>WEIT01003393.1:5372-27078 GCA_013389985.1 Dryoscopus gambensis | reverse complement strand
CCTCCTGGCTACTGCAAAAACTAGTCATCCTGGCTGGAACCAGGAAAGGATAATACTAGTTTTCTGCCACTAGGTACATAAGCTTGCCTGATCTACTAGGTTGTCTGAAATTGTCATATCTAGTGTTAATTAAAACCAGGGTTACACTAGAAAAGGTTGGATGGTAGACTTCTGTTCACAGAATCATAGTATATTCTGAGTTGGAAGGGACCCATAAGGATCATCAAGTCCAACTCTTACACGACTGGCGCTTATGGAGATCAAACCTGTGATCTTGGAGTTATTAGCACCATGGTCTGACCAACTGAGCTGATCTCAGGGTCACCTTTCTCCTTTCTAACCCAAACCATTATGTGATTCTATGATTGTGTAACAAAACGTGGAGTCAGGAGACTCTGGGCTTCTCTCTGCTCTTAACCAGAGCCTTAGTGTCTTAAAAATTCTGGTTTCCACTCTTCCCTGGTGGTGATAGTTCAGAAAGCTTTCTCAGAAATTCTTTGCAGTGAAATGGCTGAGCAATGAACCCCACACTCAACAATGACCGCTCCCTCACTTTGGGGAGATGGAGAAGCTGACTTAGCCTCTTCTATGATGCAACCAGAAAAAACCTTTTGGTATGTGCAGTACCCCCCTAAATGTGAATACAGAGGCTATGATATTTATGCTCACAATTAGGGAAGGGAACTCTGTTATCTACAATGCCAAGATCTGTAATTGTTCTGTACTCTTGAGAGTATCCCAGGAGCAATGCTACTGAATTTATGGTTCTGATCTGGGAGCTTGCCCTTCCTTTTNTTGCCCTTCCTTTTTGGAACAGATGCTTGTTTTCATCACCTGCACAAGAGCTGTAGGTGTGCAGAGAAAGTTGTGACTAGAGCTGTGCAAACTAGAGAACGAAAAAGGGGAGATGTTTAAAGAGGGGGGTAAAAAGGTCAACCCCTCTCCCCACCTTCTCCTCAGATTTTCCTTGAATTGTTTGTTTTTCTCATTGTCTTCAGTCAGAATGGAAAAAAGGCTCCAGTTGCAGGAAGAACTGGGGATTTCTAGGCATTTTATACCAGCTGAGCTCATGATGCTGTTTTAATGGCCTATTGGAGATGACTCAGCCAGTTCAGACTGTGTAAAATCATCAATTATTTATTTCTAAGTTTTGTGCATTGCTGGTCTGTGGAGATCATTAATGTCTGGATAAAAAATTACTGGAGAGAGGTGGTGCCTTGCTCTCTTGAAACATCACTAAAATTTTCGGATAAAGGCTGTAAACAAGGATGCTCCTCTAGAGCAATTGCAATCTGAGCATTTAAGGGACGATTCCTAATTTAGTATTCTGTGTTCTTTCTCTCTGCTTACCTAGTCAAACAGCAATGCTTGCTGTCGCAGTTGAAAATACCTAAATTCATCCACATGTAAATTTTTGTGTTGCGTATTGCGGTGGTTTGCTTTCCTTAATAATTCTTCCCCACTGTTGCACAAAATCATGTTACTCAGCTATGACTCACTGGATTTCTGTTCACGTGTCATTTTGCTATTAGAACTTAATTGAGATAAAATGGGGCATTCTCTCTTCTATGCTCTGGTCTAGGCACTGTTGTGATTTGCAGTTTTTAAGAGATGATTTTTTTTTTTTCTATTTTGGTAGAGATTTTGCAGTTGCATCTGTGATGTGTTTGAGTAGAGGTTTGTAAAAATGTTACACTTTTATTTAGCTAACTGATGCAGTTGCAGAAACCAGTACTCTGTTTTCTGGGTGCAGCAAGTTCTTCTACAGCATCCACAAAAGCCACAATGTAGATGTTAGTAGATACTGAGAGTCTTCTTTTGCTGAGAAAATTCATTTAAGCCTAGATCCTCTAAAGTGGACTCCATCTATGCAGGAAGTGTGTGTAACACCTGTCCTTGTGTTCTTATCTGCAGCTCTTTTTCTATGTACTTTTGCTTTTAACAGAGCATCTCATGTGTAAATACAGGTAAAAATTTGATTTTACTCTAATTAAATGGGGAGCAAGCTACTTAGTGATACCCAGTCTGTGTCAGATCTTGGCATTACAGCTAGGTCTTCAGAAACATCATCTGCAGTCCTTCACAGAACAGTTTTAACATTAGTTCTTGCACTCCTACCAAAGATTTTAGTTTGTCTTTGTCAATAAAACTTATATTGTAGCAAGCAAAAATACAACAGTACCCAAAAATTATTCTCTTGGTTTCAGGATGGTACAGAGTCTAAAACTAAGCTTCAGTAATATTATCACATGGAACAAAAGGCAAATAAATAAATAAAAATCCTAAATCGGGGATCTGGCTTATTTTTGACTATATCCAAGATGAATTGTAGGTAACTCAGCCATCAGGCTGTATTTTATTAATTTTGACACTGTATTTGGGACCAAGTTCAGTTATTATGTAGCATTAAAATGATACTTTGCATATGCTGCTTGTGGGTGCTTGTAAAAAAGAAGCTGTCAAGAGGATTTTATAGTACCCTGAGACTGAGAGATGTCTAAATAGTGGTACGTGATTGATGGATTTGAAATATGAAGATATCTGAAATGTACATTGGTAATGCTAATGCCTGGAGTGATTTCTCATGTACTCTTACAGTCTGCTCCTAAAGGGAGAAGGCTCTGTTCTCTCCAGCAATTTCATAGCTTCAGTCAGGCTTTTCCAGGGGTCCATCTTGATATTGTCCTAGGCTGGTGAATGTTTTGAGGGATTTCAACCTTACCTCGGAATTTTGACATTAGGAGCTTGACTTTCCAAATTTGATCGTGGATACTGTGAGGCTTTTTCACATGGAGTCAATCTCACTGTTCACCACCCCCTTTCCCCTTCCACCTTAACTTACGCTACTGAACCTAAATGCAGTTCACATTTGGCAGAAGCTGAAAGAGAGTAATAAAAACTTACAATCCTAAAATGAATGGAGTGACTTGTGAAAGTTAGAACAACAATGTCAGAGCAAGAGGAGGTATTTACTTTCTGTGTGTGTGTTTTTTTCCCATGCCTCCACAGTGACAAAAGCTCATCGAAGTGTGCATAACCAAGCACTTCCAATGAATCATCAAATGCCATGAAATGTCATAGTAAAAAATTATTCTTGGGACACTTGCTGAAAATATTATGCCTACTGATTTCCACTGGTAGGCATGTGGCAAGACATAAACATGAAGTGGAACTGCAGGAAATGAACTCCCACCTTGTGTGACTTCTGCTTCCCCTCACTTACATTTTCCAAAGCATTACCATCTACCATGAAGAAGGTTGTGTTATCAAATTAACTTGTTCTTTCACTCTGTGTCACTGACCATCCAGGAAGGTAGATAAAGATCCCAGAACTGGTCCTCTTAAACTGATTTGTAGGGAGAAGTTGCGCATTAATACATTTACACTGATGTACGTACGATTGATGTTTCATTTCATGGTTCAGATACATAAGTTGTTGCTGGTAAGTCACAAAACGATCACTTATTAGCAAAGCAAAATATTTCTGCAGTGACTTACAAAAAGCTCCCTGTCATTACTTGCCATAATGCTCCCAATGTCATATTTAAAACTAGTGTAATTTCAGCAGAATATACCATGTATGTGATTTCAAGTACTCTCCATTTAAGTTACATTTTGCTTGGCTATAAATAAGACTTATCCTATTGCACAATTCATTATTTATTTTTCTCTTATTTGAAAAACAAAACTTCAACCCTGAATGTAACCTAGCCAGAAGGAGGATTAGGAACATCAAGGATCAGGAACATCAAGGAAGAAGCTAGAGGGGACAAACTACAATGATGGTCTGTTGGTCCAGCATGTGCAAAATTGATTTTCATGTATCTTTGCTGCTGGAATTCCTCATCTTGCTCTCCTGATCCTTTTGTGCTTAAACTGTTCCTCAGAGACCTGGGTACTTGTGCAGCAGCATGTTTGTCGTGATCTTCAGTGCTGTGAAGCTTTTTGCAGTGCTGTGTATTTAAAGGATGCAGTTTTCCATCGGTGCTGTAGTGTCACAAAGAAACAGGGCTGTGAAGGGAGAGGGAAACCATGAGAGTGGAAAGCAGCAGAGTGACATTTTTAGTTTTCATCATCTTTGACAGCTGCTTCATACTGAGAGTAAATACGAGTACCAATGACAGTATTTCTAGCTAATCCAAGTGCTTTGGGAGGAATTCTGCATCACAGTTGCTCTTCTCCAAGTTTTCCTGCCTCAGATGATCAGTAAGTAAGTAAATACACCATTCAGAGAGAGGATGAAGTACTTTTAATACTTGTACTTTTCTAAATCTGACACCCTTACAAATGTAAAGCAACACTTGTGTGTTCACAGAAACCATACACAACCCCCAAATATTTCTGAAATCCAGACAGTATATGTAAATGCCCAGGTAAAATGGCTTTGCCTTCAGTGTCCAAACCTCCCTGTATCTGTGCTCTCTCTGATCATTAGTACCTGACCCTGCTGCCTGAGGCAGATGCTGTCAGAGGAGCTGACCGGGCAGCCTGGAGCCTGGTGGAGAGCGGCTGCATTTTATCTTCTCTGCATTGCCTCTTGCTTCAGCTGCTGCAGCATTTCAAAAGGGCAGGCTTAATGAGCTGTAAGGGGGGAGGTGGGGGGTGATATTCAGACAAATCTTGATAATATGCTTTGATTAATTCAAGAGCTGAAGGTAGCTGAAAAACCTTTTTATTTTTTTTCTTAAATCCAGGGTATTGCTTTATTGCCTTACATTGCCTTTAATAGCACAGTGTATGTAAACACCTTTCAGTAGTGCACAAAGGGAAATTATTAACAAGGATTACCTCTTTTCACTAACTTGAAATATGTATTAGGCTTTCATGTAAAATCTGGTTTTCTTTCCCTCAGAGTGGGTATAAAAACAAACAAGCAAATCCCCCCTCCCCGCATAGACCAGTCAATTTCCCATTATAATCAGTTTGGGAATTGGGTACTTTCCTGAGGTTTACAAGCTCAAAGGGAATTCAATTTGCCAAGTATTTTTTTCCACGTAATGTTAAAAAGTACATTAGCCACCCTCACCAAAATACAGTAGGAAATGAACTGTTACCTTTCGTTTTCAATTTCCTGTTTCATCCTCTATTATTATTTCTTGCTTATTTCTTTGAAGTGTTGAGGTACACTTTCCTCTCCTTTCAGTGCGCCAGATCCATAGAGGAATGGGAAAAAAATGAGTCCACCTTTCTCTCTGAAATTATACTAATTTTTTTTTTACCCTGAGATGACTTCTTTTCAAGCTTTGTCAGACACAAGAAGTGCTCTTACTCCTCTTGTACTGTGTGAGTGGACCCAAATGTTCCTGGACCTATGTGTCTAAGCCTTGTTTATGGGGCCAATGTTTTTAGTAGTTTTTTTGTTTGGGGGTGGCTGGGTGTCTGTTTGTTTCTCTTGGGTGTTGGGGAGTACACCTCTACTTCCAGCGGTAACAGTAAAGCAGAATATGCCTCCTGCAATCTGAATGTCACCACAGTGACCTTCATTGTTTTCCTCTTGCTCAGTCTTTTTTCCCCTCACTTCTGTTGGATTTTTTTGGCTTAACCTACTGGTCTTTTTGGTGCTGCTTTAGTCAGCAGCTTTTTATAATCTGCGTGAGCCTTCCATTTTTGTTCTTTAAAATACTTAATATTATGTAGATAAAAAGAAAGCTGCGAAGATCTATCTTAAGGTACTTATAAGCTGTGGAGCCATGTGATGTCAGCTTGCACATGCTGGCCAATTGGCAAGCTTCTGATTTTTGTCTCTGAGCAGTCGTTGCCTTCTATGTGATTATTGCCAATATGAATGCTGACCCTTGCTGCTCTCATTCTACATGACCATGTATAATTTTTCTTTTGCTTTGCGAGCTCTGCAAAAGAGAGGCAGGGATATATTAAACATAGAAATTGTATTAAAGGCTCAGATTATGTTATTTATGATAATGCTTGATGCTTTAGTAGAATTAAATGTAGCCAATTATGAGACAGAGTGATGTGAATTTTTTCTGGATTTTTTTTCAGAGGTTCACTTATGCCCTGAATAATATGAGCATTTCTGTACTTTTCCCCTGCCACTGAATGCAGTTTTATATATTCTTATTGGAATTAAATAGTTATATAACTTACCTAAAATCTTCTAACTCTTCACTTCATTGCTATATTTTATCACCATTTTTATAGACAAATTGCACGACTTTCCACCTTGAAAAAAATTAGATACACAATTGTTATATTTCAGCAAGCTTATTCTTCATGCTTGCTTGAGTCCTGTAGTGCCAGGTTTTTTTGTACTGTATCATGTCTGTTTTCTATCAATATTTAGTAAGCCATATTTTTTTGTCCTTTATGTGTTTGTGGAGCGTGTGGTTTTTTAGTGTTGAACTCTATACTCTGAAGAGAAATTGTGTAGAAACAACTTCAATTGCAAGGGATAAACAATGTGTTTCTAGCCGACTGCAAGGCTAGGCACAAGATGTTGCATTCGCTTTCAGTCAGTAGCTTAATGTGTGTCCTGGCATTGTCTGTGTCAATCTGTCTATACCCAAATAACACAAGCATCTTGAATGTGAATTTATATTCAGCCCTTTAGGAGGAGAGCTTTAAAGCAGGTATTTTGGTTATTGAAGAAGTCTGTGTGTTATAGGGGTCCCGTGCAAGGGTAATTTGACTTTTGAATTTGAAGGAAAAATTAGTACACCAGAATAAGTGGGTTCAAAATCGACATCTCTGGGATTGAATCCCAACAAATAATGCTGAATTAATGTACTTGAGTCGGCAAATTTACTCAGGCAGTCCAATCTCCAGCTAGTGGCAATGCTATATGGAAAAATGTAAGCCTACCTTCAAACTGTTGTAAAAACCTGAGGATGAAGGTACCGTGAGAGTTAAGTTGAGCTGCATTCGCTGTTTTCAGAGCTGATAATAACTCAAGGGGAGAATTGTTGAACAGAGTATCCATGACAGAGATTGTATCAACCTGCAGCTAAAAACGCAGGAGTTGGGGAGAGGGAGGGATGCATCCCTCAGTTCTAATTTCCTCCTCAGATTTGCAGTTACCTTTACTATAGGGAGGTTATTTGCTTCATAATAAAGTAGCATGCCAGAATTAACTGCAATGTGGATTTTTTTAAAATTGACTATAACTGTTCATAACTTCTGTCTTCAGGTGGAATACTTTCAGGTACAGTGAGAGACTGTACACCCTGTTTTGCATAGTTAAAAGAAAACAGCAAATTTCATGGTGAGTGCCTGTCAAGTCTCTCATCCATATTTATTAAAATTTCAGAAACCATTAAACATTCCTCTAACAGGGATTTCAGAACATTAATTAACTCAGGTTATGGTTTTCAAATGAATATTTAGAGATAAATTGTGGTACGGTTTTATGTTATGCCACTGAAGGGTAATGTCTAATTTCCGTACTAGTGCCATCTGGTGACTAAAAGTTATTATGGAGCCCTTCCTCCTGCAGCTGGAAGGGTACAGGATGGGTTTGGCCAAGGACTGGGTTCGAGGATCAGGAGAAACTCCTCAAGAAGGTGCCTTGGATCTTTGCAGGGAGGTTATTGTCCACTTCTGGTAAAAGCCGTGCTGAGACTGACACTTTAGAGAGGCTGTGAATTAATTTTAAGGCTTGAATGATTAGCTCAACTACTGAACTACTGCAGTTCATATTCTGTCAGAGCTGACTAAGCTGCCTTCAAGGTAATTTGGGCTGAGGCATCAATGGAGTTTTGGAATCAGTGGTCATCACCTTCAATTTCAGCTTGTTGCTGTCAGGCACCAGGTTCAAAGAATGGACTCCTTCCAGATGCTACACATTTGCAGTATGTTTTTGCCATAGGAGACAACCCTCTAAGCCCTTTCAGACTCCTTCCTTCACTCATCAGTTAATAATGTACTGTCCTTTTAGTCAATAGCACATATATGTGTTTTTCTCACTAGCTCTTTGCTAAAGTAATTTTTGAATTTCTATGAAAAACCAGATTTTGAAGAAGAATTCTTTCCAGAACATGGTCCAGGAATGGTTTTAAATAGTTTTGAAATAGGAGACAAACCAAATCGCAAGTTTCCCATCCTCTATACTAAAATACTGTCTTATATTTTCTCCCCACTAAATACTTGTTGCAGAAAATAGTGTTCTGTCATCACGTTGCAGTGGTGGCTTCCCTTTCGGCACTTCAGCATGCCCAGTAATTGATCCTGTGATTCCTCAGTGTTCTTCCTGTATTTTCCTGCAAAGAGGCCAGGGGAGAAGAGAGCAAGAGACTTGTATTGCTGAAGTACAAATCTAAAAGGAAATGAAGAACATTATAAAGTGACAGTGGAAACAGTAATTTCCTTCATTTCCAGAGGTGGAGTTTCATGCCGAACTCTTTGCCACAATGCTCAGCGAACAGCTCTGGTGGTGGGTTCCTACACTCTTGAAACACAAAATTTCCCCTTCAAAGGTGCAAAGAGAAGTCACCCTTGGGCTAATTTTACCTATTTTGGGTTTGGGGTTGAAACTGTGTATAAAAAAACAAACCAGGCTGTTCTCACATTATAACTGAAACCTTGCAGGCTTTGTTGGACAAATGAGAGACTGAGGTTTATTCCAACTGCTTTGTTAATCCCGTCTTCTTGTCTTTAGGGAAAATAACTGATTTTGACAGCTCCAGGAAAATAAAATATATATGTGGAAGATATATATATAGAGATATGAGTGTGTATGATAAAATGCTGATAACAAGTTACTGCTATTTTACTATGAAACTTAACAATATATTGTAAGAAGTGACATTTCTCTCCATTAAAATTTTGAGAATAACAATTTTTTCCTGAAAAAATACTTGTAAGTTTATAGGTGTGTTTGTGCAAGTCCATACACGACTATGTAGGAGTATGGACACACACAGACTATTAGGGAAGGCCCAGAGTTTCTCAGAAGAAAGCCTGGCCTCAGTTGGCAAGTGCAGATGCTCAGTGCTTTTTGTAAACTGCTTCTTCAAATCCCTCAAGCTGAAGAGTCTTGGTCTGCAAACACTCAAAATTCCTGTACATCTATGGAAATTCATGGCCACAGAACTGTAGGGTCTGTGCCAGAGCAGAAATTGTGAAAACCATATATAGTATCTTGTATTAGTAGGTAGGTGTTGTTTCAGCAATGTGGAACCAAAATGGATCCTGGAAAAGGTCTTAACCAAAGAGGATACTCCCTTGTGTGCTGAGTTCAAAATTAGAAATGTTCATTTCCAAATCTAGTTTGACTGTAGCCTGGGATAAAGCTATGACTGCACTAGGTTTCCTGACTTTTAAAATAATTTTATGCTAAAATTCAAAAGAGGTTTCTATTAGTTTTGTATAATGTTTTTAATAAATCCTAGCAAACGAAGAAGAATACCACTTATCCAAGAGTAACAGACTACGTTTCTTACTTACAAAAGTTCTCTTCAGAAGCATGTCATCTTCCATAAACAGGGCTTACTGAAATTAATCAAAAAGTATGATTTAAAAAATGCATTCAAGTGTGCTGCTTAAGGCATTACAGAAGGACTTTTTATTGCATACTGTATAACTCAGCTTAATCTGATCTTAATTGCTTTGTCCTTCTGGCTTATTTGGATTGAAGGGATAAAAGCAGAGTCATCGGGGTTGAATTTTGGGGGATTTTAACTGTCGTATTAGCTATACATAACATTCTTCAAACATAGCCCAATTCATCTTCATAGAGGCAAAGAAGATTTAAAAGTGTGGGGTAGAAAGGCTGTTGTTCCTATAGAGGCAACCATCCCTGAAGCAGCATGAGTCATACCCNAGTCCTGATGGGCAGAAACGGTTCTTGGGCTTGTTCTTTTTCATTCCTCAGCTTCTTCCCTCAGACAATGGCCCAGGGAGAAGAGTAAGCTGCTTCCAGGGTAGAGGAGTTATTGTGGAGGCAAGCCTGTGCAGAAGCACGGTCCTTAACATAAAGTCAGATATAGCTAAACAAGGTTAATGAAGGGAAGAGGGAAGCAAAATGCATGTATAGCCTTACTGTGATGCCAGAGACCTCCCTCATACTCCCACACCCTGAGCATTTAGACCTTGAAGACTCCAAATTCACAAGATTATTTAAATACAAGTCATTAGGCAGAGGCTGGGCTGTTTGAATTTGGGCTTTTGTGCGTCTGCATCTGTTTCCTTCAAAAAATATAGGAATTTCTTGCCTGATTACTGGAGTTGAGGACAAAGGATAGCACCAAGTACCCATGTCATTTTTGATTCAGCTGTGAGAGGTTCGCTTGCCAGCCTTTGGACAGGGATCAGTGGAAATGCTACTAAAGTCCCCAGCTGCTCCACTCCTTAGCCTTTGCAGCTGAGCCACGGTGTTCTTGAGTGTGAGTAACTGGGTGTTTGTACAAATAACAAATCTCCAAGATAGTGTGTGAAAATGGTCATGAGCAAGACTTCCTTGTATGTTTTGAAAGGGGAGCGGGCAAAATCCTCAACTTGCTTTCATCCAGACTGTTTGAACCCCTCTAGTTGAGAACAAACAAGCAAACGTATTTAAAAAAAGGCAGCTTCCTAAGCATGGTTAACTTCTTAAAATGTCTTTGTCAGGCTGACAAATACCTATGACTACCATAAGTAGGAATGCAAAGGAGTGACTGATTAGACCCCAAAATCTTGTGGGTCAGAGTAGATGAGTTGTATTTTAAAAGCGTTTTCTTAGAGCTGCCTTTTTTTCTTATACAGGCCTATCTAAGACTTGAAAACTCAGACATTGAATCAGAGAATAGTTTGGGTTGAAAGGGACTTAAAAAAAAGTTCTGTGTATTTGTTTATTTCTAGTTTAGGGCTTGATGATATCTTCGTTCAGACAAGCTTGAACATTACTTGTGTGTTGTGCATGTGAATGGAGTTCCTGAAAACTCAGTTTTCAACAGCCAGGAGCAAGAGAGTGTGCTGCAACTATGAACTTTTCTTAACTGGCAGACCTAACGAGGGGGAAAATTCTTTCCTCAGCATTTGCCTAGCAGTTTGTAACTCATTGTCCATGGCCCTTACATGAAGCAGGGACTTAGGTTGTTGAAACCTTTGTGTGAATATTTCACTTGAATGGGCTATATCCCTCCTGCTTCCAAAGGTTCTTTGGGAGGAGAGGAAGGTGCTTGAATATGAAATCATACATTTGTAGACTCAAGACCCATATTTTAACCTAGCAAACTAGGAGGTAGGACGTTATTTCAAATGACATATGGATAAGATGTTGCATACTGGAATGACCGTTCTTCTCTCAGTCATGTTACACATAAAAAACAATTCTCCTCTTGCACAAATGAAGGACATGTCTTTTACACAGGGCTTCCTTTTGCTGTGGATCACCTTGTTCCCATCTTGCAACTGCTTAAAAATAGATACAGCACAGAACTGTTTACATCAAAAATGGGTCGCTTGTGAAAGGAAGCGGACTGAGGATATATAGAAAGCTGTCCCCGATTACTGGCGGAGGCTAATTATGCATAAAGTCCCTTCCTTTCCTTTTTCCTTTTCCCCCCTCTAACCCCCTCCGACTGCAGGATTTACAGTCATTCTATTATTATCTGTCTTTTTACTGACCATGGATGAATGCAGAGGATGCCCTTTTCCTTGTGCCTTTCTCAGTCACTAGATTCAGCTGCCTGCTTTTATTAGGCTGTGTTTGCTGTGGCAATGTGGGACGCAGCCTGCGTCTGTCAGATGAATTTCCTTCACGGTTCCCTGAGGAATCATCAGGTCACAGTGAGCATCTGTAACACTGCCATCCCTGCTGTGCTGACTCACCCCCATTGCTTATCAATGGAGAGCTTCAATGACAGTCAGAGGGGCATGGGGAGTTTTTGATATTTTAAAATATTTGCAGTATAAGTGAAATATATGAATAAATCAATATTTCTACAAAGAAAGAATGAGAGCAAGAGTTTTACCCCAGTATTGTATGTATGTCCCATTCTGGGTTTATTCTTCCTTTTATCCTTGCATAGCCAGATAATAACAAGGGGAGAAGCTCTAACAGATAAGAATGAAAGACAGACACTTTCTGCCTGGCTCTGGGCAAGTGTGGGGAACAGTCTTCTGTGGTGCAAATGCTGAGATTTAGTCCTGTTGCCTTTGTCTTGCAGGCCAAGGGGTCTGAATTTCCTTATTTGGTAAATGTCTTTATTCCAATGCTTATGGGTATTTCTCCTCTGTGACTGCCTCTCATACCTGGTAGGATATTTTGACCCAAATCTCCTTGAAAAACAGGAGAACCCAGGAGACTTTTGGTTTTGGCTGAAGCCTTCAGTGGGTTTCAGCAAAATGTGTAGCTGGATAAAATCCTCCAGCCTTTCTGGATGGATAACTAGATCTGTAAGTCTACAGAAAAATTCTGCCTTCTCATAAAAGAACAAGTTTCAGCTTAAATTCAGAAATATGTTGTTTGAAAGGGCTGTATTTCATCAGTTTAAAAAGTATGGTTTTGTGATGATTAACTTTTAGATCTACTTCAGACCAATTTAAAAAGAGGCAGAATGTGGGCAGGTACCAATTACCTGTCAAAATTAGTGTGCGTCTTATTGTACATATTAAAGAAATTAATGACAGTAGGTGGTTAGACCTGTCTCATTACTACTAATTAATACGATAAGTCTTCAGTAGGCCATTGGCAAAATAAGAATACCAATTAAATGTGATGTCAATAATTATTAATTATAAGAGAATAGATATACTTGAAGTCCAGTAGCAATATTGGGAAGCTGTGCTTTCTTTCAGAGATATTTCAGTGCATCTACTAAATGAAAAGCAAGTGTATATTTTTTATCTTAACTATTTATTTAATGGAAATCATGCCTAAGAAGTGCATTCAGTTGTCCTTGAATACTAGAAATTGAAATTTTGTGGCTGCTAGATAACTTTTTCATAATCCTTCCTGTATTTGCACCATTTTAATGTTATTACCAATAGGATGGAAGAGCACATATGGAGAGTTTACATGCCTAAGTTTTGAGTTGATATAGACTCAAGATAATGTTTTTCAGTGTATCTTCAGTTATGATCTCCTCTTCTTAGTATCTATCTCCTCTTTCTCTACAGTAACAGCTATTCAGGGTGGAAGGAACAGACAGTCCTTCATGTGGACTTCTGGGAGAGTATGCCTATACATTGTATAAATTGACTACATGTGACAAAATTACTACAGAAATATTAAAAATCAGAGAAAGTGCTAGGAAAAAAAAATCTGCCTGATGTGCCTGATGTTTCCTGTCGGTTGGTGCCCTTTTGCACCTGCTTAACTGGACCTGGTGGTTTGGCTCTGCTTGACACCATGGGACTCAGCACCTACAGAGGAGGAGTGTCACAGGGCACAGTCTGCAGTGTTTGCTGGAGCACTGCCTCTCAGCCAAGGCATGAACCCTGAGAGAGCTCCAAAGGAAGGAAAAGGAAGGACAAGGTCCTGCAGGCCTGGGGACAGAGAGCTGCCCAGGGCCTCTTGCTGAGGTTAGGGCAGAGGGAGATGATGTCCCTGCCTGCACAAGGTGTGCACTGATGGCAGACCTGTGTCACTACACTGGGGTCGGTCTGGAGGAGGTCAGCTAATGTGCACCATCAAGAAAGGTGAGAAAAGCAATTGAGAGGATCTTCAGAGACCCTGTGGAGATGAGACCCTGAACTCCCAACTGCACAGAGGAGAGGCAGCCAGAAATTGTCTGGTTTGATGGAGAAGATGGGAAGCTCAGTCCTTTTTTTGTACCAGGAGAGTGGCTGCTTCTCTAAATGCGGGTCTGCAAGTGCAGGGTAATTCCCATGTCCTAGTAGCTAATGAAGGGCAGAAAGTCACATCTCAATAAGTACCAAAGTCACCTAAGACTGAGCCAGGCAGTGAAGCAAGCACTGCCAGGAGATTGAGGGAAGTGATTATTCCTTTCTACTCAGCATTTATTAGGCAAAACCTAGAGTCCTATTTTCCTGCTCCGCCTCAAGTATAAGAAGGATGCTGTTGAACTGGAGCAAGTTTAGCAGGTGGCCCTTAAGATGCTGGAGGGCTTGTCCTGTGCAGCCTGTTAAAGAGACAACTTCACGAGGACCTCATAGCAGCCTGTCAATACATCTGAGGAACTTATCAAGAGGATGGACACAGACATCTTCTGTAGTGAGTCCTAGAAGCACAATAAAAAAATATAAACTGACTAGAGATCTCCTAACGTCTCTTCTGATCTTAATTTTCCCATGATTCATTTTCTGTGATCATAATGAACTTCCCCTCACCACAGTGACTCATCCTTGACGTACTGTGAACTTTTGACTGAGCGTTGTGCTGATAGCAAGCAATGATGCTTTGACAGTGTATAGGTAACTGCTGGTTTAGGACAAAGGAGGAGAAATGTTGAGGCAGGAACAGAAGGGTGAAATATGATGTTACGGGGAAAGGACTTTCAAACTGTTCAGGATTCTGGGGGCAGGAATGAAGTGGAGCAGTTGAAAGCCATCCAACAAGGGAAGTGTTCACAAAATTCTCTGGGTTGGAAGGGATCCACAGGGATCATCGAATGCAATTCTGAAGTGAACGGCTCATTTAGGGATTGAACCCACAACCTCGGCTTTATTAGAACCATGCTTTAACCAACTGAGCTAATCCAAACATTTCCTTTTGAGGAATAAATATTGCCATGAAATCCTTTGGTCTCCGTGAGGGTCATAATAATATCAATTGTAGTATGCGAGACGGCATTATGAGTATTCTGCAGGATGCAAGTGTTTGAACATGAGAGAAATAACTGCAAGTAGTGTTTCCTGATGGAGGTGGAGAGGCTGCCTGTAAAACTGGATTCTGGATGGCCTTCCAGATTTTATGAGGGTGTTGTTTCACATAATGGAGAGACTTTCGGATTTTGTCAGCTTACTTTCTAATTTTGTTTTCATTCAGGAACCTTCCATTTAGCTTGGTAGCAGACTAACCACCTCTCCACTTGGGTTTCTTACTGCACGTGGCTTTGAATGCTGCTGCTCAAATGCTGCTGCCTCTTGTATAAATGAGGTGTCTGCTGTGAGGGCAGTCAAGGTGCATTTTAGCATTTGATTAATTGTCAGTCAGGGCAAAAGTCAGACTTTTTCCAAGGGGTCAATGCATCATGCCTTTTCTGTGTTAAATTACAGCAAAGCCATTATTATTGAAAGAGGATCAGCACTCTCCGCCTAGCATCTCGAAAAATTTTCGTTACTGCTCTGACCTCAACTACCACCCTCCATTTGACAGATTTTAAATTATCAGGTGTTACACCACTTTGACTTCTGCTGTGTTGTCTTCAATCTGATGGCTACAAATATTCCCATACACTTGCAAGGCAGATGACTAGTGCCATGCAAGTGGTATGAAGTGAGAGAAGTAGTAAAAACAAGACATGATTAATTTAGGGTACAAATTAGAGAAAAAGATGGATTTTCTCTTATTCCTGTGGCTGCCCTTGTGTCTGTCTGAACCTTTGAATGTAGTTCAAATAAAGGCATCAAAGGTGGAAAAATATGACATAGCAACTGTAGCTTTTGTGATCACTGTGGAACTTCTTTCATAATGCAAATGGTGGGGTGGTATCAGGAAGCAAGGCTGGATGCACAGAATTTCAAGCAGAAAGTCAAACACGGCTGAAATTATTTCTTAATGAAGACAGAAACCAGTGGACAGCAGGACAGGTGTGGAGGTGAACGGACTGAGACAGTATCTCAAAAATATTCTGCTGTTGCTGCTCTCTGGATCAGCTAGAAACCAAGCCATGTTTACTGAATTCTTTCAATTTTTTTCCCTACTTCCTCTCTTCTCTTCCACACGCCTTCCTCCTCCTTTAACTAATCTGGTATTTTTAATTTCATATCCAAACAACACATGAGTATGATCTTGCATGATTTAATACATCCCTTTCAGGGTATTGTTCTGTTTTCATTAGAACTTTATTTTCTTGGCAGCTAAACCTCAAATACTTTGACTGAGCTTTAGACTGGGACTGAACTAGAAAGTTGCTAGCCCAAAAAATTTCGGGGTAAGACCTTAGGCATGGTGAGTTGTTTTTTCTTTTGGGCTTCTATGTTTTGGTTCTGGTGGTTTTCTTTTGTTGGTTTGGTTTAGGTTAGTTTATTTTAACTCCAAACTAGAGATTCGTGTTTGGAAATTTAGTCTTAAAATTATATATATGACATTTTATTTTTGTTTAAATAGTCCTAAATAGTTTCTTCAGAGATTATATATCTCTGAACAATTACATCACATAGGAGTAACCTCTTGTATATAATTCTAGTGTATATTTTTCTGCAACTCTTGTCTTATGAATCTGCAATGATAACTCTTCATCGTGTTCCTCAATTCACCCTTCCTCCACTTCTTCCTTACAGCTCAATGCATTTTCCAATCCTAGTAGTCACTTACGTAGACAACGATGTATTTGGGAAAGGGCATTTTTGTGTCAAGATTGTCAAGTGTATCCTTGATGGCAACAGAAGATGTTTCTGTGCAGTAATTTGGATGGGCAGCATAATTATTTTATTTTTTTAATAATGTCTAATCACAGAAAATACCCAGTAAAATAAAGTCAGGGACAGTGGTACAACTGAAATGCAAAATAGGTCTTGGTCGTCTCTTGGAATTTTTTCTG
Source organism: Dryoscopus gambensis (assembly GCA_013389985.1). Lineage (NCBI taxonomy): Eukaryota > Metazoa > Chordata > Aves > Passeriformes > Malaconotidae > Dryoscopus > Dryoscopus gambensis. Next base: position 10,477 of record WEIT01003393.1, on the reverse strand, counting down.
GACAATAGTGTTTGGACATTTGAGCATTATGGCTCTTTTTTTAAAACTTTCATTAGGGAATTTGGCACCAAATGCGGTTACACAGACCCAGCAATTATCTGGGCTTGCACTGTTCACTACCAATGAGAGGAGAACAGTTGGTAACTTCCAGACTCTTTAAATACCAGACTTGCTCAAGAAAGTGGAATTGTGAATGTGACAACTGAGTCAGAAGAGGAACAACTCCCCTGGGCTTGAAGGGAGCCAAAACCTACAGATGTTAGCAGTCAACATGTACCAAGCACACCTGCAAGGGTGCTAGCTGGGTTTTTATGTCTTTTCCCTGGCCAGGGAAAGATGAGAAAAGCTTATACTGAAGCCAAAGGAGAGAGGGGGTTAGTGAGTGACATGGGAACTTGTATAACTACAGATATGGAGACACCACTGTATTATCACTCTGTAGAGCTGGCTGAAATAAACAGGATTTATTTTCTGGAGGGGAAAAGGGAGAATGCTTTCAGGAAACAATTTCTTGTCTGGGAAGGTGAATGTGTGAGAAGCATGTCTAGGTGAGTTCAAGGACATGCTTTCAGTGCCTGGAGAAGTGAGAGAGATGCTTAGTGTTGGGACAGGCTAGGGAAACATCTTTTCTGCTTGAGGAGAAAGAAAGGGATCAGCTTTTCCTAAAAGCTGGCAAGCTTGAGTTCTTGAAAAATGATGGGGCGTCTGGTATAAAAATAGGTGCTCCTGAAAAATGAGAAGACTTTGCATATTGATACCCCTCACAATTCTGTCCCAATTCACTGCAGATGGTTCTGATTTGAAACTTGGGGTTGTGTTTTCCTTCTTCTCTATAGTTTAACAGATATTCAGGATGCACTTGTGGGGTAGTTACTTTAAGTAGAACTGTTCTCTCCCTGTTTTCAGCTCAGTGTGGAAGGTCTGCCAGTCTGTTGTATGAATGCAACTGCAGCCTCTAAAGAGTCTTTGTCATACTGTATGAAAACTGTACCAGAACAACCTTGGTACCACCAAGCTTCTCTGGGCAACTCTGCTCTATGCTGCACTTGTCACTCTGCTCCATTTGGCACTCTGCTCCATAGATGCATGTTGGCTTTATCTCCCTGCCTTTTGAATTTCCCTGTACCTGCTTGAGCTAAAAAGACTGCAGACACAGCAGTGCTACAGGCTAGTTAGTCCTTCCTGTTGGCTGGAGCACCAGAATTTGCCCTCACAGTTTTAAAAAAAATCATATGTATGTGTGTGTGCAACCTACACATGTAATGTCCAGTGCTGGCAGGATCTTGACCCCATGTCAGGACATGTGCGCCCACAATTTCTGGGTCTACTGTGAGCCTCTCCTAGAGAGATCCTTCTAAGAGGATTTCATTATAAATGAAGCTTTTAAGTTTCAATTAAGTGAATTTAATGCAACTTTTTCTAGCATTACACAGTATTTTCCCTTATTCATTAATTAAATACTTGCTGCCATCTACCTTTCATCACTGTATTTCCTAATTTCCTAATACTTGCTTATATAAGTCAGTCAATATTCTGTTCTGTTGTGTGAATTATCTTCAAATTATTGTAAAGCCTTTCCTATGGTCTTCACTGCTTTCTGCTTTCTCAGAAGGTGATTCTGCTCATAGGCTGAGTTCTTGGAAGTTGCTAATGCTCAGTCTGACCTGAGCTTTCAGTATTTTGATTCTTAATAAAGTCAAGCCTACACTAAATGTCTAGCTAACTTGTCCAGTGATGCATTATGGTTTCCATCTTATAATGTAATCCAGAAGCTTTTAATCTATTTAGCTATTTGTACTGATGGCCAGTAAAACATATTCCTGATTTGCTACCTTCTTAATCTTTACCTTCCTACATAGTCTCATTACTCTCACTGAATTGCAGCGCTGATATTGTGAGTGCTCTTGATCCTTGTGTCCTATTATTTTGTGCTTGGATTAAGCTGTTTATATATAATATAGAAGTATCTATTATGTAGAAGTGGAAAAACAAATCTTGGACATCTTGTAACAGTGCATTTGTTATATAAATGAAGTGATTCAAATGTTGTTTCCCAGGTCATCTAGGGAAGGTTTTTTTCTCTAGGTCTGTATCACATTTGTCCAATTCATGCCTGATGCTTCTGCCCATGCGGGCTGGGGGAGTCCCACTGGCACAGAGTGACACAAGTCTTTGGCAGGTGGGTCTGACAAGGTTTCTTGGCCTGCTTGGTATTTTCTCACTGGGCCGAATTAGGATGATGGCAATGCAGCCCAGCTCAGGGGGAGCTATCAGGGACTGTAACCACCCCTTTGCAGGGAGACCATGACAGGATTTTCCTCTTGCCATGCACATGGTATGACTCCTGACCCTTTCGGTTTCATAATTTTTCCAGCTCTAAAATGAAAGGCTCTTTTGAGTTTTCTTTTTCTTTCTATCATCAACCAAAAAAAAAGAAAAAAATCCCTAGAAGGTAAAATAGTGTTAGGTAATATCCTTCTCTAATGGAGTAAACTTAGTAAATAGTTTAGGGTGGCATAGTATTTTTATTTAATTTCTACATCCGGTGTCATACTGTTAATCATTTAACTGATGGACAAAAAAAGCTTTACTAAATTCTCCATAATGTTCTGTCTTTGATAAGTGTGGGGTTTTTTAATGGGGATATGTTCTCTTGCTGCAGCCATTTTTCTCTGGGTGATTAAGAGCTAACATTAGGCTAGCATAAAAATGGGATAATTACGTTAACGTTAGCAATGAAAAATCAGTTTTTAAACAGCTTTAGAATACCTAGTGAATTTGACTGCAGGGAAGCTGGTGATGTTATTGGCTAAAACTTGTGCATATCTTGTGCTAGCCTGAAATTCCTGATTACCTGACAGGATAAGAAGCTGAATCCACTATAGTGCCTTTTCAACAGCTCTGTACTCCAAGTGTTGGAATAAAATTGATGATTAATCTAAAAAGCATTAGTATTCCGCATAATATTAGCTAGTTAGTGTTGTTATCAGATCCTTCTGTTTCTGTTCATTGTTTTTTCTTTTGGCATTGTTTTCTGTCCAGAAGCTCTTTTAACTTCTCCCAACTCAAAATGTTCTGTGAAGGGCAGAAACTCTCATATCCTGGGCCTAACACTCCCCTTGGCAATTATTCACTGAGTAACTCTTTTGATGGGGCTCAGGGTTAAAAAAGCACTTAAACATTATTCATATGCTTGAATGCTTTCCAAATCAAAAATGCTCATCATGAGCATCTGAACTGAGAAGATAATCTTTGGTTTGCTGTCGAGCTGTCAGCGCTTCATCAGTGCCCTGGGTGTGAGGGGCGTAGCTGGATGCATGGGGTACATGCTGCTGGCTGGGGGAGGTGCAGCCTGGCATCTGCCTCGTTTCACTCGCTGAGCTCACAAATATTCTTTGGTGTTAACTTGAATGACGGCAGACATGGCAGACATGGTGGGGAGCTTGGCCTTCTGCTTGCTGCTGGGAATTCACCAAGTCAAAACTCAGTTCAGTGGTGACTGATTTGCCCAACTGATCCTGCTGAGTTGGAGGGGAGAGGCAGGGGTGTTATCTCCATGCTGACAACACTGAAGCAAGAACCAAGCGTGTGTAACGGGTTATTGGATTCATATGGGTGCTGAATACAATGCTTGACAAGATTAAAGTGCTCTGTTCCTGGAAGGCAGCTGCTCTTAGTGCAGATGTCGGAAATCAGCCAATTTAACCTTTTCTTAGGGAGTAAGACCTGCAAACAGGGACAAGTCAACTAGGAATGCACTTCACAGGTGATTACATATTTGTCATTGTGAATCATTGGTATTTGTGACTTACTGAAATGATAGAGGACTGCTGGAGTCACTGTATCATTGCCAGCCATTTTTAGGAACTCTACTCTAGATATACATATATTCAAATTCAATGCGCATGTTATCTTCATCTGGTGCTGTTACTTTTTTCCTTCTTCTTTCCTTTCATTTTATTGTGTAGGAAGAAGTATGGAGTTCCCAGAAAAGTAGAATGAGATCTCAGGGCAAATTAACTTCAGTCTTTTAATCAGTGGATGTCAGTCACTTCTGTATAATGTTCTCTCTTTTTAAAGCCAAGTGACTATTAAGTGCTAAAGTTTTCTTGACTGCCCTAACTTTACTTGGTGTATGCACTTTCTAGACTGAAAATAAATAACAGGCAAAGAACACAGTCTACACGCACATAATTGACCCCTGTCCGGTGTTAATTAAAACTGGTGACTGAGCTATTGAAATACTATAGCTTATAGAATTCTCATTAATCTGTTTACACTAATAGCTTTGACTTCTACACTCATAAGAGGGCAGAAGCAATTAAACCTCTGCAAAAATAGTAACAGTTTATACACGAGTACATATAAAAATTGTACAGCAGAAGTTATGTTAATTCTGTGTGCCTTAAAAAAATATTCTTAACCTTAGAAACTTTGGACAAGAGAACAAGTGCGTTGTGACTGAATGGGTTTCTATCTTTACTGCGGCATCCACAGATACCTGTTCCTCATAATAATAGTGTTTCTTGCACAATATGCCTGATATATATTCAAAAATACTGAAGGAAAAATGATTGATTGGTAACCTTGGCAACATGAAGCCATTTAAAAAAAAAAAAAAGAGAGGGAGGAAAAAAAACCCCAATAGTGACGTGTCTGGTTAAAGGTAAATGGAAACGTGATCTGCTTTCAGAATAGAAATTAGAGAACCGATAACCTTTCCAAATGAAATTATGTTCCTTGTTCTGGTATATTGCACCCAACTTGACTCACAAAGGAATCTGAAGAAAATCTTCTATCTGGCAAACATTTGCAAAATGGCTGGGGAGGCATGATGGGAAATGGTGACTGCTGTTGCTATTTTGACAGTAGGACCTTAATATTAACCAAAATCCATGGCAGCTCTGGGCTGGGAATGGCTCTGTGGCAGTACAATTAGCTGGTACTTTGATGAGGGTCTCTGTTCTTCACATATACGCACATGCTGAAAAAAATAGTCAGAATTCAATTACAAGGGAGATTTTAGCTCTACTTTGCAGTTCTTTTCTTTCCTTTTCTTTTTTTTTTTTTTCCCTGACTAAATGCACAGAGGAGGAGAGGTGGCA
>WEIT01003392.1:0-22367 GCA_013389985.1 Dryoscopus gambensis | reverse complement strand
CCTCTGAAATGATGTAGCCCTTCCTGCTGCTGAGTCAGCTTCTCCCCTCTGGTGGTAACTTTACTGGGGTAATATGGCAAACAGGTTACAAAAAAATCAATTTGTCCTTTAAAGCTAAACTGCAAAATAAAGAGCCATTGAAGTGTATGTGCAAAAGTGTGATCTCATTTACAGGCTAGGGAGATATTAAAAAAGTGATTGAATTCTTGAGAATGGTAACATAGGTATTTGTCTCTCCGAAATTACATGTGTTCTGGGAGGATACAAATGTTTTTGATATATATTATAGCTTACATGACAAACGCAATGTGTTAAAATGTTTCTACTGAATACTGTGCATAAGAAAGTTACCATTGTAATGTGTGACTCCTTGGTCAAACTAATAAATGTGAAACAACCATTTATTCTTGGGTTCCTGCTAATGAATATGTTAGTACAAAAATAGCTTAACTTCCCTGCATTTGGCTGACAGAAGTAGTATTTACAGGAAATTACATGTATTCAATATATGTGCTTCTTTCTACATCAATAATGGAAAATGCCTCAATTCTGACACCTAAATTGCCATCACTGGGCACTGATGTTAATGCTGCCTTGAGAAGACTAGGCCAGAGAAAATAAGCTCTTGGAACAATTTTTCCCAGGATTTCCACAGAATCAGGAAATCCTTCTGCATTAGTTTTATTAAGTCAGGACACTTAATTGTAAGCCTAATGTTTTTTCCTAATGAACCAGTGTTTTTTCAGAGAGAGAGAACATCTTAAATACAGATGCATTATTCTGTTGTGTAGGCCAAGCCCAGCTGTGCCAGGATTCCAGAGAGAAATCAGGCATATTTGATCTTCCCCCTACCTGCTGCACAGGGAAATGTACTATTCTGTGCACTCATTTCTCTTATGAAGTGATCTGATGGTAACGGGGATGCTGAATATGAACTGCTGAGACTGCCATTCACACATGAAATTTTTGTCATCCACTTTTCTTTCTTGTTCTCACATTGCTTGCAGTGCCTTGGTGCACAGCATCCGCATTAAATAAATTTAGTGCTGATCTGACTCCAAATTTGGAATTACCAGTGGAACTTTCCTAAGGATGATTGCAGGGCATCTGAAGGTCTGATTCTGCCATTGCTTATCAAGCGTCTTCATTGCTTTTAGTAACATGGATATCCGAAAAAAACCCAAGATAATGCCTATATTTCTATCCTTAAAAGTCTCTTTTCTTTGATGATATGTTAGATTTTGCCAAATCCAGAGGCACCCTGGGGAGGTTGCTCCAAGAAATATTCCTGGGGCCCATTTAAGATACTGTGGCACTTCGAGAAATAAGAAAGCTCAACATTGGGTGGCTGAAAATTATTATTTTATAACCATTTTTATTCTTTCTTCTCCACTTCTGTCTTTGGCTCTAAGTCTCACTTCACTCTGAACCTCTTAAAGGACAGCTTCCCTCTTGCACTGTCTCACACAGCGACAATGCCATTAGGGTTGGCTTCCAAAATGCTCAACTCCATCTGAAGAGAACAGTTGGGAGGATTCAGAAGACTTGACATGCTTTTATTCAGGCTTTTAGCTACCTTCTTCGTTTATATTTAAATATCCCTTAAGAAAAATTTCATTACCTTGGACATAAATTGTAATATACAGTAAATGAAAACATATACTTGATTTATGAAAAAAAACCTCATCCATTTCAAAAGAAAGGAACAGCAATACTTTCATGCAAAATAAATTTGGCTAAGGAAACAGTTTTTTCCTCTATGTTGAAAAAATAATGTAAGTTCTTCTTTTATTTTAATAGGATAAGAAAGTTTATTTTAGCTCCTAATTCTATTAGAAGTTCTGAGACATCTATGCATGATTTATAATATTTATTGCAGTACGTGTTTTCAGTGAGGTTACATGTTATAAAGTGTATTAAAAGCTAGGAAAAAAACCATTGGAAAGAGGGAAAATGACTTCAGTATTATGTACTGCTTCAAGTCATGCTGTGAAATAAAACTGCCTTTTAATGTGAAGCCTAGAGTGAGTTTCTCCAGCCTGGGTGACAACAGCCATAAATGAAAAGGAAAACATTTACCAAATTTACTTTCAGATAAGACTTTTACATGAGTTTCTGAATCAAATGTCTAATAAACCCTTTTGCCAGAGAGGATAGATTTATACCTAGTAATACAGATGGTGTTCAGTGTATCTTGTCCTTGCAGTTGCTGTGATATCAGGAGCACAGACTCACAGATTGGTTGGGGTTGGAAAGGAGCTCTGAAGGTCATCTGGTCCAATCCTCCCAGCTCGAGCAGGGCCACTTGGAGCCAGCTGGCCAGGAGTATGTCCTTTTGAATATTTCCAAAGATAGGGACTCCACAGCCTCTGTGTCCATCATGTGCCAGCACGCAGTGACCCTCGCAGTACAACAGTTGCTCGTTATGCTCAGGCAGCACCTCCTGTGTTTCATTTGTGCCCATTGCCTCTGGTCCTGCCACTAGACACCTCTGAAAAGAGACTGGCTCTGTCTTCTTTACATTCTCCTCTCAGATATTTATACAAACAGGTGAAATCCCCACTATTATCTATTTCAGTATATCATGGAAGGCCTGGGACTAGTAAAAAATAACAAGCTCAGAGTAACACTTGTTTTGTCAAAAATATTTGTTCCTTTTGATTTTTTTTTTTGTAATATTGTACATCCTCTGAATGTATACATGTAGATCAAATGTGGACTTTTAACTCTTTCACTCTTACAGGTCTTGTGCTATTTCTATTAATTTTGTTATGTCTTTTTGCTTAGATATATACCTTTTGGGGACAAAAAAAGGGAGTACCAACAGATGTGATAAGTAAGCCTTATTCAGCTTTAGTTTTGGGGGCAGTTTGGGGGAGCCTCTTCTGGGGGACAGAAATGTAACCAGACAGGGAATGCTCTTTCCCTCTGCTGGCATATTGAATCCCCAAACATGTATTGTTCAACAGGAAAATGAAAAGTTACATATTAATTATTGGCAGCCACTGCTGTCATTGTCTTAACTACATGCAAAGATGGCCTTCTCTCCATAAAGTAACTCCTCCTCTCACAAAGAAGGGCTCTCTTTCTTGTGTTTCTTAGCCTTTTATGTTGAGAGGAGATACAATGAATATTCATCAGCATTCTTGACATTAGAGCCATAGCTGCATATGTAGGTAAATCCTTCTTGATCCCTCTTGGATCCCCTTTTCTACTCAATAAAACCAAAATGTGCTGTGGATGCGTTGCCTGAATGTATTACAATACAAACAAATCATGGGATGTGACAGTGGGGCTTTTTTTTTTTAATATGGCAGCTGCCACTGAGATTCAGATGTCCCTGTGCATAACTCTCCTAATTTGCTTTCTTTATTAAAGTACAGCCAAACTTCTGCCTACCCCGTATTTTTCCCTAGATAGCTGTGGGTACAAAGAGATCATGCTCACACTACATTATTTCAACATATTTCATAATGATGAATATTAAGCAAATCTAAAGGGTCAGTAATTTTCATCCTAGTTTTTAAAGTGCTGGAATATTAAAGGCACCAGCTGGCTCAGGAGGAAAAAAATAAGTATATTTACTTATGATATTGTAGTAGGAAAGTTGCAAATGTCAAACTATTTTCTTACAAGTCTACCTTCATCTCCATTAAGAAACTGATGCATTTTCTTAATCATAATAACAATAATAATCATTGTACTAATGATGATGATGATGATTATTATTATTATTTAAGTTATTGATAATTTTAATGGTTAATTTAAAACATAGTAAAGGGACTGCTTACCTCCGAAAGAACTGTAAACTTGTATTTATTCTAACCCACTGTGGAAGAAATCATGCCAAATCTTTACATTTGGAATGTCTCAGCTTGCGCTGTTTTTCCTAGTTTTAGACTGAATTACTCAATAAAAAAGGTTTGGGGTAAATAAACATTATGTAAGTAAAACTCAGACTTCTTTAACTGAAAAAATCAGCTAATTTTAAGTTATATTGATTGGACTTGTGTGGATAGGTTTGTGATCTAAAGGTATTAAGGTCAAATTCATTAAACCTTTCCTCAGAGCTTCATTACTATAAAACATCTTTAACATGATGGAGGCACAACCAGGGTAGTTATATTGATTTAACTTTCTTGGCAGAGGTAAGCAGTGTTCTAATGAAGGTTTTTCCCTCCTTGTTGAGGGTGATAACCAGTTAACAATCCACAAATAAATTCTTAGTACTTATTTAAGTTTTCCTGCTTTAAGCAACTGGACAAAACAAAACATACTTGGTTCCCTGTAGTAATTGCAGATGTTTAAAGCTTGCTACTTCATGCAGAAAAGAGTTTAGTGGTATATCCTGAATGTAGAATGGGGTTATGTTTGTTTTGGGGTAATTTTGAAATATCGTAAAGTATTCTGTGTTAAGGACTTGATTATCTTGGGAGTCCACTTCCTTTTTTAAAAATAACTATACAAATATGCATGTAACACTAAACCCTGTAAATTTTCTAAGCTCTATGTGCACACTGTCATGAAAGATGAGTGAAGAGAGTATAAGTGGTATATTTACTTAGATTTGATCTGCATGTGCACATTAGTTGTTTATGATCTGGTGGTGGGAGCACTTCACAGTTTTGAATCTGTCTGTACCTCCCCAAGTTCTAGATTTTATTGCTTTTAAAAAAAAAATTTGAATTCAGGATTTAATAATTAGAATCAGTATGTTCTACATGTTTTTATTTCCATAAGTGCAGTCAAAAAAGTCAGTTCAGTTGGCAGAAGTTAGCTTTTTCAGAGTAAGGCACTGCATTTTAGCTGATGCCTCAGATTCCTGTAAAGAGCACCAAGAGATGTTTTTGCTGGCTTTTTTCTGCTTAGCTCTGCACATATCCTGCCAGATGGAAACGCTGCTATCTCATCCTGACTCAGGAGTGCTGCAGAGCAATGTTTGTAACTTTGGAGACATGACCAAAGATGGTGTTATTTGTCTGTTACCAATATAGATGGTAGAACATATGCTCAAAACATCAAAAAAATATTTCCCCGAAGTGCGTTGGTCCTCACTCATACACTACGACCTGTGCGTCTAAAAGGAGGTATTATTGCTCACTGTCCTCACTGAGAAACATGTTCTTTTTGGGTGTTCATACTATCTGTGTACATTTTGACTTGCTTGATTTGAAAAATTTAGTTTCAGATGGAGAAAATTCATTCCCCTGAAGTTAGGTTTTTCGTTTCAGTCAGGTCTAATTACTTTCTTTGTTTTGAGCTAACAAACTTGGGCAAATAGGCAGAAATGTGTTTAGCTCAAGGTTTTCCTGGTGTTTTAGGTGATGCTTAAGAGTGGGAGAATAATTTTGCTTTAATATGCAATCTCTTCTGAATCTGTAGTTATATGTGCTTTAGCTCAGCTCCAAAACTTCCAAGCTCCTTCTATATGTGGTTAGAAATAATTTCATACAATTTTGTAAAAAACAATCACTGAACTGAAGGGCTTTCTGGTTACTAGCATGAGTCTTGAGCCTCATGGACCTTTCTGTTGAGGTCAAGTCACCAGATTGAGTCTCTGTATGAATTAAGTGCTTTTGGTGAGAAGCAAAATGGATTTAAAATAGTGCAGTCAGGTGCCATCAGAATGAACAGTTTATATATGCATCTCCTGTCTTATGAGATATGAATTAGTTCAGTCAATTGTAAGGGGACAAATTGAGGGTTGTTTTTATTCTGGAGTAATAGGAAAGGATGCTCTGTGGTTTTGTACAGTACTAAAAATTCTTTGAATATTCTTGAAAGGAAAAGCAAACAAAGGCCACAATACCAACTTATGAAAGCAGGGCTGCTTTCACTATGCAATAGTTTTATTTATGTTTTCTTCCCCTTTTTTTATTTTGCATTTTAGGAGATGTGTTTATTATGTGGTGTCATACATGGTGGGGTCTTTTGGTAGAAGACTACATCATAAAATACCGTCAGTTCTTGATGGTGATCTACAGATTTACTTCTTGAGGCTGGATTTTAAAAAAAACCTAATGTTTCCTCACTCCCTGGCTTGCAACAGTGTAAAAGACTTTTTTTTTTCTTTTTTTTTCCTATTTTCCCTACTTGTCTTGGCCTCATGACAGTAATTCTTTAATGTGTATTTATAATTATTCAGTTGATATCATCACACATTAGACCTGATTTCATCCTATCCCTGTGGCCCTTAATTGTGGCCAACACAATTAAGAGGAATGCAGGATGGGGCAGTTCAGATTCTAGGCTGAACTGTGATCAGAAACAAGAGCCAGCAGGTTCACGCTTTGGTTCTCTGTCCTCTTCTGCCTCAGTGCTGCGTTTTTTGCTGATTTAAGAAGCTGTTTCCTGAAATTCAGGCCCAGGGATGAGGGCTAAGATTGCTGACTTTGGCATTTTGGCAAAACAGTAATTTAAAGAGGAAAATTAAATTCGTAGGCTTTATTTAATTCAACTGCAATGAAATTGCTAGATTAAGGTTCTTGTAACTCTACAAATTTTGTCATTTTATTTAAAATGTTAGTACTCTGCTGGAAAAAGTTTTGTTCAGTTTGACTCTCATGTTTCTCCTCCACCTTTACTTCTTTATAGCATATATCAATTTGTATTTTCTGTTGAAGAGAACTGGCACTTTGTAGCTTTTTTATTTGGAATATAACTGATATGCTTGAACCTTAACTTTGTGTGGTGAGCAAGGTCTTCCTGAATACTTCAGGGAAGTGACATGATTAGATACAATCCATTTTTCCCTGTGTTCTCTGATAAAATAAATAAATGGGCCTGAGTGGTTTTTGTCTCTCTTAGGTGACAAGGGGAGAAAGAAGGTGGGAAAGTGAAAATAGTTTGCTTTTCGCCAGTACAAATACTCATTTTGTGCGGCTGCATATGTTGGACATGCATCAGCAGTAACATGTCACAAGAAAATGAAGCAAAATTTGGGATGGGTCCTGTTATATTCTGATAAAATCAAGACTATTACTTCCTAATGCAAAATTTGTTGAATGCCAGCTCGTCCATAACTATAATAAAACCAACTAATGCATAAATGAATTCTGGCAATTTTCAATAAAATTTTAAAACTTGATATGACAGGCAGGAATGCTAAGAGGTAACCAAGTGTGTAAACATTAAATGAAGGATTATCCTTATTTGTGAAAAATCCATTCCAGCGAGAAATTGAATTGGGGGCTTCTCTCAAAAAAGAAGGGCTACTGTGGCTAGTGAGCCAAATCAGTGCCTGATTTTACTCCCTTTACAATAATAAGGTTATGTGAGACCCATAAACAATACACAAGTGAGAATAAATATAACTTAACACTCTATTCTCCCTCTCTTTAAAGATTCATCTCTAAATACTAAAGTGCTGATTAAAACTGAATGTGATCAAGCATATTAGGAGTGATGCACTTCATTTATGAGAGCATATTCCATGAGCAGCCTCACCTCTCATCTGGCATTTTTGTCTTGCAGCAAGGATTTTCTGTGCAAAGCACATATGTATGGAGTAAGTATAAAATGTCTAATGGCATAAAATGGTAGATCCTGTATTTATTATTCTTTCAACTGAAGAAGATTTCACCTGAAAACAGCTGGTCCAGAATCTGGTCTATGTCACTCTTTTAAGTGACATAAAGGTTAATGATAAAGAAAAGATCAAAAACCTTCATGCCATTAATACTGACTTTTAATGAGTCTCAGCAGTTCAGAAAGTAGACGTGTAAGGAATTAGGCTGCAACAATCTTTGCACTAGTTTACAGTAAACAGATGCATCCCACTTAGAAAACAAGTTGCATTAGACATATCTGTATGTGTATGTGTATGTGACATATCTGTATGTGCTTTAATTATACATAAATGTTCTCCAATTAGATATAAATCCAAAAGCTGCTGGTAAAACCTAACGCAGTAGATTAACTTCTGGGAAAGGCTCTTTTTAATGAATAAACTTTAAGCTTCCTGTATTGTCAGGAATTTAAACTGTCTCAGAATACAAAGTGCTCCTGCAAATCCTGTGTCTTATGCAAGAAAGGCACAAGTTTTGTGGCAACCAGTACAGGACACACACACAAAACAAAAAAAAAGAAAAAACAAAAACAAAAACCCAAACAAACGAAAAAAAAACCCAAAAAAACCCCAAACAAAAACGGCAATACAAAGAGAAGGAGAAAAACATATGGATCTGCTTCTTTTCAAAGGCAGATTGTTGAGGCTGGAAGTCTACCACTTAGTCATTGTGTTCTCCGTTTGACCATATGGTTGCAAAATCTAGTGGGATGATGTAAAAACCCTAGTTAGCCTCCTGAAAACAACATATAGTAGAATAAAGTGGGAAAAGAAAAAGATTCGTTTTATTAATTCTTGCTATTATGCAGTATTTAATATGTTTTATTGTCAATACCTCTAATGTGTTATGGAATCTATATCTGTTTCTTGGTATATGACTCAGTTAATATCTTTGTTCTTGAAATATATAGGGTGAAATCTCTAAGTATGCCTTTACATTTAAGGTGAAATGACAAGGCTTTTTCTACCTACTTCATACGGAGCTAAAACTCAGCAGAATGCAACACACCCAGTAACAGTGTATCTCATATTTATACAAAAATTGGAAGACCATAGGTGAAGAAAGAAATTATTTTGTTGTCCATCGCAACCTTATGTCAACCTCAACCAGACAGTTAAAATTTTGATGAATTTACTGGCACTAGGTCTCCATATGAAATGAAGAAGGATATGACCATCTGTAGCAACTCCTTGGCTGTCCTCCTGCTCTCACTTTGCAAAGGCTGAAGAAGGGATAATGCAGACACAGATGAGGACTTTCTGAGACAGGGCAGGGGGAACATAGTTTTGTGTGTGTGTGTGTAAAATTCCTGTCAAATGGGAATCATGAGGGAAAAGGCCTCTCCATTTATCACCACCAGCAGCATGTCTACATCTGAATAAAATTTCAGTTCAGGAATAAGTGGAAAGAGTCATTGGTCTCTTTGGACAAATAGCAAGTGATAAGTAAATTGAATGTTAAACAGCACTTTACTTGGCTTAAACTATGTTATTTTATAGTTCCAGTCTAGTTTCAGTATAGCGTAAAATCAAGTAAACAACAAGATCCATGGAGTACAGCTTTGCAGGAAGCCCCACTGGCTGGGACTCTCCTCAGGCACCCATCTCCATGTGCGATGCCTGGCTGACACGCAGAGACTCACCAGCTGCTAACAGGGGTCTGGTGTAAGAAACAAGAATACAGTTCTCTCTTTATTTTTACATTTTATTATGCCTACTCACGGTTTGAAAATCACAGTGTTATTGCAGACAGGGTCTTTTTTATGTATTCATCTATATACTGTATTTCTTCATGGTTAATTAACTTCATACTGTAAGAATATTATAGTACATTCATTCTAGTGTTTAGTAACCAAGCATAGTTATTGGTAGACTTCGAAAGTTCATAAAAAGCAGGTGGTTTATTCTCTGTTACTTGTAACTATTTTACATTAAAGTAAAACTTTTAGACTTATAATGCTTGACAAGTGAAGTTATACTTAACCCTCACCCAATAAAAGTGAAAGGAAAATTAATTCTCTGTGAAAAATTAATCTTCAAAAGTTTTACACTCCTTTTCATCACCTTCATAAATTTTTATGGCTGAAGTAAACCTTTCCTGCCTTTGTATTGTGGTAGAAACTTTCCATCATGATTTTCTATCTTTGTAATATTGTTTAGAAAATAATAGTATTTGCTGCAGCAGTTACTCAGCACCATATCAAAGACACAAACTACAGACTACTACTTCTGGGACTGCTGTAACATAAAATCTTATGTGGACTGGTGAAAGAGAAGATCCTGTTTGTTAACTTGACCTGTTTGATACACAAGTGTTTTTGATAGTATAGGGTTAAAAATGATTTTCAAATTGTAAACGGGTAATCGGAGGGGGGAAGTGGTGGTTAGAAGAGGTATAGCCTGAGAACAGAACGTTAGGACAAAATGTTAACTTGCTATAGCCAGCATTATGTAATTGTCTCAACCAAATCGAGTGCGACTCAAATCCGGGTGCAATTGTCTAAAACGAATCAAGTATGAAGGGGGTCCGGGTAATACATCAAGGGGAGAGAATAGGTTTGATTTCGTGTGATCTTGTGATGGTAACTATGGTGAGGGACTTGGTNATGTTTTCCAAACGCTAACATTTTCAGTTCAGATGCCAGTCGCAAGGACAGAATTGAAAATTCCTCTTGTGAGAAAAGTAAATGTGTCATTAACTATACCAAGAGATTTACAAAAATGGTAATTTAGTTTCCTAGACTTAGATTCCTGTCACCACCTGTCCGCACTTGAATTTGGGGATTCTTTTTAATTTGCTAGCCTGTTGTTTGCCAGTGAGATGGTTCTCATGAATTATAGAACAGAGCAGAACTTCATCCCATGTTGGTGGTTCCAGCAGAGCTTTCCAACCCCTGTGACACACCACTCTTGGTGCTGAAGGGTCAGCTATTAAACACTTTCTAAAGATGCTCTAAATCCCAATGTAAAGTATGTCTGTTAATGATATTGTAATTGTTTTCATTCTTCTCCCCCTGCCCCAGGACCAAGCATATCACTTTCAGAATATGTGATTTCCCTCAATAGATAAGATACCATAATGCCAAAGTTACTTTTGTTCTTTCTTGTATTACCACTTCTGGTCTTCAACCCACCAGGAACTTTTTTTTCCCCCCTATTCATGATTTAGGGTCTTAAGGGGAGAATCTATGTATTTATCATAGAAGATTCTTTTTTTCTTTCTCAGTGAGATAAAAGGGAAATTCTTGATAGGCATTTTACATAGTTTTTCTTTTACACAGTATTTTTCTTTCTAAAGGAAAATGTTTTATACTCTGAGTGTGAATATAAGAATTATACATGGGGAGGGAAAGACATAAATTCAAATATTGAAATCCATTGTGGGATGAAGGAGAGAAATCTTAACCAAACTCCATACACTTCTTCATTGCAGACTGTAGTAGATTGATTGTAGACCTGTAAACAAACTGGAATGGGCTTTAAACTTGCTAACTTGGACCCCATAGATTGAAGATCAGGAACTCAGTACTGACCAGCTGACTCCACTCTGCTGTGTTTGTAGGGTCTGATGAACTCCAATTTGCCCTGTCTAAACTTTTACTAGTACCTAACATAGCCCTTTTTAAGGTCTGGCATTCTTACATTTACAGGTCTATTGCAGGACTAAAGCCTATTTTTTATGAAAAATAGAGTAGGAACTTCAGCATCCCATTAGACAGGATGCACAGGCAGTTCTTTCCTGTTTAAAGTCTCAATTAAAAGTTAATCGATGAATTAAATGCAGTTTATTGAATTCAGTTACATTATCTCAAAGAGATGGAGACCAAGGAGACTTACAGACTTCTAGGAAGTAGAGTTACAAGTTATGACTTAGTCCTTAGGCTTAGATTCTTCACCTGTCTCCTTCAGCACAAAAGCAAGGAGTGAGTCCTTGGTTCCTCAGTATTAAAACCTGTTTCGCTCCCTATTTAGGCACCGAAAAATTTTACTGAAGTTTCCTTATTTGATGTCTCTGTATAGTAACCAGGTGTATAAGCAAAGAGACAACAGACAATTTGGAATTGCAGGAAGTAAAGGGATAGCTGTTGATAGAGGTAAATAAAAGTGAAATGCCTTTGTTCTCCTTTCCTTCTCCCATTCCTTTCTTTCCCCACTGGTGACTTCTGAGGTCCCATTTGTTTGTTCCCAATTTTTGCTCTCTCAGCTGTCTGCATTTTATTTACAGGAAAAATGAACCATCTTCATTTGCTTGCACTGATTTTGCTTTTGCTTTGGTATCGGAATATAATCTGGCTAAGTTTATATGTTCACACAGGAATATACAAGTTAAGCACATGTTGTAATACTTGTCCTTAACAGTGACAGGTATGTGGCAACTATTAAAGAAGTTAACATTTTACAGAAAATATACAAATATTGATATTTCATCAGAAACAAACTGACAGTCAAGTGAGAAGCCTGTTTTCAGAATCCAGACTTCTGTTAATAAGCAGGTCTTTTGAAGTCAGATTTCTAAAAATAAGGCTCTCTAGTCAGAAAATTTTAGTTGTAACTCATTATACAAAAGCATGCACAGGAGAGTAGCAAGGGGGATTTGGGTTATGGTTTTTTTAAAAAAATTCTATCTTCTGCTTTTCTTTGTCTTAGGTTTTAATGTGTAGTTGTAATCAGGGAGGAAAGGAGAAAAACTTCAGTGCATTTAGTACTGAAGGAAAAAAATGGAAGCAAACACTTCTCAAGTGAGCTTATTGCTTTTTAATTAGTGCCTGTGGGAAGATACTTTGCCGTATCAGTGCCATTTATACTAGTACTGTCTTGCAATAGTGATGTGCAAAATTTTTCCCACATCTCCCAGCATCTTGTATAGCCCCAGAGCAGACATACATAAATAAGTAATGGAAAAGGTAGGAAACAGATTCAGTCATGCCTATTTTGCTGATGCCTGATCAAGGGGAAAAAGAAGAGGGAAGGTACAGAGGAAGATGAAGAGTATGTACTTCATAAATTCACTGTAACAGCTGTTGTATGAAATGCTGGGATTTGCTATTCCACACAGCCCAGGATGAAGGCAAAACTTGCAAGATGATATTTCTCCGTGTAATGAGGTAGGCAGCCATGCAGTTAAATAATTTGCTTTCTCTGGGACACTGCTGAGTTCTTTGCCTTTCCATTTAGCTGCTCTCAGGTACCAGTGTCATTCTCACCTTCGTTATTATAATTCATCCCCTTGTACTTCCTGGTAAATGAGAAGTTGTACAATGGAGCAGCTGTTGGTAAAAACATGGACCTGAAATAAAGCAGTCAGTGTCTTACAGTTGGTTGAGGTCACTTCAAACTTCTGGGTACAAGAAAACAGAAGCTATGGCAGGATGACAACTGTTTGCTCAGGAGCTATTTTGGAAAATCTTACTAGGTTTGTGCATGGCCACTGCTAACTTAGGTTTCCTGCTTACCCAGCTGGATTTCCAAAGATAATCTTAACTCTTCTATGAAAAGAAGAGTATTGAGAAAGTAGGATATTCTCTCTGAATTTGTCTTACACAAATAAAAACTTTTGATAAATAAATTGATAAATGCTTTAAGATTTTGTATAGAAGTAAAAATTGAGGGGTATTTTAAATAGAGAAAGAAGTTACTAGTAAAAAAAATTGTTTGATGTTTTATGTTGGTGAGTTTGGACAAAAGTCATCAGGAAAACACTGATTTTACTTCAAAACAAGTCACCTTATTGCTTACAAAAGTATTTTGCAGTCCCTCTTTGCTGAAATAAGACAACTTGCAAAGTGAATAAACCATGCCTTGTATCTCAGGCCTGTAAAGTATCTGTAGCATGTCAAGCCAAGCGTGTAGTCTAGATTTAAGTCTTTTAGTTTAAACAGCAGTGTCACATCTATTTTCTGAAACTATTGTTTCTAACTTGCTGTATTGTAACATATGATATATTCTAGCAGTGTTTATTTTATTCCTAACCACGGCAATTAAATTCAGTTCTTGAAAACCAGGAATCCAAAATAATTTGTGCTCCTTTGTCATTGTCATGACACAGCATTGATCTCATTTCTTTAATGAAGGTTTTCAAGTAAAGGCACTACATGGACCCAAATACACAGGGAGAAAAGTGTAGAGTGCAGAATGTAAGAAACAGTATGATGCTCTCAGAGTGTTTGTAATTAAGTATTATTTAGCCACAAGGCCATACTCTGATAATTTGTCTAAGTATGTACTTAGGGAGGTCTGTTTGTATATTAAAAACCTCTGTACTGAATCTCTGTACTGTGGACTGAAGCTGGTATATTTTATCCATCCTTTCTAATGGAAGTATTTTCTGCAGTATAGATTTTGACCAGCCATCGCCATAGTCAGCCTTTTGAGTTATTTTAAACTCCTCAAGTGAAGATAGTATATTTTTTAAAATGCACACCTTAAGGCTTTTCCAAGGTACATATTTTAACTACTGCATTATTATAGCAGAATGATAGTAAAGGAATGTAAGGAAGCTTTTAAATCTCCAAGTCAAGAGAAAGGTATATTACTCAAGTACTTCAGAGATATAGTCTTAGATTTGGAAGTATTATGCCATATATTTGAAAAATACGATTTTTAATCCCCCTCTCTGTTTATTCTGAATAAAATATTTCTTAAAAATGGAATAGGAAAAAAAAAATGTTCATGATGGAAAAGGCTTCTTTATTTGCAAGGAAGTGTTTAGTTTTTACCTCTGCAGGCAGAGGGTTTAATAAAATCTTGGCATTTGAGCTGAGGTATTTAAGGCTCAGGAAAAGAGCTTGTTTCTATATCACCTCTGAAAATGCTGTTTTATTATGGAAATTCTCATGGATCAATAACCATGGCATCATTAATAGATAGGGCCTGGTATTGAGAAAGGTAAAGTGATAGTGTTCATATTAGTTCTCTGTTGCCAGAACTATTAATTACTTAAATCCGTTTGCTGCTTCTGTGTGACTCTGTAAGCTCTGTAAATGCTGCTTTCATCTTTTAGGAGAACTGCTTGAGAAAAATGTATGAGTCCTCAGCAATATATTTTGATGAATGTCATCAACTCCTGAGGGTTTCTAAACCATGACAGAATTTGTCACACAGCGCACAAAGGTTACTAACTGTGTTTATTAATATAGATCTGTTTAACTTGGGGTAAAGAGCTTCAGAAAATGTAGGCAATGTTGTGGAGTAGATAGAATTTATTAGAGAAAGGGAATGTTATGTTTTCCAATGGGATATTTTTGCTTCTTTCTGAACACTTGGGGCAGTGCCCAACAACAAGTAGCTTCCCATAAAACTGTGGCATTTGAATTCTAACTATTGCACTTTAAATAGATTTTGTTCTTTGATCTTTTGGTCTATCTGAGGTACTATCCTGATGGATCCCTATGCAATGCCCTGGTGAGCTGTAGAATCCATGGATGTCAGTCTCTCAGCTCTATCCAGCTCAGGACAGCTACCAGAGACTCTCATCCCTTAATTTACAATCCTGACATTCTCAGTTGTGCAATGAAATCCATTGTATAATATTGAAACCACACTCTGACTCATATTCCAGTTGCTGAGTGTTCCTGTTCCAGGTCTAGTTGGGCTGTATCTCCAAGGACTGCCCACAGTCTGTTCCTTGCCACAAGGGCATGTTGCTTGCTCATTGTCCACCAGGACCACCTTTTCTGCAAAGGTGCTTTCTAGCTGGTCATCTCCCCGGGTGCAGTGGAAGGATCTTGAGAACTTTGAACATTAATTCCTGGTAAAAGATGCATGAAACTGTAGAACTTAGGTTCCAAGAATTATCCCAAAGATATATAAAAGATCTTCAAGGTATCTGATCTCAGCTATAGCAGATCATATGACATACAAGCAAAAATATTGCTAGTATTGCCTGAAAACTGCAGAAATATGTTTGATCTAGATTAGATGCTTATTATCACTGTAATTTTTTTTGAAAAGTTTTAGTTTAAAGTGTTTTAATTATTTTGTTCAGTAGGTATTCAGGATCACTAGAGAGAATGGGGAGGGTTGTTAATACTAAACTGAGTAATTCACTTCTTTTCACTGATATTTTGAATCTTATATGACACAGTGCCACAAAAAGTGGGGTTCTCCAGTTCCTCACAGATAATGTATACCACAAAACCCTAAGTCACCCATTAGAATTCCTTTTCCTGTGATACCTATTAGGTGTCACATATTTTGGATAATTCACTGCTTAACATCTGGCATTGCTTTTCAAAGATATGAAAGAGAAAATCTGTCAGCAATCATCAATATTCAAGAACATGTTCCGTTTTCTGAGGCCTAGGACACAGCTGCTACAGCAGGCAACACGAGAAATAAATATATTCCTTCTCAGCATAAATTCCCTAGAGCATTCTTCCAGTTCAAAAACAGAGGCAAAAAAATATTCAATATCAAAACTTGCATTGTGGAGGCATTTCCAACAGGAGAAGCCACTGCTACATCTCCACTCCATGACTGCTGAACAGATTCTTATTACTTAGAATTGAAAACACATTAATTAAGTAAATTATTGACATCTAAAGGTTCTGCCTTCATCTTCTCAATATATGAGAGCTTTTCTTAAGGCTGTTCTAAGCAGAATATAACTCAATATAGACTTCCTTTTGGAAAATTTCTGATTCGATGATGTAGCTGGAGGAGTCTTCTCTTGGCAACTTCAGAAAGGTTGCATAAACCCGTCTCTGATGGCAAACCTCCCATTTTCCACCAACTCCTCACAAGCATCTACCATATCTTGACTCCCGGGTTTCTAAGCAGAAGGCTGGATGTCACTAGGAATATAAACAAGTAACCAACTGCAGAAACTTCAGCTGAGTAACACAAGTCTTTTCTATTTGTCTCAGGCAAGAGCACTTTGGGATCTAGAGAGAATTGTGAAATGAACCTTACTCTCTCCATGGGTTGTTCAGTGTAAAATCAGAATATGAATGCACACACTCTCAAAAATATGCCTAGAAAATCATTTGCGGAAGTCTCACAAATGTGAAGTCAGACATGCTGTCAACATGACTCTTCTAGAGCAACATGTGATTGCATGCTAGCAGAGATCCTTTGACTTATGCTTTCCTTTGTGCAGGCACATTTCCATTCACTTGTGCACGTTGTCTGCTCATTTTCTACACAATTTACTTTGGAAATACCTAAATGTGTGTCTTTGGAAATATTTAAGTGTGTGTCTGTGATAATAGTTAGAGAAATGCTTTTTCTGGTTTGTAAGATTAGTAAGATGTGCAGCTCACTGTGGGTGACAGCAATAAGTAGCAGTGATGTTTAGTGGTACTCTCTCATTCACGGAGGGCTGTGTGGTGACAGCCTGTTGGACTAAATGTATTTTTTGGAATTGTCACACTGTTTTACAGAGCTGCTTAGGATTTCACAATGTGCTGTGTTCATTTTCTGGGTTATTGCTGGGCTTAAAACCACTAGCATTTTTCATACCCTATTTGTGTAGTCAGCTGAAGCATGATTTCAGGATTTTATCAGTCTTCAACCGCAGAAGATACCAACTTTGCTGTTTTCCTTCCACCTCACTTCTCTCAGCCTGGAGCTCTGTCATTTAAGTTGTTTCTGTATCTGCTAGGGGGGATGAATTTTAAGACAGTTACTCAGGCTTCAGAAAAACAGTGGGATGTATAGTCAAAAAGTGATAGTCAGGAGGAAAATGTTGTAGGGACTTGTGGCAGTTTTAAACACTGAATTTGATTAACGAGAACAAGTGAGCAACATTTACCATGGAAAACTTTTAGCAAATTCTTGCTTCATGTAAAGTTAAAAGGAGGCTTTTTAAAACTGGAAAACACTCTAATAACTTTCATCAGTAAATACCAAAACACAAGCTTCTTTGCTTTCATGTGGGTCCATGCATTTTCTCATTGCATGTGCCAATTCTGCGATGCTTAATAGGTTTTTGGATCTTTGCCTTTTCCTTCCCCTACTACTAACATGCAATAGGTACAGATTTTTTTTTCACTTTCTTTACTCAAAAAAACCCCCGGTTTAACATTTGTGCACCCTGGAGGTGGGAAATGACAGGTGCAAAGCACTCAGCTGTGGAACTGCCAGTACCTTTGAACACACCGAGCTGGCACTCTGTTTTTTCTCATTGACTTTTCTCTAACCATACAGTCATGTTTGGATTCTCTAATAGACAGTCACTAATTAGTGTTTACCTAAGAAACTGTTGTGATTCCACCTTTCATAACAACACTAAGGTCTCATCTGTGTGAACATACTTTGCAGACCTTCACTTCCCTTGTTAAGAATGTTTGAAATACGCAAACTCCAGGTATAGCTTATCATGCCACAAGCCAGCTGGCACACAGGTGAATGTTTTCTAGTGCTAGCAACAGTTCTCTATCTACTTAACACACCCAGTCCTTTACTGGGTCCCTTTAGTGTTGGGACCCAGAACACCCCCCTGGCTGCCCTGGGGGGTCAAACACCCCCGCAGGAGGGTCTAAGACCTGGGCTGACAGCCCAAAAAGCACAGCTTTTGACTTTAGCCCGTGGGAAAAACTACCAACGTTACGGGAAGAATTACAGGCTACGAAACTGTAAAAAAGATAGCAATATAATTATCACAGGGTGAAAAAATGTGGAATCTGGGGCTCTCAAGATGGAGGATTTTGGGCGGTGCTCTCGATGTCCTTTGCTTCTTTCTTCTTCTTCTCTATCCTCCATGTTATGCTGTGACGGTGGCACAAAGACATTGGTCAAGGTAGACCTGACCTTTTTTAAATTAATTGGAATAGAACAATAAACAAGGACACATTTTGAGAGATGGTTGGAGTACCAAAACCCTAGAAAAGGTGGGAGCCGGCCCATCCAGGGGCAGTTAGCAGGGCATCTCAAGTTGTACGCAGCTTCGCAGCAAGCCAGCTGTAGTAGCTGTTATCAAGCTTAGAGATAAGAAAGAATAAACATCTCTGAAACAAGCACCTGCAGACTCCTTTTCATGGGGCTTTGAGAATGGACTTTAAGAAAAATAGCCGGGCAACACGTCTGGACAACCAGCCCATGACACTTTATGAAGCCTAGCTAGCTGACCACCTCCTTCACTGTCGAGAAGCAAGTGGTCTGTTGTACGCTCTCAAGTTTCCTAGACACTGAAAACAAGCTATTTCGATGACTTTTTGAACTTTAAATAATATCCTTTATATTCCTTGTTTGCTGTGTTAGATTATTTTTGTACTGGATTTTAAGAAAACATTGGCGGCATGTAGATATTGCACTATCCTTCCCGTAGATGCTGAGAAGTTTCTTAATTAACCTTATTTTGCTTAATCACCCCACAGCAATTTTATCAGTGTCCTATGAGCTACAAAATTGCTGTTTATTCTGAAGGATTCTGCGTGCTTCTACCTAACAAGACTTTGAAAGCAAATTAAACTTTTGTTTTTGAGCTCCACTTTGATCAGCTAAATAGGTAGAAAATAGGTACTGATAAGCATTAAGCTAGTAATAGGCAAATCAAAAAAATGAAGGGGTAATCTTTATATTAGTTTGAACAAAGTAGCTTTGATGGAAGATTTTAGGGTTTGTGAAACCACAGACATTCCTCCAGCTTTGCTCTTGACAACTTTTGTCCATTTGGCCGTTCCTTGTGTGCCCATGACATGTGTTTCATGAGGGTCCATGCTCCCCAAGGCTCAGATTGGCTCTGAAATCCAAGTTTTAAGTGAGCTAAGGATTCCTTTTTAAAGATACAAAGGATCCTTTATGAAAAACTGGAACTGGTTTAAGCTGTCTGAATAGGCAGATGCTGTAGTGGAGGTAGGGGATGAAACAGAGTGGTAGAGGAAGCTATCATGTGAAACCATTTCAGAATTAAATGCAATACAAATTTCTTAAAGCGACCCTTCCAGCAATTTCCCTTCTATCTGTTTTTCTCATACTAATTTAAACAAGCCGAGAAACAAATTAAAACATTTTCTCCTAAGCACAGAAGGAAGCAAAAGAGTGGTAGCCATTTCTATGTCTATTTCTCAGTGTTTGCAGTGTTCAGTACAACAGAAATGGGCCCTGTTAAAGATGATTAGTTGGGTCTCAGTCGATTTTTCTTCCAATCAAAACTTTCAGCAGAGACGTTATGATTGATTTTTGACAGTACATTCAACTACTGGCAAAGCAAAATAAAGCCTTTTAGAATTTCAGTCTGAAGCACAGTGTAGACTGTAAGGAGGAAGACTCCTGCTTGAAGTACTTTCAGCAGTACCAGGGAATAAATTTATGTTTGTTTGTAAATAAGAAGGGTGAGATGGTTCTTTTGGGGTTTGTACTCACACAGAAGATTCTAAATGAAACTTGGTAAAGTAAAGAATTAATTTCTTGGTAATATTTTCTACCTTTTAAAAATTTCTTTTAAAGATTTATATGTAACATCACTGGCATTAAGAATGTTATTTTTTTCCCTATTTTAATAAAAATAGAATTTATTGAAATCCTGGTTTATATTAGTTTATGCAACCAACCAGCCTAGCTTAATTGTTTTAGGTAAACAAAGTAAAGAATATAAATAAGGAACAAAAAAGGTAAATTAAATTTGGAATGCAATCTTTATAGATATCCAGGATTTCACCGTTCCCTTTCTAAATGATGGAAGAAATTCACAGAAATTAGTTTTTCCTGGGAGTGCTTCAGCTGACCAAAAGCCCAAAGTAAGCAGGAGCCTTGAAGCTGGACTAAGGGTCAGTCTGCTGGCTGTATTTGCAGTTTCTTGTTCCTCAGCAGTGAGGGACTGTCCCTTCGTGTAGGAGAAGCAGCACCAAACCCTTCAGAAGCAGTTTGTTCCAGTGGCACAGTGCTTTCCAAGCAGCCTCAGAAAAGGCAGCTGTGGGAGAAAGGAACAAGCGCAAGGACAGACCAATACTGTTAGAAAGTCCTTCAGCAAGGGAGTCCCATGGATTTAATGATATGAGTTTCCTTTGTGATGCTAAGCTTTAATGATGTTTTCACTTTTTTTCCTTTTGCATTTATAGGAGCAGGAAATGAAAGATTGCTTTTAGCATATAGCTGCTATAATTTTATTTTTGGAAAGCCTCAGAGCAGAACTGCCTAAACAAATAGGAATTTTTAAAAATTTATCTTGGAGTTCTTTTGCTATTTTGGCAGTAATATTTGGCTACTACAAAATAGCCTGTTGTAATATATTTAATAAAACTCCTTCACCTAGTCTTTCAGCTTTCCTGCACTACTTATCTATATCAACATTCTGAACTATTATTTAATAATGTTAAAATATAATTTAAACAACAGAAATGCTTTAGGACCAGATCACATAATTTTCACCACTTTTGTTCATTAGGCCTTCAATTCCTTCATGGCTACTTGAACATCCTTCTAATGTGTTCCAGTTTTATATTAACCATGCATCAAACTAAAAGTTATTTCCTTTACCTAACATGCACTTTCTGTGATTAAAATAGTCCATTATTTTACTTCAGTCCCATGCTGCATATATCTGATGGACCCTAAATGTTGGACAGGCTGTAAGAGTGGAAATATGACCAGTATAATATGGTAAGACCAAGGCAGGAGACTGCTTTTCTTCCTGAGAAAATGAGTTTGTAGTTTGTCATACTTATTTCTGTCATACTGGTTGAACTGTTCTGTAGTTTTCCCACTTGACAGAAGAGAGATTTTGGGTGGCAGAACCAAACATAAAAGACAGCTTTTCTCATTTGAATCCATTCAAATACCCAAACATATGCCACCCTGCTCCTTAGCTTCAGTAAACAAACAAAAATGAAATAAAAGATCAAGGGCGTTCACAGGAAAGGGGAAATTAGGTTATCAAAGACTGTTTTCTTTATAATGACATTTAATGATAGTATTATCAACAGCAGCATATTGAAACATACTCATTAGAATTAAGTTCCTGTAGATTTGCAGTGATAAGATAAAGGGTTTTTTACCCTTTACCTGATTTTTTTTTACCCTCCCTGTGTTATAGAGGGTGCAGACTCTTCTTTTCAGTGATGGCATCTTAGTACTTTCCAGAGGCAGCCTGAAATGACCAACCTGTCCCTGTAACCAAGGAGAACCTCCCAGAATGTGCATTATAATCTAAAGTAAACTGCAACAGGGATTTTTTTTTAATGAGGCAACTGAGAGAATGGAGGTGGTAGTTAGGCTATGTGACACTGTCAGAATGTTGCTAAGCTTTAGAGTGGAATAATTTTAATTGGCAACATCCTCATTAATCATGGCTAATGTTAATGATAGCTCCCTGTAGTGACTCATGAAGAGGTGATGGCCTTAATGAAGGCTGCCTTAGAGGCTAACAGATGGTGGTTGAATTTCAGTATTTTAAATATACAATTGTTCAGTTCTTCTAAATAAGTTTTTTTCCTACCAACTAATAATATGGGAAATTTGGTATTCAGTCCTACTCTTTACTAGGCTTGGTTTTTTTGAATTATTGAGTATATAATAGACAAGGGCAAAAGGAAGACAGTTCAGCATGCATTGTAAATTCAGATCCATGCACACAGGTTAAGCTTTATGTTTTCTGATCTATGTTTAATACTATAGATGTCATTGTGAATTTACTGAATAACACAAGAGTGTTTACTGTTACATAAAAGAAATATTGGCAAGATGTGGGAAAAAACCATAATAGTCTGCTGCTTTATTTCTCTGCTAATGCTTGATAGCTCAATATTCAGTGTTTACCAGTGTTGCTAATCTCCTGGTTATGTTTATGAGTGTATTTGGTTTCTGCTGCTCTTTTTGTGAGCTTAAGGAATAGGAGAAAAAGAAAAATCAGCTTTCAGCAAAG
>WEIT01003391.1:2036-20283 GCA_013389985.1 Dryoscopus gambensis | reverse complement strand
GTGGAAAAGCCTCGGGGACAGCGGGTACCCTGTCCCGCTGCTCCCCGGGGCGCTGGCAGGGGCACCCACCCCCGGCCCACCCTGCACTCGGGCTCGGGAGCTGGCCCCACCTTATTCTACAGTTGTGTCTGGAACAGAACTTGACACACACGGTATGATTTGGCAATCTTTATATCCACAATACATCATAACCATGCACAAAAATCGAGTGATGTGTTTATTTACAAAGTGAATTGCACTTAACACAGGAACCAGGAATAAAAGTAAATGAAAGGAACCTCTCTTCTGGGTTGCATAAAAGCCCAGTACTATTTATAGGCTACAAAGCCTGATAGTCAACACTACCATGCAGTATCTGACCAGTGTAAAACACGAATTGCTGTTATTTGTTGAAACAGTGCAGCCCTGGAGATACTCATTCCATGGAAAGATTCCATAAATCACCATCCCAACTACATTTAAGAGTCTGCACGTCAAGAGAATCTACCCTTCAGCCCCCGCTTACTGTGCTTTACTTGAAGGAGTTAGTCTTCACCTCCAACTGTCTGATTTTCCTTAGCTGAAATTTAGGCCCCTTCCTTCAACACTGTTCTAGTTTTTTTTATGGAGGAAAACATCTTCCCTAAGTGACTGAACCGCTTCATTGAGATTTTCTTTTCTTCTACAGAGTGCAGAACCTCTAAGCAAGTTCTTCCTTCATGCTTGGAAGGGAAATGATCACCAAGCCTCAGTAAGACTCAGCCAGAAACAGATCCCACCCACACCTTCTGGAGTGGTACAGCATGAAGGGATCAAAGCACCAGGGAGCAGAAACACCTGTACATTTTTCCAACAGCTTTTGTTAAGTGACTGATTCAAATAAAGGCACAGCCCAACCCTTACCACACCCAGCAAGAGCTCTGTGCTTACACAGGAGCCCTTGGTCACCGGAGGGTCACAGAACAGCACCCAAATTGGGGCATCTCTGGGATCCATCATCTTTCTACTGCCTCTAAACCTGCCACAGGGGCAAAAAGGCACCAAACTGCCTTTCTTCTACCAAATCTTGATGGCCTCCACAGCACACACTGAAATCGTTTTAACAAAGTAGCGAGCAGTCACCCTTCAACTGGATTTTTACATTTATACAAGTACGGAGCTTTAAAACTTTCCCACAAACCAAACTTCCTTGTTCTGTGCAGGCTCCAGGGAAGATCCCAGATTAATTCACCTGCCTGTAAGCACTGACTGCAGGAAGAGAGGTTGGATTGATCTGGTCTACCCAAGGAATTTATTTTACCAATTAGCTGTTGGTATGCTCAGGACCAAGTCACTTTTACGTAGGAATTTTGGCCTTCACCCTCCCCACCAGTAAGAGGAAAGGCAGCACAACAGACTCCTGCCTAATTCTGCACGAAAAGACCTGTTCTAGACATCAGCAGGAGCCTCTGACTGATGGTTGTGTTACTGACACAGGTGGCAGCATTCAGGGCTTTGTAGTGTTTTCAATACTTTTAAAAATAAAGTCAACCTCAACATCAAAGTAAAGCAAGAAGAGCACACAGGTCTTCTTTCACAGGCAGCTTTCCTGTTATCAGGAGTTTTACAAAAGCCAAATTCAGCCCTCAAATCCCTTGGGGCAGATGGAAGAGAGCTGGAACCTTTTCTTTTTTCCTGACAGTAATACTGAGACACACAGCCAGCAAAGCTGTGGGATGAAGCAGTCCAGTTGAGGTTACATGTAGCCTGTAACTTCCACATCAGGAAAGCATGCTTAAGGAGTCTGGGTTACTGGAGAGCTTCTCTGAATGTCAGACAGCTCTTCAGCATTTCCCAGGATTCCTCTAAGTCTTCCCCTCAGCAATTCCAGCACAATAGTGGGCTGGTTGTGGATGCAGTTTCTAACAAGTGCACAATGCTTCTTCATCAGGACACCAGGAACCCCAGACTAGAAGCCTTTTCCCCGGTCTATGCACAGAAGATGGCCTAACCTGGCACAACTGCTCGCTGTCCTTTTTCTGTTGTCACAAACAGCCCTGTGCTTAGTCTGGGCAGCAGCACCTCAGACCCACAGAAGGGCTGTGGCTCTGCCTGGAGAGCAGCACAGCAGCCTGGGGAAGAGCCTCACCTCACACTGAGGCACCACAGCAGATAACCCCCCCCCAGTTCTCAGTGCTCGCAGGAGCTACATGGGTGCACGTGTGCACACACGCAACTCCCACACCCTGGGCGCCCCCAGCAAAGGGCAGGAGGCCTTTACCTGTCACACAACAGATCTCAAACACAATAGAATGGTCCAAGGTCCACAAGCTCTGAGGGGGCTTTGGACAATGGAGTTGTTCAAGAGCTCTTCGATACCCATAAATTTAACAGCACTTAAGCCCCAGACACTGACCTTTCACTGGGACTCTGCAGCAAAGTTTAGAGCCTCCCACAAAGTCAAAGGCTAAAGAAAATCTCTTAAGAGACAAGCAAGTGACTAAACTGCTTCTTGGCTTCTTACACCAGGCCAGACTGATTCAAGAAACTTCATGTTAAGAACAGGACTTGCAGAGTAAGCTTGTTAATACATCACCCTGAACTAGTAAGTCTTCGTAACAGTAGAATTCCTCCTCATGCTATCCAACTGATTTCTTGAGGGTAAGTTTGTTCAATAATTAAGGAGCCCAGCTCCACTACTGTCCACTTGTTCTCAAATGAAATATTTCAAAATTTTCCATTCTCTCACTGGCAGCCATCTAAACACTGACTGCACGTTACGTTCTGGTCTTAGACCACCAAAAAGGAGACATCCCAGTTCCCACCTTCTCTCAAGAGAATGCCAATGAAGTAAATACCAAATGTTGAAAGTGCTTCCTGAACTGCAATGCCCTTAGGACAGAGCCCTGTGATGCCTAAAGAGGAATTCATACCCTCACTCAGTGGGATCAGTTTGCAAGCATGCACCCCTTCACCTTGAATGTATCCTCCAAACAAAGCTGAAGAGTGGAAGTGCCAGGCACCACGTGCATCCTGCGCTGTGAGCTGGAGCCCCCTCAGTGCATACAGCACAAAATTAAAGGCATTGGTCTGGAAATCTTATAAAAGAAAAGCCATCAGAGTTAACTGCCCTTAATTTTATTATGTAACCAGACAGAACAGTTGAGACTGGAATGTCAGATTTCCCCTTCAAGCACAATTCACAGTTTCATATTTGCTTTGTATCAGTAAAGAAACTCACTAATATGCAGCTGGGATTCATCCAGTGAGGTACAGGCTCAGAATACAGAGCAAAAACTCACTGCAAATGGCTCCACAAGCCTTCAGGGAGCAGCAGATGGTCTCCTGCTCTTCCTTTAGATCGCTTCACCCAGTATTGGCCATCAAAACATTCAGCAGATACCCGAGGGGATACAAGTGTGCAAGAGCTAGTGAGTGATGAAAAGCCATCAGAGATTTGCACAAGCAAGCAAGAGACCGACTAAACAAAGTTGTGGTAACATTCTTCCCATTCAGCACAACAAAGAATTAGAGTAGTTAGCCCTGCTGATGACAAATCTGTTACATCAGTGAAGTACAATCATTTAAGAATTACAGTCTGCAGTTCAGTAAAATGGTAAGAGGAAAACAACAGGTTAGTAGTTATTATGTGAAATCCTGATATTAGGCATTTTAATAGAGGTCAATAGTGAAAGATCATGAAGAGAAAGTTCCAGATGCTATGGATCTGCAGAAGTTTTACAAAATGTATAAAGTATTGTGTTTCTCTACAACAACCAAAACCCTTACAAGTGCAGGTATATATGCAACATGAAAATATTGCTTCACTCACTCAGACACGGGCAGGAGAGGTCTAGAGAAAAAGCAGCATGCAAAAAAACCCAAAACCCTGGAACTAGAGCAGATCCTGCTTTCAGACACTGACCTACAGTACAAAAGAAGCCTACTTGTACAGGTTGCAAAAGGTTTCTGAAATCAATACGCTGGCACTTACTGTACAATAATGTTAACTGATTAACATAAGCTATGAATAAATATTAAGCCACTTCATAAAGCCTGCACAGGCATTCATGGTGGCAGAAAAAGCAACACAGACATATTTCATTGTTCCCAAATAAAACAAGAAGAGAGAAAGATTTCCCAAGCAGAAAACAGTAAACTACACAGCCAGACTAACTGTATTAGGGGTAATTACAGAATAAGTAATGTTATTTTCAACAGCTTTCTTATGTGTGTGCAGCCACTAAAATCCTCACTGTGAGACTTCATCAGGACAGAAAACAGAACATTTGACAGGATAGCTAGTTTAATTTCTCCCCCATGTTTACAGAAACACAAGAAAAAGAGATACCTTTTGGTATCTCCTTTTGGTATCCTCCTCTATGGGAGGATAAAACCTTGTCACTTAAATGTAGTTATTTCTTCAACTGGTAGAGTCAAGTCCCACTGTTCCCCTCCCAGAAAACAACAACAACAAAACCAAACTAAAAAAACCCTAACAAAACCAAAACAAACCCATTTGAGAAGAGTGTTTCATGGGATAATATCCAGCAGCAGATGTTCCAACACAAACATGTCTATTAGATCAGTGACTACATTTCAAGCCCAGAAGTCACCACATGGAAGGGGTTTCAGAGGCAGAGGGATGTTAGCCCTACAATTAAAGCTCTAATATGAGAGGGGAGGTTTGGGAATGGAGTAAAGGAGGGAGGAGGGAGTCACTGAATCACAGGAGATAGGAAGTGCACACAAGTTTCTAAATGAAGCACAGACGAAGTGGAGGGCACAAGAGTCATCTAGAGAAGGTCACAGGTTCTGACAGCACTGGAGTTTGTTGGATTTCTGTCCGTCGGTGGTTGGTGGGACGCTGATGTCAACGACGTTGTTGCCAGGAGACTCATCGTGCGCAGACCGGTCGGCGATTTGCTTCTGCGACACGATGCGGTAGATTTCTGCAAGGAGAGCACACGGGTCAGAGCCCCGGGGGCACGGCCTCCGACAGGGCACAGCACCGAGCAAACTGTCCAAGAACATGCCAAAACCCAAGAATGAGAAGATTTAACTTGAGGGCTCTGAAAGGGAATCTAGGGTAACTAGATGTGGCATGTAACATCTGGCTGGCTTTCTAGTTCCAGAATGAATACGCCAGCTCTGTCTGGAAAAGTTATTAAGACAAGAGTCCTCACTGTCTTCCGCAACAGCACTTCCTATCCCATTCTTTTTCAATGACTCCATGAAAACGGGGATTATTAAAAAGGTTTTTAAATGGGAAAGGAGCAGGAATGTTCATTTCTAAAACAGGGAATCATCTTTGTGATTAAAAAAAGTGGGCAGCATACTCTAGAAACACGAATCACCAGGATGCTGGGAAAGGTCCTTCACAGCAGCAAGTTACCTGATCCCCACCTCCGCTCCTGGCAGCCTGCTACCACCAAGTAACAGCAACGCTCCTCCCTGCAACACATCAGTTTTCCTACCTACGACAGTAAAAAGCCACATGGGTCCATAAAGCCCCATCCTTCTCCAAATGAATTTATTTGATTCAAACTAACTTATGCTTGAAAGCACACAGATCCACAAAGCTGTAACCACTGAAGAGAGACTGCCAGCTTAAAAGCATTCATAAACAAACTGTTCCAACTGCATAGTTAGCAGAAGTATTATAAGTGGAAAGGTTTGTAAGTTACTTATTTCACTGATTATAAGCCCTTGTTCCAACTTCCCTCCATTGTGAAACAGGAAAAGGGCAAGTACCTCCCTGGAAGTCTGTGGTAAATATTATGGGCACATTCATACAGCCACAACCCCAAAACAGCAACATCCAAAGCCTTTAGTAAGGATTAAAAATTATGGGGAACTGTGCAGGACTCGTTTAGGGGGGTTTTGTTAGGCTGCCTTTTTTTTTTTTTTTTAAGAATCTGCACATATTTATGTTGTTTAAAATGGAAACTTTTAACTCAAGGCCAATCTTGTTGCCACTGGCTACCTACAGATCTTTGCTGAAAGGGATGAGGAAGGTTGTTCAGAGGCTGTCACATCCTCTTTCTTTCCTGCTCAGTACTGTATTTGAATTTGAGCTGTTCAGTCATTGCCAAGCCCCATTTGCTTTGGGGTAGCATCTCTTTGCGGTGTTTTGTGGGCTTTTTGTCTTCTAGTCTTTAGTGATCCCTCAAACGAGTGGCCAGTAAGGAAACTCCCATCCTGCTGCTCCCACACTCTTCCCTCCATTAAGTCCCCTGTGGTGGTTCCCAAATCACTACTCTACAGAGCACATTTTCCCAAGTTCCTTCTCCTATCTTAGAAGGATGATTCTCCCCCAGGTGTAATCACTTTAGGAATATCCTTTTCAGGACTTCTCAGTCTTATTATCTATATGCCTATGCTACCTGAACTGGACAATCCCAACACTTTTGGGAGCCCAGGATGCTGCTGAGAGAGAGGCGTTTGATTTCAGTTTGCCCAGGCCTGACCTCAGCTTGAGTTGTTACCGCACTGTGGCTCTCCCAGAGTGGCCTCAGGCCAGCATTAAAACCAGGGTGAGTCTCAGGACAACACTGCAAGGCAAGACAGGATGGATGGTGACTGTTGAACTATACTCAGAGCACTAAAACCACAAATACTGTCTCAAAGTGCCAGGGAAGTTGCCTCAGATCCAGCCAAGTGTCCCAGATAGCTGTGAATCTGCTACAGGGTGTGAGACCAGCTCAGCTCCAGCTCTGGGCAGTCAGCCTTATCTCACACTCCAGTTGCTTCACCAGTAGCTCTAATAACACAAATCTGCTGGGCAGCAAATACACCCCATTCCTCATCTGTCAGGCTTTTTAGCTATAGAAGCAGCTTGGCTACCCTTTTTCTCCTGCCTGCTTCTTCTTGGGCACCTTGGAGTCAGAGTTG
The DNA here is from genome assembly GCA_013389985.1 of Dryoscopus gambensis. NCBI lineage: Eukaryota > Metazoa > Chordata > Aves > Passeriformes > Malaconotidae > Dryoscopus > Dryoscopus gambensis. The sequence continues at coordinate 13,431 of WEIT01003391.1, read as the reverse complement.
GGTTTGGTCAGTCTGGAGAAGAAAAGGCTCTTGGGAGACGTTACTGCAGACTTCCAACATCTACAGTCCCCGAAGAGAGCTGGAGAGGGACTTTGGACAAGGGCCTGGAGGGACAGGACAAGGGGAAATGGCTTCCATTACCAGAGGGCAGGGTTGGATCAGATAGTGGGAAGAAATTCTTGGCTGTGAGGGTGATGAGGCCCTGGCACAGGGTGCCCAGAGCAGCTGTGGCTGCCCCATCCCTAGTAGTGTCCAAGGCCAGGCTGGATGGGGCTTGGAGCAACCTGGGATAGTGGAAGGTATCCCTGCCTATGGCAGGGGGTGGAATGAGATGATCTTTAAGGTCCCTTCCAATGCAAACCGTTCCGGGATTCTGTGATCTTCCTCTAATTGCATTACATTTCCGTCACCAACAGAGTTGGCCAGCACCAGACTTAGTGACCCCAAGGCTTTGTAGTGCTTCCCTGCACACCACTGCAAAAGGAACCCAAAAGAGCCTGCCTTGACAATTAACCCTATTAATGCTCAGCTTCTTTCCCAGTAAGAGACTCACACTGATACATAATCAAGAAACAGTAATACGAAGCCAGTTCTTTGGTCAGCATCCTATAAGCAACATAGATCAGACACTGCCCAATAATCAAGTAGGACCAAAACAAAGGCTCATTCTCATTTAACCGAAATCAGTATCTGGTCACAAGAAAGCTCAGCACATGCTCTTCTTGACATGTTGTGGGACATGCAGATCATGCACAACTTCACAAAACAGTGTAAACGGATGAGACCACAAAGACAGTTAAGTGGCCTCGAATTCAGCTGTAGTAAGGAAGTGGATCTCAGCAACTCTTCATGTTCACAGTACGGACCATAAAGAGCTTTTCAAGAGACAGAACAAACAGAACTGATGAATTGTCCCCTCTGTAGGACAAGATTCAGATCTCATGGGGTAGCCAGAAGTAGAGCAGAAATCCAATACCTGACTGATTATCCTCTTCCTATTTAGATAGGATTTTTAAGGGTTCTTTGCCAATTACTAATTATTTCATTTTAGGAGTGGGACACTGCTTTGAAACATCAACTTCAGAGCATCACAGAACAGCCGGGGTTGGAAGGGACCTCTGGAGATCATCCAGTTCAAATCCCTGCCAAGGCAGGGTCACCTGGAGCAGGTGACACAGGAACACATCCAGGTGGGTTTGGAATGTGTCCAGAGAGGGAGACTCCACATCCTCCCTGGGCAGCTGTTCCAGGGCTCTGCCACACTAAACATAAAGAATTTCTTTCTCATGTTGAAGTGAACCTTGTTGTGTTCTAGTTTATGGCCATTGCTCCTCGTCCTGTTGCTGGGCACCACCGAACAGAGTCTGGCACCATCCTGTGACACCCCTCGGAGACACTTGTATGGATTGGTGAGATCCCCTCTGTCTTTTCTTCTCTGGACTACCCAGGCCCAGCTCCCGCAGTCTCTCGCTCCTCATCACAAAGATGCTCCTGTGCCCAAATCATCTTTGTGGCCTCTGCTGGACCCTCTCCAGTAGCACCTTGCCTGTCTTGTCCTGAGGAGCCCAGAAGCGGACACAGCACCCCAGCCGTGCCTCACCAGGGCCAAGGGGCAGGATCACTCCCTGACCTGCTGCCACACTCTTCCCGATGCCCTCAGGATCCCATTGTCCCTCCTGGCCCCCAGGGTAGCACAGTGCCCGCTCACTGTCAACTTGTCGGCCACCAGGATCCCAGGTCCTTCTCTCCAGAAGATGCTGTCAGTGCTGGTGCACAGTCACCTACAACCCTTGCTATCAGCTGAGAACAAGAGTTCGGTAGTCTGAAAATGGTACCAGTCTGGTATCTGTCTGGTGCAAGAGAAGATACTGGAACATTTAACTTCCCAGCATGGCTGAGGCTTCACTGCCAAGATTTTGTGCAGGCAGAGAAGTACAATTACAAGTTCCTTTACAACAGTGCTATTGCAATAGCTTGAATTTATGGAACATCAGGAGATAGGAATCTCCAGGAGACAGAAACCCTCTTCGGGGACAGAAAGGGGTGTATGGGGTGGGAGGCAGAACACAAAGGTGAGATTAGAAAGCTTGCAAAGTAACGATCATTCCCAACACTCATTTCCAAAACATTCCAGATAACTGCAAAACATGCCCATGAAGAACATCGAACACCTCAGCAGCTCCTCTGTAGCCATAACAAACCATACCTGTAAGGATGTTCTTGAAGGCTTCTTCTACATTTGTTGAATCCAGAGCAGATGTTTCAATAAAAGATAAGTTATTTTTTTCTGTAATAAATAAGAAGTGGTTCAGTTAAAAACTTTAATAACACTTTATTTCACATTTACTTTGAGGTTTTTATCTTTTATTTTAGGCGAAACCAGCCAGGGCACAGTAATTTTTTTTCTTTTCCCTGTTACACAAGGAACACCTTGGTGCTGCAGTTCAGCAACATCTGCTTTGCCCAAAGTGCAAGAACATTGTCCCCACTGCAGCCCTTGCTCAGTCAAACAACACAAAATATCATTCTCTTCTGGCTACAGATCACACCCAGAGGTACCCTGAGCCCCAGCAAAAGCATGTCAGCTGCTACAGAGACACAATTCTCCTCTGCAATCCCAAAAAGATCAACAGACCTATACTTTCCTAATCAGACCCCACTTCCAAATAACAATGACCCCCTGGAACACAGTCCATTTTCTTCTTTCCTCTTACAACGCAAAAGAATTTTTTTTAATTAAAAAAGAAAGTGATTAACACTCAAATATCATACCTAGAATGGTGCTACCTGAATGGTTCTATCATACCTAGAATGGTATCACCTACCCAGAACAGGCAAATTTCAGTCACGGAGCTTAAACAGCAACAATTAGACCATCACTAGAAATTTAAAACAGCCTTAGGAGGAAGTCAGGGTCAAAAAGTAAGAAGCTGAACCAAGTGACCAACGTAATAGACTATCTGGGGCACCCACCAACTTATTTTGCTTCTCTTAGATAAATGTCACTTCTCATTCATCTGGAAATTTAAAGTGGCTTTATTACCCTCAGGGTACTTGCTTACCAGCAAACTTCAGAAAGTGTGTTTAAGCAAGCCTTGTTAGTATTTCTAGAGGTACTTTAAAGGTTGTACATTCACATTCCACCTCCAAGCTTGACAGCCACACAAAAGCTGAATGTCCCCAGGACTTTCAGGGCAAAAGAGTATCTGACCAGTGCTCTGCCAGGTAAGGAAGAGAGAAGGAATGTAGTAGCAGCATCTTACATAACCCACTTGACTTCTCCCAACAAGTGATAAATTTCAAGTCTGATGATCGCTGCATTTAAGTGATTCTAGATGACACTACTATATGCATCAGTGCTCTAGAGCAGCAACCACCCCACCTAAGAGAAGATTCAGCACTCATTTGTAGCTGTTCACATTGATATCTACTCAGCAGAATCGAGTCTCCAGGAAGGAAGGATAGACATTTTGTGTTGTGATATTTTACATTTTTATTGTGACATTTTCTCTTCTAAATGTTGCTTACTGTTTCTAGCCTTGTTAGAGGAAGCGTTTAATCTTCAGCTATCAGGCCGCTCAAGGACAGTGTTTCAAAAACATGAACTACCACTAGATCTAAAAAACAACAGCAAACCACAAACTAAAAATGACAAAAAAATTGTCCAAAAAAACCAAACCAACCACACATGCTAGTTAATAAGCCAAGATATTTTAATTAAAAAAAAAAAACAAAAAAAACCCGCAAACAAACAAAAAAAAACACCACCAAAAAAACCCAACATCTTAAATGTCTTTTTAGGGTCCAAACGAAAACTTGAGGTGAGAGTTCAGCCCTGGACAAAAGGGTGTGATCACAGCAGGCACCATCCCCCAGGGCCCTGAAGCCCCAGCCCACCCAGGCCGAGTACAAACCTGCAAAGGCCCTGGCCTCGTCGGTGGGCACGGCCCGGAGGTGGCGCAGGTCGCTCTTGTTACCCACCAGCATGATCACGATGTTGTTGTCGGCGTGGTCTCGCAGCTCCTTCAGCCAGCGCTCCACGTTCTCATAGGTGAGGTGTTTGGCAATGTCATAGACAAGCAGAGCCCCAACAGCACCGCGGTAATATCTGAAACCATGAGGCACAGCCCTTCAGCGAGAACTCTGTCCCAGCCACACCAAAAAACAGGCCATCTAGCTCTTCTATAATGCTTTCCACTTCAGAAAAAGTTATGCTGATGCAAATACTGTTGTTGGAGGGGTTTTGAAGCCTAAAACCAACTTCCAAATGCAGGGTTTTTTTCTAATGACATTTCTAAAAAAACCCAGTGTGTGTACCAAAATGCTGGAGAGCCTGCAGAAACCAGGACTGAAAATGTCCCGTCTGCTCCAACCGTGTGCAGGAAAACTCACCGTTCCAGAATTGGTACAGCGGGGAGGTTTTTGTGAAGTTACAACCTAACTTTCTACTAGGAAAATAGCCCTTAATAAAACGTCAGTATTTGTCCCTGATCTTTCAAATATCTCCTGTCCCTCCTACAAATTAGAGAGGGGACTCTGGGCTATATTGTCAGTATCCACAAACCTCTAATCCAGGAAGAGAGTTTGCCCCCTCAGGGCAGGTTTGGGCCCATTTGGACACAAGCCAGGGGCTCAGCTCAGCACTGTATCAATCTGTATCAGCAATCCTATAACGTCGGTATCTCTCTTCCACACCATCCTACCATTTCTCCTCAGTTCTGCCAGCACATGTCTGATACTGATACTCAGTTGTTGAACTGAGTCAGGGCACCAAGTCAGCAGAAAACATTCCCTTTTCCATGATGTTTGGCGTTCCACTGGCTGAGCAAGCTGAACTGGCTGAGTGATGTGTCAAGCAGGAGTTAGTGCCAGCACAAAGGGGAGGCAGGATCACAGGACTGCAGCTGCACTAGTTCCCGGCAGTAAAACCTGTGGTTGTTGACCCAGACTGGACTAGCAGTTTTTACAGCAAGAACAAGGGTCACAAAAAAATTTCTGAAAGTCACACTAACAGTTCCAGAAAAGATGCAATTTGAAATTGTCACTTACATCTGCTTCTGCATCCCTTTCCCTACAGACTGCTCCCTTTGGGCTCCAGCCTCTCCTGGTTTTCTCCCATCTTGACAAAATTCCCCTTACCTTGAGTTTAATGGCTCAATCTGTGCATGACTCAGAAACATGTTTTTACCTTTAAAAACTGTTACACGTCTGCAACGTGACAAAAAAAATCAACTCGCTGATCAGAAAATGCTCTGGAGAACCAGGCCTGACCAAAGGGTTTGCTTTTTGTCCTCTCCCAGATACTTCTGCCTGTATAGAAACAGGTACACCCCTAGCCACTCTGTGGATTAACAAGGTGCCACAGGTGAAAAAGCTTCTCACCTCCAGGGATTGTGCCTAATGCTGCATAGTCAGCACTGTCATAGTTGCCTTCCTACTTCCTGGCTATTCAATGTGTGTGCTCATGGACCTAATTTTCAGGGCTGTGACTAATTCAAATCCCTGAGATTTCAAGGGACTTTGTGGCTGCAGATTTTCCTAAAAATACCCTCAATCTCAAGACTGAAGGGGCAATGAAGACCAGAAGCCATGGGTGTTACAGTAAGCCACCGTGCCTAGACCAAAACTTGATACCAACAGTACTCAGCTTCCATCTGAAATGACACTCACTCCACTTAATGAACACAGCACATTCAGCACAGACAAAACTCAAACAGAATTTCCCACAGTTTTGATTTAAGCTGTCATTTGTTTCTATAATAGTAACATGAGGATCTAAAAATTACTTTCATTATATTAATCAAGGGAACACAAAAGTATTTGCTATCTTATGACTTGGATCCACATTGAAGTTTGTCATAATGACTTTGTCACGTGTCCCAAATATGTTTCATTCTCTACCCATACATTTATCTGCAGCATCTCTGCTACAATTCTGCCAAGCAAAGACACAGTACTCACGCTGAGGTAATGGCGCGGTATCGCTCCTGGCCTGCGGTATCCCAGATCTGTGCTTTTATCGTCTTCCCATCCACCTGGATGCTCCTGGTGGCAAATTCCACCCCAATGGTGCTCTTACTCTCCAGATTGAACTCATTGCGTGTGAAACGTGACAGAAGATTACTTTTCCCAACTCCAGAGTCTCCAATCAACACAACTGAAAGGAGAGACATTATTTTCACAATTAATTCCTTGTACCAGCATTGACCCCGCGCAGCAGTGCAGCCTGGCAGGCAACACCCACCAGAAATGCACAGGAAATGCACAGATAACACAGGAGAGACTTACACGGACAATAGCTCAGACTTTACTATGCACAGATTACTTCTCCAACCCCAGAAGAGCCCCAAGCTGTTTTGTGGTGAGTAGCTCCCCAGTCCTCAGAGGTGAAAACGAGAATTTGCTACAGCAACTGTCAAAGTCAAACAGTGCTTTGGAGGCCCCAACCACTGCAGCAGGCAGAGGTAAGAGATGCCCCTCACACACTCGACCTTTGGCACAGGAAGGCTGCAACCCACATTTTAAGAAATACTACAGGCAAGAACATGGCAATGGGCCACCTGTCTGCCCAACAAAAGCATTTGTACTGTATAAGTGTACTGTATTTTTCTCAAAAGATCAAAAACACAGTAAGTAAACAATTATTTGCAGTCCCTGTTGGAGCCATATAGGGTGTTTTATTTCAATAATTTAATTCATAAATATGTTCACCACAGAGAAGAGAAAACAGGAGACATTTGATACTACAAAAAAGATACAAAGCAAAGCAGAACTTCATCCAGCAAAACAAGTTCTAGTAGACTGCATGAGAAGTAAGAGATGAGCTAGAAACCTCTGCCTCCCCACGTGGTGTTGCCATGATAACAGAAAAATGTTAGTGCAGAGGGATCTTCAGCACACAAAGCCCAGCTTTCCTGAAAGGAATTGCGAAAACAAAGGTATATCTTGTGGCAGGAGGTTCCCTCTACTTTTTGGCTGATCGATGAGAGCAAGAAACAACGCTGAAACAGCTGAGCCATTCTCCTTTCCTCTCGCTAACACTGTTATCACATACCCTTTGGAATTCAACTGTCCTGGCTCAAGCAAAAGGAAGAAAGGCAGCCAGCCTCAGTGAGCTTCTCTAACCTTGGGAGTAATTCCTACTCCCGTTCTAAGTACAGATTTGCTGATCTTCCTCATTCATATGGTCTGTTTTTCCTACAGAAAAGCAGACATTGGCAAAAAACATTCCCAATTTCCCCCCAACAACCACAGAAGAATCTTCTCATTGCACACTTCCAGAGTAAGCTCACCAGTGTTCTCCCAGGGCCAAGGATCATACTTGTCTTTTAGTGCTACTACAGCTTTTCTCTGCTCAGGCCATTGTTTGAGGATGCAGCTCTGGCAGTGCCCTGCTCCAGCTGGCTGCCACCCCACCCCTGGAGCACACTCCCAGGCTGCTGCTGGACCCTGGCTCTCTGCTGCGACAGCTCCTGAGCTGCAGAGGAGGATTGTTGAAACGCTCCGGACAGCCCCCCCAGCATCTCATCTGCCTGACAGCACAGACAGAGAATTGTGCTAGCACAGCTGAACAGGCAAAACATAACAGAGGCAGGAATGGGCAGCCAGCACATCGTGGCAAGGCACCACAACTCCCTACCCAGGAGAGCTTAAACCAGCTCCTCACAGTGCTCTGCCTCCCCTGGCAAACTGCCTAAACCATGTTTTAGGGTATGAGAACAGACAGATAAAAAAAGATTTTATTACAAGTTCTAACTCTAGGATTTTGTTAGCTTTATTTTCCAGACAAACAGTTTTTCATCACTATTTCCATGGGAACTTCCAAGAACAGGCCGAGGTCACCCATCTTGCACAGGGATCTGCTGGCTGGAGAAGGCTCTATCCTACAGCAAAGCCCTGGGCATTACCAAAAGTAAGAACATCCACCACACAAGCTAGACCAGACTGGAAAGCCCCTGGGGCTTCCAACTGTTTCCAAAGGGAGTTATCTTCCCATGACTTTGCAGCTGGAGAAAGAACAACCTTTCCAGGTTCTAGCCATCTCCCATGCTCTGGCATTTTAAAAGTACCCGTTTTGGGCATAAACCATGCAAATGGCTCTCAGGTCATGAACTCCATCTGTCACTGGAAGAAAATTCCCTGGGCCCCACGCTCCTTTGGGTGGTTACTCACAGGCTCCCTTCACCAGGCTGCCCCACATTCCAGCAGAGCTTCTAAGAGAGCATTTTTCAGAAGTTAAAGGAAGGCAACCAGATCCCAATTCAATAAAGGGCATTCTATCCTAGAGTTTCCAAGCGCTTCTTATTAATATGCAATCTTGAGCACTAAATGAGCATTTTCATTTTCGGGAGAAAGATGCCAAGACTGGGGGTCCCCACGTGCAGATAGAAGCCACAAGCTTTTATTTTCTGTGAGAGTTGAGCAAGAAGGTACCTTCAACATCCTGGACTAAGTGATTAGATCTTGGGAAAGTTTCTAAATTTGGTAACAGGCCACCACACGGCATTGCCTGTTCAAATTCAGAAGTTATGACAGAGTAGAAAAAAGTTCCGAATGACAGCTTAGGAGTCTGAATACTCCCTAAACATATCTCACCAGAATTGATGAAGTCACTCTCCAAATGCCCTTAAGGGCCATACTGGATGATGGAAAGATGCACTGGTTTCACCTTGGAAGTGACATGAACCAATAATCAGCACCAGCCATCTTCAGATGGCTCTAAGCACACAGGGCCTTGTGCAGTGCCCTGTTTCCTGAATCCTGCTCCTTCAGTCTTTCCTGATTTTCTCTCTCCTCCAGCACCCCTTGCATCACAATATTACCATTCACCAACTCAGTCACCACTCTCTCTGCTTCCTGCATCTACAACATCCAGAACTACATCACAATCCCAACCCCAACACAAGCCCTGTATGTTGAGATCCTTGCACAAAACAAGCCAAAGTCAGAAATAAAATTCCAGTGCCATACACCCTTGGTAAGAAAGGGAAAACAAATAGTTCAAGTTTATGATAGAAGTGTAAATACACTCATTTATTAATCTGGAAAAAAGAATATATACTTTTGAGTGATTAGGAAGATTAAAACTCCCTCTAGCACAGACCATCTAACCAGAGTTTGTGATAAATCTGAAGTACATAAGGTTACCAGATATTGGTGACTAATAAGATATGCATTTGTCTTTAGTAACCACAGCCTTTGCTAAGCTGAGACTAATCAGAACAGTCTAAATTCCCACAAAGGTAAAAGAAAGCTCTTTTTCCTATGATTGCTTTTTCCTGCCTTTTTCATGAGCCAGCACACATCGGCACAACCTCAGATTTAATTTTTAAAATAAACACTGATAATAGCTAATCTTCTCAAGAGCAAAATTAAAGTGCAGATCACATTTTAAGAGGTACAAGGCTTCCAACATTTTGAACGGCTTTTCAAAGGTCATGAATTCAATTCCAGATCAATGCATTCAAAACTCACCCTGAAAAGTCTCTGCTTTTTCACCATCCCCACTACAAAACTAACTGGGAGCAGGGGCCCGCTGCTGGCTCCGCTTGGGTCACAGCACTGAATGCAGTCACAAGCTCTTCGCAGCCTCCCTGCCCTGCGCAGCTCTATGCACACAGGTTGGCTCCTTCCCCCAAAGGCTGGCTCAGGCACTTGGGCAACAAGTAATATTTTGTTCTGATCAATAAAATACACACAAAAGAAAGGGAAATTTGGAACAAAGAAGCACTAGTTCGGCAGAGCAGCTTTGACCCTAATCACTCACATCCCCAGAGTGCTCCCAAACCTTAAGTTGGTCATTGCCTGCTGCATCCTGTCCTTTGGAAATAGGTGGCAGGGGAAACAGTCAAGCCTTAAATTTAATAAACTTTCCCAGACTGAGATCCTCCTATGTCATTATTTCTACCTCTGACTACTACACAGACTGACAGAAGAGAGTTCAAAAGACGTTTGCATAGCTAAGAAGGGGCTAAACCACAAGCCAACCAAAGTCCTGGACATTATTATGGAAATTGTCTTTGATGTTTAATTCCACTATTGGAGAAGTAAGAAAGAAAAGGAAAGGGAGCTGGTCCCACAGCAGAGCCCTCATCCCACTTGGTCCCATTTATTTCTTGTCTAGTCCCAAAAAGCCTCAAAGGAAGGAAAAGATAAATAATCAAACCCACAAAGAAACCCTTCTCTATCTACTTATTTTTTAAAAAAACATCCACACAACTCCTCCCAAAAGATGCACAGAAAAGGACAATTCTCTCACCTGTTTTTTATTAAGTGCTACAAAGTGTGCCAGCATCACAACAGCACAGATCCTGACCAAATGGCTTTAGGCTCAGTCTTACTCCAGATAACATTAAAAATGCCCTTCAAAGCAAGTGTTTTTAAAAGATGAATGCCATTCTCCCTACCTAATTGACTATTCAGAGAAAGAAAAAAATAAGTACAATTTTTAGGCTTTCAAGTTCCTAGCTATTAAACCACCTGGGAAACAGATGGTGGAACGACTTCAGAAGGAAACTACTTTAGACTCAGACAGCTTAGCATATTTTTACAGGCTGGTCTTCTGCTTTATAGGCAGAGAAGAAATAAGGGGTTTTTTCCACCACTGTCTTCAAGATTCAACCCACTGTAAAATAAATCAAGCAAAGCGGCAAATATATTTATAAAATATTTCCCACGGATGAGTAATTGTTCCTTCCTTCGGTCCACAAGCTCAGAATCACTGCTGCCCTTGAGAGTGTCCAGGCAGAAAGACCATGTCCCGACATCAAACGCCTGGGAAATTGTCACAGCAGCAAGTGACCCCCAGAGCCCTCACAGACCACTAACGGCACCATTAGCACTGCCCTTCCCAAGAGTGAACTCTCGGCATGAAAATCGGGTTTCAGCCACTCTACCAACAGGAGATGAGGTGCTAAACAGGCCGGGAAACCAAAGATGATGGTGCTACACCCACCTGCACTGCTCCTCGGGCCTCACAGGCAGAGCTGTGGGGTGCTCCGGGAAACTGGTCAGCTTGAACCTCTGGACAGGCAGGAGCCCGGCCTGCGGAAACATCCCATGGGACAGAAACCCCGAACACATCCCACGGGAGGACACCCACGGCGATGATTCCCCCGGAGCCAGTGCAGGAGGAGCAGCACTGAGCCCTCACAAAGCCCTGGACAACCCGACATGTCACAGGCAGGGGCAGGCGCGGCAAAACACCCATCAGCACAACCAAATTAACACCACTATGTCCCAGGCTCCCGGTACCGGCGCTCAGCGAGAACCTGCGAAGGAGCCTCCACGGCAGCTTATGGTTTTTCAGCTCCGGCTCGACACTGGGCGATCTCCGGACAATCACCGGCACCGCCGGGCACAGCCCCGGCCGGCGGCCGGCCCGGTCACCCCCGCG
>WEIT01003383.1:20350-34963 GCA_013389985.1 Dryoscopus gambensis | reverse complement strand
AAAATCTGTTCATAATTTTCCTTTTGCTCTTCTTTACATACACCTTCTCTGGAGTTTCTGTTCTTTCCCATTTCCCTGAACTTTTTCACAAGCTGTCAAATGGTTGCACTGATACAAACTGATTCTAGAGATGTCTGGCCAGCAATCTTGCTAAATGAGTGGACTTGATCACGAAATGGGTTTTTCTAGCTCTCATGCTGCTGGTAGCAGTAACTTAGTTACTGGGAAGTCACAGCAGTGGCAGAGGTGGCACCTGCATGTCCTTACTTTCAAACAAGGATTGTTACCGTATGCCCTTTAGTGTTTAAACCACCCCCACCCCCCCGCCTCCATTCTTACATATTTCTACGAAGCTGTCTAGGAGATAAATAAGGAAATGTCGCAACTCTCTCAACCACGACTGATAAACTGTTGATAGAAATGGAAGCACTACAATGATGCTAGCTGGAGTTATTCCTAAACAAAGTGAGCTCTAGGAAAAAAAGCAAAACAAAAAGGCTTTCGTTCATAACTCTTTCCCCAAACTATTTGTGTAATTTGTCCTTCAGAATTTATCGCTTATAACACTAATGAACCTTGGCGAGTCTTAACTATAGTTGCAGCTGTGTTCTTGAAACCTAAAGTTTTTATAATCCAGTTAAAAAAGGAGAAAATTTTAACTAAACACATATTTGTCTATTTCTTTTCTGCCCTCCCATCTTATCCTGCTCCTCCATACTCTCCTAATTGCAGACAAAGTAAATGACCTTTTTTTATACTGCTGGGTGCAGATCCAGTGTACTGCTGAAGCATTGCATGGCCTGCCTCAGGGGCACAATATTAGTAGAGGGAAGGCCAAAGAATGCTATTTTTAGTTGAACAGTTCAGCAGATGGAGGCATGAATACTCATATATCTGAAGGTTGAGGGGTTTGAACCATTAATTTTGATAATGTATTTAACCCTGGGAACAATCAGAAACTGTAACTCCAAGGTTACAATGCTTTTGACCTTTAGAGAACAGAGGGCACTTGGTACAGTAAACAATATATTACGTTTCTACTTATTTCAATTCTCTCACACGTATAAATTTCAGGACATAGTTGACATTTGCTTTCCTCAGCTATTTTAGTGCTGGTCGTCAAAGTAAGTCAAGAAGAATGTGCAGGAAAGAGGCCAGTGTAATGCGACAGTCATGTAAATATGGCCTTGAAATAGCTAAGTTGTTAAATGTGGCCCATTACGAGGAAATATTATTCTCAGAAACCAGAATCTGGGTGACTTCCTATTTCAATGAAAAAGTTGTTTTAGTGGACGGCTGCTCCTACGGAGTCTCTTCTGTATGTTGTAACCTTAACACGATTTTTCAGCGGGGCTAATATGATCTGATAGTGAGAGCTCACACTGGAGGTGATTTGGTCCCACTCTGGTACCACATCATGCAAAGTGAGTACCTGCCTTATGTCTTACTAAATGATGCATGCTCCTCTTCAACAAATATAGCAGTTAAATATCACGCAGCTTAAGTATTTCTAATTAAAATATCTCCATGTGTCAGCATATTGGTAATGTATTATTTTAATCCATTTATTTTGTTTATGAAACAGTGACATATGTTTAGATTGTGAAATATATGAGCCTTAAAAATCACTTTATTGAAGAAAATTAATTTCTACAATGCTGTCTCAGTAATGTGTTCACTCACCCAGTCAGTCACTGGCAGGGCTGCCAGTCTTAATGTTGGTTAGACACAGTTTAACAGTTTTATCTGACATAACACTCTCGGATGTAGGCAATAATAATTTTTTCAAATGCAAAAACCATGGGGTTTTCCATTCTCTTCCTTTCTTTCTTCCTTTTTTTTTTTTTTTTTAAACACAGCAAAGAATGGGGATTGGGTAAATATGAGAGAGATTTGGTGAGACCAATCAAAATTAAAAACAGCTAGTTACCTTTTCAAAGTTAGACACTGTAATTTGTTTGTCAGCAGGTAGATGTTTGGGTCAGCACTGTGAGTGAGTGACTGTCAGCGGGAATTCCTACAAGACAAGTAATTTCCCTCAATGTATTACTGACAGATTGCTCACTTCTTCGAATCACTAGAGAAAACAAACTTAATATTGTTACAGGCAGAGTTTCTGTCTTCATTAGCCTTATAGAATGATTTTATCTAGCATTCAAAGACTACTGAGCTCTAGGTGGACATATTTTAACAGAATGTTCCTTATTATGATACAGTGAATAGTGGTCCAAATTAAGGGGATGGTGTGTGCAAATTTCAGCATATGGAAGTAGTAAATTACATATTTTGGTCCTTTTCTTATGTGGAAATTTAGGTTGAAGCAGAGAGGGGAGAAAGGTCGAAAAAAGATTTTATTAAGGCTCTGAGAGACCAAGCACGTCCTTTAATGGAAATAAAATTAAAAATATGCCAACCTTGCAATACTCAGGAAAATTTAATTAAAATCAATGAAATAGTTATACTTGTGCCTTTCCCTACTTGAATGTTTATGTCTCTGTATGTAATATCTGTGTTATCAAGTTGAATTATATCAGTGGCAGTATCAATGAAAATGATGTCATGGAGTCATTATTTTACCATATGACCTCCTTTCTTTGCAAAATTTCTTAGTACTCCCTCTTCTCCTACTCCTTCTCATCTTCAGCCCTGAATTATCTGGCAAAATGATTTTCATCTGGAAAGGACAGCCTATCAAAATTGAGACTTTTTGCAGTAAAATATCACTTAGGATGAAATTTTTCTCCCAGGAAGATTTTCCTAGCTCCACCAGTCACAGGGAGAAGAAGTCTCCTTCTTCTCTTCTAGTTGTTAAAAATGGACAAACAAACAAACAAACAAACAGAGCCATTAGCTAGAGTAATCAGCCTGGTACAGCAGCATTGCAGCTGCAAGAGCCTTTTCTCACCCTGCACCTCCAATAACTGCTTTAAACAGCATGTCTTTTTTACACTCCTTCTTGCTTACTGGAACAGTGTCATTTTATTTAATAAAAAAATTTACAGCAACGCTTAAGAAAGAGACTGTTCCTACAGTCTGTAGCAGTTCTAGTGCTTGTCTTGGAGGTGGCAAACCCAGGTCCGTTCCTTGGCTGGTGTTTCCTCCCACTCCAGGAAGGTCAGTAGCCACCAGACTGTCACCCAGCCTGGCACAGCTCTCTTTCTGTTCCCTTCAGATGCCCAACCCCTTCTCTACCTTGGGAAGGGCTCTGTCCTGCTCCTGCTCTCCTCTCGTGAGAGGGAAGACTTTTAAATCTGGCAGCTAGGCATCAGGCTCCTGGCACGATTCCCACCTTTTGCACCCTTACATCTCACCAAGCAGGACAGCTGCCTTCCCGGCCCATATGCTGTTCCAGAGAGAATTTACCATTGAGATCCTAAGTGGCGAAGACATCAACTCACTTTTTAGGAAACTTGTATGTTTAAAAGGATATCATCCTTATAGCCTGGATGGCAGGAGGTTTCCTGCATCTCTTCAGTTTATATCAAGGCAGAAGCTGGAGCCCAAGTGACTGGGAGAGGCTGAGCCCCCAGCGTCAACAAGACGTTCTTGCTGCCTTAACCACTGGCTGCCCCTCGCTGAAAGCCCAGGCTCTGTTTTAAAATCATTGTGCTTTGCAAAGCTGCCTCCCTGGGGTATGTATTCACTCAGAAGCCAGTAAGAAGCAAATAAGTTACTGCTGCATTTACTGACAGAGCACCAGAGGCACCAGTACTACAGAGTGCCATCAGGGGATGAGCACGTTTTTTAAAGCTCTTTTAGAACTGTGGCATCCCTTTGGGGAATAGGCTGACTGTGAGGCATACTCTGAGCTGGCAGTTGGATTCCCTCAAGCTTTCTAGAAATGTATATGGTGTGTGCCTTACAGGAATTAGCTGCAAGTGAATATGTTTCTGGAATTTTATTATACTTCTATACTCTATAACCATAGAGCAGGCTGCTTAATTTGGCTGCAAATTACAAACATGAAGGATATTTTCCTGTGAAGGTGTTAACATGTTTGCTTGTTTAGGAACTAAGCAGGAACCAGATTAAAGACAAAAATATCTTTTAAGTTAGGTCTATGCACAAAGGAAAATAATACACACCAGTATTATCATTCCTTGCTGACTACAGAAAAAGAAAACTTAATATCTCACCTTTCATCTGAACTGAAAGTTCTAAGAACAAGGATGGTTAGATTTGAGCGTCTAGGTGTAAACTAACACACACATGTGCTCAAAACAAGCATAACAATTCTCTTAGAGATGAATGTACTGGAAAGATACCATCACCTGCCTCATTTCCCAGGGTCTTTGATTAGAAGACCATGTGCCCTCCCACTGATCCAGTTCAGAAAAAGAGGGAAATTCATACAAGATGAGATAAAATTCCTCAAACCAGTGTGTAGATAATGCTATCACCAAGTTGAGGAGGCTTTACGAATGGTGAAAAAGGAATGGTACGGCCTTCAGCGCTCTGCTTGTCTAAAATATGTTCGGTCTGTGATGTTTTTAGAATCCATATGATTGAGGAACTAGAAAAGTGTCCTAACTAGAAAGTATTGGATTCGTCAGTCTATTCTTAAGACTCAGCATGAAGGCTACATATGGCTGGAGGCACACCAGAAGGTTTGCATGTCAGTTCCAAAAAAGGGACTGGAGGGAGGAGCATCTTCAGGCGTACAAGAAGAAAACACATCATGCTTAAATTTCAGTATTAAGGAATTATTTGAGACTTAAAGGAATCCTTCACAAAATCAAGTGAAGTAGACATAATAGGGCCCATACTTTGGTGCTGCACATGAATTATAGTAGAGCATGAAAACAAACGAGAAAGTATTTCAGGTGTTGGAACAGTGAGAGTGTGCTGTCAGGTCCAGTGGCATTTTTGGAAGTGAAGTGAGAAATCAAAGAGGCAAAGTCCTTTCAATGCAGTTGAATCATTTGTGCTACACTCTAGACACAGAACAAGTCACCAGATTTAACCAGTGTACAGTGTTATTTAATAACACTTCTGTGAACTATGCAGGGTAATTCATCCAGTACAGGCCCTCTCTTTTGCTGCTCTCTTCAGCACCTAGGGGAAGGTTGTTCAGTCCTCATAACTGATTTAAACCAGTCCCAGCCTTGCTGCTGAAGTATCATCACACCTGCTGCAGTTCAGAAAGCACAAAAATCTTAGGCCAAATTCACATTTACTGGTGTAAAATGCATCAGCTTCCAATGAATTCATAATAGTAAGTTCCCAGTTACCTGGTTTTGAGGTGCAAATGTGATTTTTTTTTTCTTAGATGTAATTTTTATAAGCCCATTTGAATACATTTTGCATAATTTTTGTGTACTTCCTATAAGGAAATTACTTCATTTTCCTTGAAAGTGCATGAAAGTTCAAAATACACAGTAAGAGATCAGTGTGAGCTATCTGCTAAGCAACCTGTAAAGCACAATTATTTCTAATGCTTTAAAATACCTGTAAGCTGGGCTTGTTTTCTGCTTCACAAAGAAAACATTTCACTGTTTTCTGCATTTAAATATACATTTTAACTATGTTGACTTATCAGGTAACCCAGCAGGCTGAACAGGGACAAACCATTTTTAATGGTATGTTAATTGAATGGGATGCTAGAGATGCACCTGAGTGACTTTTTTTCCCAGATGTGCCCCAGCTGACTGATAAAGCTTCTCCTGATCAGTAGAGCCAGTATATATTTATTATATCCCCGTCTTCTGTCCATTTTTGCTAGTGAAATTGTAGAATGGCTGCGAGCTACCACATGAACTGTCTCTCTTATAAAAGTAAGAAAACATAGCAGTTTCAAATCCCAAGCAGCACTTTCAAATATTCAGCTCTTAAATGTAGGGTTGCCTTGGCACCTTCTCGCAAGATGGGGATTCAGATGTGGGAATTGAGAGAGGTTGTTTAAATGGGATTCTTCCTTTTTCCTGACTTGAACCTGTTCATTGCGGCGATGGAGTCTCGTTATTCTGTCGTGGGAGCACAGAGGAATTTAATTGTAGAGCTTTTGCCTCTCAGTGTGCTTAGTGGTAAGTGAGTGTTCAGTTTTCTTGTTCTGTCTGTACAGTTCTGCACAGGAAATACTGCAATTGTCATGTTAGACAATTTCTCCATCTGGATGGTCAGAGAGTGAATGAACCCACCAGTCTATGCCAGATTTTATGAGATATTTCTAGAGAAGGTTTTGTTGCCACTTTTTCCCCCATGTCCTGATTTCCTTTTTTCTTGCTTATGCCTCAGTTTTCCTGTGTGCACCGGGGTGACAGACCTAGAAGGTGTACACTAGAAGCAGCAATTGCACAACCATCTCCAGTAGGATTAGGAGAATAATTATGTTTTTAGACCCTTTCAGCTAAGATTGTCTGCATTACTGGCAGTCGTACCACTGACATGGACATGTGCTCACTAGGAAACTCATTCACCAACTCATTTCACACAGCTCAACAAGCAGTTACTCATAATTGCTTGTAATCCTCCTGACATGAGACTGAATGAAACTCCTGACTTTTCTCACAAAGCCCATCTATGTGTTAACGTTTTTTGAAAGAAATATCTGAAATTCTGAAATGCAAAATTTGATAAGCTTTGATAGCTATCATCCCTTCAGCAAACTTACTGTAATTAATTGCTTTTCAATCATATAATTTTTCTTCCTCTATCATGGTTGTACTCCTTTTTGCTCTAGCTTTAGTGCAGAAGACATTTCTATAGATAAAGTGTGTGAAACTATCCTAATTTGTAAGGTAGCTGCTTTTCATATAGACCTCTCACATTTATTGTTAAAAATACTTCATATTAGCAGTAAGGAATAAAACAGATTTTTAAGGAAGAGCTACTGAAAGAATACCAAAAACCATTTTAAATTCTTTTTATGGATAATCTGATTTAAAGTGTCACCTGAGAAGGTAATACTAGGATAGCATAAAATGAATGAAAAAAACCTGCACTCTGACAGAACCATCTGGTTATATTTTCATATTTTTCTGATAGATCTGGTTATATTTTTACTTTAAGTAAGTACTGCTTATTTGCTTTCTTTGGATATAAGAGATATAAGAGAAGGAGTTTAAAACATCAGAGCATTTGTTTGCAGGTATGTTTGGAGCCATGTTGCCTGGTCCTTGCTTGCTTCCTAAGTGAGCTTGTTACCTTTAGTGCCATCCTCAATTTTTATAAGGAAGAATTTATGCTACGAAAATGCCAATTGCAAATTCTAACAGTAGCCAACATAGAAAAATCACATACAGATTTATCTTTAACATTTCACACTTTTTCTTGAAAAATATTATCCACTGGAAACTTGAAATTACTTTTTCAAGCAAATGCAGTTGTCCTCTGCCGTGACTGGCTTTCTACCAGGAACTTAAGCAGAGCATGTCACAGTGATTTTGTAAAATAATAAAAAATAAAAAATGTTGAAGATTTTTTTTGCACATTTTCAAGATGTGTAGTACAATATATAGAACCACAAAGATAAGGCTATTGTGTTCTTTCCTGTGCATGGTAAATAACAGGAGAATTGTGATCAAAAAGTAGCATATCAGTCATCTGACAGCATTAAGTGAGGGAATGCAAACCTTTGTGCTTAAGAGAAAGGTTTTCCTGACGTTTCTACTATCCTCCTGCAGAGGAAATGGCTATACATGAAGTAATTTTTTCTTGATGTTTACAATATTTTATTAGAATTGTGGTTTTATTAATGCTCACATTTTATCTTTACTAGGAATACCTGATGGTTGTATTGAGATGTATCCAGTTCAGGTGCTGTGGTATCGCAGCAGCCGCGGATGCATTTCAGGAGGAGCACAGGGAAAATGGTGACTTGTTCCAGTGCACAGAGGGTGGGAGTGTTTAAATGGAAGGTCTGGGGGATGACTCCTCCTTCCAGGAGCCAGGTGCTCACCCCATGCCGACATGGGACACAGGAGTATTCTGTGCCTCCTGCTCTTTGTGCTCCTGTCTCTGTGTCCCCAGGCTGGCCAGGAAACGGGTGAGCTGAGAGGTTGCACTGTGAGACTGCTCCTGCTCTGTAAGTGCAGAGCAAGACTCCTGGTTTAACAGCCTCTCATTAGGTCCTCCTCTTGAGGAAAAAACACAGCAGGAAAAAAAGAGGCACTCTTAGTTTGGGCTTTGATCTTGCTTTCATAAACAACTCAAAGAATTTGCATGGGAACAGGCAACTATTCCATTATTGTCGCTAGCAAAAATACAAGAGAATACATACACAAAGTGGAAGAGATGAGAACAGTTAGCACTCCTTTATTCCTTGTCAAAACTTAATCTAGATCAACTAAAATGTTTGCTGTTTTTGTCATGCCTCAAGATAAAATGTCAATGTTTACATACTCCTTTCTTTTAGACAAAAGATGCTTATTGTTTTCGAGCCCCTGAGTTACTATCTGTAGGAAATTATAAATATGTAGGAGATGCCTAACTTTGTCTCATTTTTAAGTTGTGTTTTTGGCTGTTTTTTTTTTTTTATAAAGAGCAGTTGCTATAACCAAAACAAGCACTTTGTGTTACATGCTTCTGTGCTTTTCCTTATTTTTGTCCTTTTCTTACACCATAAAGAATTAAACCAGGGTGAAGTTAGTAAGATGAGAAGCTAATATGTTATGGGCTGTTGCCCCACCAGGAGAAAAAATGCTAAGCATGTGCTGTGTAGAAAGTGGCTTTTTTTTTTTTTTAATTGTCACATTGTCGTTCCCGATATTTGCTTGATACAGAGCTTTTTTAGTGATATGTACAGTGAGCTGTGCAACTGCAGCATTTCACTCCCAGCCTCCCTCCATCCCCTACTTTGTGCAGCGGCCTCCGTGTATCCAGCAGGTTGTGCGCCAGCAGATGAAACAGATGTTTGGGCCATACTGGAATGGAGCAGCATGCTGCATCAGGAGCTGGATATTCCTCTTGACATCTGGATGCTGCTGGGCTGGGGAGCCTGCCTTAGGCCGGGAGGCTGGAGGAGCCTTGTGGCAGTAAACATAGGGTCCTCACTGCTCTTTAAGCGATTAGTGCACTGGAGCAGCAATAATGCTGAATTATCGCTTGGTTGCGTTCTTCTAAGGAATCTTGGGACAAAGGGGTAGTCAAGGAGGAGTATTTACGGTAAAGTCATGTTCAGAAAGACAAGACTAATTGCCATGTGTTAAAAAGCTTGCTTTCAACTGATAGTAAAATTATTATGAATACTTTAGGAGACTTTTTACAGAGCAGCAAACAAATAGCTTGCACAAAAGCCTCCCTTTTTAATTTAAAATCGCTAAGATGAAAAAACCGACAATTTCAGCTACTTTCCAATTTCATGGTCTAGTCAAATTGTAGGGAACAGACAACAAAATGTGACTGAATACATGAAATTGTAGGTAAACTAATGTGCATGCCTACTACAGACAAAAATGTGAACTTCTAATAGCTGCAGGGAAGAATATTAGGTATGGAAGCTGTCTGACTTATGCATCGACTCTTTATCGTTTCACTTTATCAAGTTGAAAATTCTGCTGTATGTGCTGCTACAATCTAAATTGTCTGCTGCAGCACTTTCCTTTATGATGTGTGTTATTTAAACACAATAGACATGGTATATTGCGTGGAAGTAGGTGTTTAATGTTTAGTGATTACTGGCTGTTGGATAAAATAGCATTTAGCATGGTTTTCCTCCTCCCTGCTCCCAGCAAATTTTTATTGTTAAGTCCAGTATGTTTAAACAGGGGCCCTACCAAACAGAATACAGCTTTTTGGAGAGCATGAGGTAATATTTTGAAGAAGACCAGTTTGTTGCTCTCATTTAACCTCCAGTATTCTGAAGGGGTTATATTTAATTAACACTGGCTAAAGGCCTGACCTAAGAGGTAACCAAAAGTGATTGAACTGCATTTTCAGATCCAGGTTATAATCTGCTGGGAAAGGAATAATAATAATAATAAAAAAAAAATAGAAAGCACCATTTACTGAAATTCTTTCTAACTAAGCTGTATTTCAATGGGCCATTTAATGCTCAGATGGACAAAGGTATTACTTCAGTCATTGAATTGTATCAAACCCTTTCTCAGAGGCCCAGTTTAAAAACTCTACAGGAAAAGTGGCTTAGCATCATATTCTCAGAAGACCAACACTCAGTCTGTTTGGAAAGGGGAAAAAAAAATAAAAAGAGTGAAATGAGGTGTGACACGGCCGCCGAGTCAGTGAGGATTTTTGCCTCTCCTTCCAGTTAGTGGCTTCACAAGGGAATTGTTCTTCAGAAAGTAAGAGCTCCATACTGACACAGAAGGCCTTCAATTCTGTATATATGTAATAAATTTTTGTTTTGTTTTGTTTTGTTTTGTTTATTTGTCTGTTTTGGTAGCTGTTACTCTGTTCCCCCTGTCAGCTTTTGGCCAATCCTTTGTTCTTTTCTGACATGGCAGAAATTTAGTTTTCTCTCTGGGGGACTGAGGATCAGTACTTATACTTTCCAGGGTTAGATTTTTGACTCAGTGACATTGGTAAAAATTAGAGTTCTCATTTAAATATCTGACACTGTGAGATGAGTAGGCACTTTCTTTCAATAGACACAATGTTACATATATTCTATGGTGATATAAGATATCTAACGTACTGTCTAAACTTTAGTTGTGTAAAAATTTCAGGATATATTTTTGAATTAATGTTTTTTCAGAGAGTAAACTTTTCTTTCACAATTTTCATGCTGTCTCATGAAAAATTCCCAGCAGCTTCGTAGGGTGATGGGGTGACATTTTATCTTGAAAACCTGTCAAGGTGCTCTAAAGCTAATAAACCATCAGCTTTACTTCCTAAGGGGAAACGAACACAATATTACAGAGACAACTGCCCGATGCCAAATTATGTACATTGTCTTAGCCACTTGCAGTGATTGATAATTTATTTGAGCTCTAAGCATTCTTTCTTGGCTTTGTCCACAGCTTTACAGTAAATAGGCTGTAAACAGGCAGTTGCTGAGAGATTGTATTTAATTGTCATAATTCAGTGAAATCAAAGCCATTTGATTTCCGAGGGGCACGATCTCAGGGATGGTGCCTGCATCAGAGTTCCTGAATTCAGGCAGCAAAGCAGAGAGAGCTGTTTTGATGGCCATTTCTAATTCCTTGTGTCAAAGAAGGAGGAGGTCAAAAGAACAAGAAATACAGTTTGCAAATGAAACAGAAGTGATCTTAAGAGCACCTTAATGCACATGTGCCTGAAGGCAAGTTAGTTCTTTATTGCACTGGTGCATGTATTTTAAGTCTGTAGCACTTCTCCAAATTTAAATGACTGTGACTGAGAGAGACTTTGGGGTTGGATGTCTGTGCTGTCAGGCCATGATGAGAAAAAGGTGGGGAGAGGAAAAAGTGAGTAAGACTCTAAACATGGATCTTGCTGCAGGTGTCTTCTCAGTGCACATTCTTTCCTTGTGTTTTTGTGTGTTGTTTTGGTTTGGCTGGGTTGTTTTGGGGGTTTTGTTTGTTTGTTTTTTTTGTTTGTTTCCCCACCAGAACATCAGCATGACCCTTGGGGATGAGAACTACTATCTATAATCCCTTTATTTTAGAAAAAGCAATGTTAATAACTTTTAACAAAAAACTAGTAAACCGATAATTTCATCTTCAGTTTGCATTTCCTATTAGGTTATAAATTTAAGTAGATATTTTATAGCTGACAATACCTACTCAAGCTCCCCCCATAATATGATGAAGGAACCCAAACTCAAAATAATAGTGCAGGAACCACAGCATGCAAGAACAGGTCATGGACAAAAAGATCTATATTCAGAACACATGCCAATGTGGTTTGTTAGTCCATTCATATTTTGAGCAGGATCTATTGTATGTGCTGAGGGACTCCTCTGTGAAGTAAGGAAAATTTTCTTCTCCAAAAAGATGAATCAAGAAATGAAAAACTATGAAGAATAGATATGTTTTTGCTAATTATTCTCCTCAGAAGAAGTCTGGGTCTTTGTCACTGACTTATTATACAGATCCGCTTAACATCTGTCCAGCAGACTGTGGACTTTATTAACAGACAAGAGACCCACCAGATTTAGAGCCGGCTGGGTGCGTCTTCATCTTCACAGCTGTGGATTAACTCAGACTTTCCAGAAGAGGACAACCATATGGGATAATTGGTGTCATTGGGTAGCTAAAAAAATATGAAGAAACAAATGTCGTCCAAACACAATCCACTGTTTTTACAGCCACAATTACTGGTCTGTTTAAGAAATAAGAAAGGCAGCATTACACTAAAAAAAGAAAATCTATTCATATCTGTGTGGGAACCTAATCAGGCTCTTGTTTCCAGTGACGATGGCTCCACTGTTGCACCAGGTCTGCAACAAGAATACTCCTTTTGTGTGCCGATAATGTGGAAGCGATAAAATTTCCTATAAGAGACATATGTGTTTACATCATGAGATGTGTTATTTGACAAAACGCTTTGTTCTCTGCATATTTTCCACGCAGAGTTTCATGCTGGGTTGTTTTGCTGGAAAGCTTTGATTAGCTAGAATTAGTTGTTGAAGTAAAATAGACACTTTTGTTTTATGAGTCCTCTTGCTGAGCTGTAAATTATAGTAAAACATATAAGGAGTGACAGAAAGAAGTGCTGATTTGAACCTCTGACCCATGATCGGCATAAAAACATAAGATAACTCTTTCAAAGGACTACTGAGAGCCGTAAATATTCCATGGTCCACTTAAAGTTAGGCCCTTTTAACAAAATAAAGCTGTTATTTTGCAGTACTACAACAATACAAGCTGCAGTATCTGAAATGTGGAGAGATTCATTTATTTTCGGTATGGGCTGGCCATTAGCCACAGCAGGGCAGCAGAAGAGATGAGAGTGGTTTTTCTTCTTCTGAACCAGTACAATGAATTTGTGGTCAGTGAAAGGAGCTGGGACTGGCAGACACTCAGCGGTGAAATTAGGTAACTGTTGCTTTGCTGTTTGAGAGTGAAGCAATACAGGCATGTCTTGCATGGACTACAACAGGATCTGAGGGGAATTTAGGGCCACATAAAAATCCCCCTTGACATTATGTATAATAACGACTGGCAGACACTAAAATTACGGGTTTTAATAGTTAAAAAAACCAAACCAAAATAAGAACAAACTAATCAAAAGCTCTGAAGCGAATGAATATGAATAACTGATAAAATCATTTTTTAGCAAAGAAAGAATGTTTTTCAGTAGATGAACAGACGAATGTAAAGGGAAAGCTGAACGCCTCTAACTTCGCCTGTGACTACAAAATGTATTATTTGTATTTTCACAAATACAGTTAGTTTGTTTGCACATATTGGGTTTTAATAAATCGGAGAGCACATTAGTCAGCAAGCGCATAAATAATCACGGCAACAATCTTTGTTATTATGACATTAGTTATGATAATTCATTAGCTGCCTGTTTGTGTCGCACCTTAACGCCTTTTTGCAGAGGTATTTGGTCTATTAGGGGAAGATGTAGAGAATATTCGCACTCTAATGCTGAGCAGACTGCAGTAGAGTGATCTATGGGTGTTTAAAATCAGAACGTTATGTCCGCTGTGGATACGTTAGACATGAGAAAACAGGGAGAGAAAAATATGATGCTGTTGCAGGCAAACTATGCACATCTATTATGACACTTGGATTCTGTAGACAAAAAGAAGTATTTTCAATAATTATTACATTTTATTTACTGTGATTCTAAATTAGACACTTTTCCCCTAATTTTTATTCCAGTTTCATGCAGCTGTGCTTGACCCTTTCAGATATACCCATGTAGAGCCAAATAAGTCTCAGTTATTTAGCATAAAATTCTGACTTAAGATGATGTTGCATACTTGTTGGTTCTTAAATAGTAAGCTATTTATCATCTGTGTGGTGGCACATGTGAATATGAGAGCAGAGTCTGGCCCATGGTCCTAGAAGGTCTTTAAAACTCACCTTATTTTCATTTGTTAGCATTTTCTTAGAAAAACTGACAAAATGCTTCTGAGACATCCAAATTTCATCATCATAAATTTATAAAATACACTGTTTAAACAGGTAGCAGAAACAAAAGGAAATATACACTTTCAGCATAAAATATTCAATCTTGAAGGGATATTGGGTTTTTTTCAGCTAATCTTTGATTTTTCAAGTTTTAGATTTTTAAATTAAACAAAGTGTTGCTTTCATGTACGTGTACAATTCCTTAACAATTCTATGTTCACCTTTCCATCTCTTCCTCCTCCTCCTCCTCCTCCTCCTTTTGTGTGGAGAGCTCTGCTAGGATGCAGATGCTGAGCCTTGGAAGGTGTTTTTCTGGTGATGGCATCTGGCTCCTTGGCAGACTCCACAGGCCATAGCTGCCTTCAAGTTGCCCCTGGGTTTGCCACTTGGTTAAGCTGCTGATGGGTTACTTAGGCTGTCTTATGGTTCTGGATGCTGTTTTCTGTTAACCCAACTTTCACTTCAAGGATCTACATAGGAAGAATCTTAAAGAGGAAAGCAACTCTTTTGGGTTTTTGTTTTTTTTTTTCCCTTGATGTACATATCTAAGCCTATAATTCCATTTCTTACCTTGGCACTATAGCAGAGCACTCAACTGCAGTGTTAGTCACTGAACATATTTGGTGCAAAAGATGTGCCAATAAAAAAAAAA
>WEIT01003383.1:0-17841 GCA_013389985.1 Dryoscopus gambensis | reverse complement strand
AAAAAAAAAAACAACAACAGACCATACATTTTTAAGGCTTCTTAAAACAATCATGAATACTTGATATTTTTGAATATCAAATTTGTAATCAAGAGCCTTCTGAATCAGTGGTTAGCATAACGATTAAGAAATACTCTTTATGTGAGATAGATCAAAAAGAAGATATGTTTCAGTGTTTAAGGTAGTTTAATTTTTTTACTTGTGAAGCAGTTGCTGGTTAGAATTTCAGTTGAAAAAATTCCATTGAAACTTTTGCTTTTGAGCTTTAAAAGCCAACAGTCAACATTCATGTGATGTTCGGGTTTTATTCCTCTCCTCAATCTTGCAAATAAAAGCTTCACAATCTGACCATCTCAATGTGAGGTCCTAAATTGCCATTCTGAGCCATAGCAGTGGTATTTGCAAAAATATCCATTTTTTCCCTGCAATGGTGGCATGCACATATTTTTCCAGACGGGCTAGCTCCCCATACAAGCTGGTATTTAAAACTTATACAGCTTCCAGTCCACACAGCAATGTTGCTAGTGCTGGTGCGAATTCTTGCAGTATTTGTACTTGCTTGTAGAACAGCTTTGTTTTAAGCAAAGCAGAAAGCCAGTTACCGATACTTATTTATACATTTGCTTTCAGGGTGTAAAATGAATTTCTAGAAATACCAGGCTAAAGCTTGTGC
The DNA here is from genome assembly GCA_013389985.1 of Dryoscopus gambensis. Classification (NCBI taxonomy): domain Eukaryota; kingdom Metazoa; phylum Chordata; class Aves; order Passeriformes; family Malaconotidae; genus Dryoscopus; species Dryoscopus gambensis. Next base: position 17,168 of record WEIT01003383.1, on the reverse strand, counting down.
TAAGACCTCAGAATAACCCAGTCATGAATTATATACACATACAGATATGTAAATGACAAAATTTCTTTTATTCTGTCTTCTTGTAGAAACATTTCTTACGGACAGGACTTGCAGTACAGCCAATACAGCCCTCAACACCCTGGGAGGGGAGTGGTGAAAAATTCTAATTTTATTCTATTTTTCCTGTTTGCATTTCCAAAATCAAACAGTTTCCTAGACAGTCACTAGAAAAGCCCTCAACATGCTGTGGCGTTTTCTTGATTTTAACCCTCAGCATGCTGTGGGTGTTTGTGTTGCCAGTCCTGGTGGGACTCAGGTGACCAGCAAGTCCTGCTCTGACTGGTGTCACGTGTTTCTATTCTTTACATTTATCTTGAAATATCTGGTCAAGAAATTTTCAAGGGAAAATGGCAGGGATGGGTCCTTAGTATTTATCTCTGTTTCTCGCCAGGCAACTCTATCGTAAATTAGAATAAATAAATTCTTCCCAAGCCTAGGTTTCTTTTTTTTCTTTTGCCTGTGATGGTAACAGGTAAGAGATTTCCCTATCTTTATCTTGACCCATGAGCTTTTCCATCTTATTTTCTCCCCATCCTGTTGAAGTGGGGGAGGAAGAGACTGGCTGGCTGGGCATCTGGCAGCCAGCCTAGGTCAACTCACAACACTATTTTACTCGCCATAATTGACAATAAAGTTTTATCTTCTATGAAAAATGGAATACTGTAGAAAGAATAACTTATACCCCACATTTTTGTGCCCTGATGGCTTACCTGAGAAGGAAATTCTTTTGAACTTTAATTGATAAATCTGAATTTTTTTTTACACAGAATTCTTTTCACACTCTTGAAAGTGTAACGTACAGTACCATAAGTACAAAAGTTTTAGTCTTCTTTTAGCAAAGTATAAGTAATCTTCTTCTTTAGATAGTTGAAGAAGATATTAAATTATTAAAAAAAAAAAAGGAAAAATACTTATAGACAAACCACAGAATACTGAGAAAGCCTTGTAATTGTTGGGTTTTGTCCTTAAATTGTATTCAAGTTTATAGTGCCATCTCTTTCGTAGTGCAGTGCCTGATTATTCTTGAGCTGAGAATGTGCAGGATTTCAAAAGTTTGTGAAATGTGTTTTCACTCGCATTTAAGCAGATCATCCTATTCAGCAAGCAAAGGTTGACCTCAAGAATAATCTAAAAAGGTTAAGATCCAAGTAGTAGGGGGAAAAAACCACCTACTTTTGTGTGAAAGGCTTCATTTTCACTCCAGGACATCACCAATAGCTGGGAACTTTTTTTTATTTTCAATCTTTTTCCTTCTAGTGCAGGAGAAAACCTGGTACCTTAGCCAAAATATTTTAACACCACTAATTTCAAAACATTAGTCTGTGATCCTTTTGTAGTCTCCGTGTGATACTGAAAAGGAGTGGAAGGAAAAAAACCCAAACAATAGTTTTCATTTGTCACCCTGAGCTGTGACTCTACCCCTCCCTCCTGCATTTGTCTCGCCACTGACTCACTGAACTTACAGTATTGTGTAACTTTCATTTCTGTGGAGGCTTGTTATATTAGAAAAATTGTTCCAAAGAAAGCAACAATTATGACATAAGCACATCTGGCTCTTGCAAATTATTCTTTATTAAGCTTTCATTTAATTACATGTGCTGAAAGGTCTGCTTTTGATTACTGTAATTTTTTTTATTTGTCCATCTGAATGATAGTAATGTTGGAAATTACATACAAACCACCTGGCTTTTTACTCACTAATAAGGCAAAGTTTATGTAGATCTATGTGTAGAAGAGGGATTAGGATCTTCCCTGTTTACGGCAGAAGAATTATTCATGATGCTAATTCAAGGTGAGGGTTTAAGTTTGGTCACTGGAAAGAAGTTGAACCAATTCAGTTTTGTTCAGTAGACACTTTTTATTGGTTGGGGTTGTTTATTTTAATATAAAAGTCTTTTATTATGTTTCAGTTAAACTTTTTGAAAAGTTCCACTAGAGTTTTTCTGTACTTTCATCACTATTTACAGGAACTTTTAAGGCCTAGATTCATTATTGGCATTTATAGAAGATACATCACTGTACACACAGATGGAGACATACCTTGGTGGCCATTTTAATTTTGCCTTTTGGTAGGAAACCATTCCTATGGTAGCTCCCAGTAAAGTTTATGGAGTTTGTGGCTAATTTCTGGGTACGAACAGAAAGACCTGGATTACTGTTGTTTCTGGCAAGGGCTTATACCTCCTTTATATAAACAGCCATATAATTTTATCAATTTTGATTTTAATATTCAGGCACAACATAACTTTTTGCTCAATACCATGACCATCATTATGAAGAAGGAAAAAAAAAATCAAGAAAAATCAGCAAAAGTCAAATGAAGAAAAAAGATACTGGTGTTTGGGAGTTTTCCAGTCTTTCTTTGTTTTTTTTTCTCTTTTTGCAAATAGCAGGAAGGGAAGCCACAAACAAGAGCTGAAAAAAGAACCTTTAAGAGAAGAAACACCAGAAAAAAAAAGTACATTTACAGCTTCTTTTTTTTAGAAATATTGCAGGAATATATGTATATCTTCTTGTCTTCCAGCAACTGTATGCAGCTCAGCTGGCAAGCATGCAAGTTTCTCCTGGAGCCAAAATGCCATCTACTCCACAGCCACCAAATACGACAGGGGCACTTTCACCCACTGGGATGAAAAATGAGAAGAGAGGGACCAGCCCGGTAACTCAAGTTAAGGTATTTTTCAGCAAAGAAAAGAGTTGGTGTTTAAGAAGGACAGTGAAATCAAATGGTCTCTGTAATTATTTTACAGTTGGAAAGTGAGCCACATAACAGTTCTTCAATATTCAAATAAAAGGTTCCATTTCAATGCTGTATTATCAGTATAGAGAAGGGAAGAGAATGCATTCACTTCTTGTTTCCAAAAATACCAGGCGTCCCTCTTCCTACCACAGGCAACACAACAGATTCATCAGTAAAATGTGATATTTTCAAGATTTCAGTTTGTAATCTGGTGACACGCATAAACGGCATCCATTTCATGAATTGTTTGAGTATCTTAAAATGTGATTCTGGCTTATATTGTTAGGGTGAGAGAGAGACTATAGAGCTTCTAATTATTTTACAAATCTCTAGCTGTACTTAATTCTACAATTTTGGAAAAGCCTCCCATAAAAATAATATGTAAGTCAGGGCTCCGGGGAAAACATTGTGTTGCTGCGGATTGATTTGACTTTTGCTGATTTCACACAGCTGCTGACAACCACGCTGCTCCTCGCTGGTTTTGCGCCATCGCTGAGTGCTTGTGCCTGCTTATTCTCACTTGCTTGGAACCAGGCAGCTACAACATGGCATTTGCCAGGAGCCTGGAATGAACGCTGTGCTCCCCGTGAAACCCAGGGAGCAGCTAGTGCCTTTGGGTGGGACTGCCTGGCTTCTCCTGCTGTCTTCTCCCAGGGTGGTTCGGGATTTCACGAGAACATACTCAGGACCAATTTACTCCAAACTGTAAAAAACATCATCATTCAGACTTTTTACCAATTTGAATGATAGAGATATAAATGCAGAACTATTAAAATAGATCTAAAGGTGGCATGTAGTGAGTTTGTGGGTAGAGAGAGGGAATAGATTGTTTGGTTTTTTTGCTGGCTGCTAACACCTTACAGGTAAACAGTCCTTAGCTTCAAACTAGCTTGAGAAAATTTTACTCAGTTGGGGTGCTGGTTTCTTTTCTTTCCCCCCATTTTTTGACATGAGAGTAAAATATCATTTGTTTTTTCATTATCATCAATCATCGTGGTAAAGTGTGGGTGAATAGATATTTTTGCCTGGGCTGATAAATTTTCGTGACACTTTTTTGCTAGGCTGAGAGTACTAATAAATAAAAACTATTCCATTATGGCCAAATCCAACATTTATGTAGCAAAACATTCACTTTACTTAGCTGTAGATGCGTATTAGTCTAATATTTTACCTCTTGTAATCCAATGCCAGGCTTGAGAGCAGTCAGGGAAATTTACCACATATGCAGAGTTTGCTACGGTCAATACAGAAGCCACCAAAAGCAAAGCCCGACTGTTCCAGCAAAGTTGCCATAGTATAGTGATACCTAACACCAGTGATTTATGGCATTGAGAATATACTACTGACTACTTTAATGTGAAAAAGTAATTTTGGGAGTGAGTGAGCCAAGTGGACCTACACCAAACCAAACCTTTACCGTATGAGTCAAATTTTCCCTGGTTAAATTCAAGCACATATCTTCTTGAACCAAGGCCAATACCGTTCCAGGTTTGTGGCCAACTGAGTCCTATTACAAAATTGACCACATGCAAATTCTTGGGGGTTTCCCTACATAATGTAACTTGAATGGACTAAAGTATATGTTAATAATATTGAACTCTTTCAGTGATTATTTTTATTAAGCACACTACTGATTCAGAATATCAAATATGAACTACAAGGGCTTTGTGTGGACAAATACCAACAGCTAATGAAGAAATTATTAACATAAAAGCAGTACCTGTACTCAGTCTTTGCAGATTGTTACCTTTGTTAGACAGGACAGTTTTGATGGTCATGCATTGCTTTAGAAATCCTCTATATTTTCTACTGTTTCTAAGCAATTTGTGTAAACTACATGCATTATTTATAGAACTAATGGAATTCTTTTATGGAAGTCAGATCTTTCAAAAAGTAATGATAGGTTTTCCTTATCCAGTGACCAGAGTGTTTTCCGGCTTTTTGGTTGCCTTGCAGAAATGGGAATGCTGTCCACGTAGTACACACAAACAGGTTCTGGCAGCATTTAGAGTTCTTTCACAATTGTAACAGTACTAGCTGAAAACGATTTAAAAATTGAACACTGTAGCATAGATTTGTATCTGCACATGTTCACACTACTTCGCCTGGCAAACTTTGTGGTCTGAAAGGGGCTCTGAACTCTTGGAAAAGTTTATGGAAGCCACTTTATATCTGTGAAAGGAAAGAGGTTGCATGTAAGCACGGTCACAAAGTACGAGGCTGGACTCTGTCCCTTGCACCTTTGAGCTTCTGCCCTCACCTGGACCCCGAAAGGGTGTGAACGTTTGTGCACACTTCGAGGCCAGGAAGAATTGAAATGTCATGCAGCTTTATGGGGAAAGTTTAAAGCTGGGGATATGATGGCATTATAAATACCTGCTTGTTACGTTTTCCTGTTTAATGCATTGTGTGTGACCAGATGTACTTTGCTAAATCACTGCTTGACATTAAGGAGAATGGAAAAGATGAGATAATGTGATGTATTATTGTGTTTCGACATAATTCTAAGCTTTGAAGTGATCAGTGCAGTCTTTTAAAATATGAACAATATTCTCTTACCTCCAGCATAATTCTACTCTGGCCATATTTTAAATGCGAGATCTGTCTTACTGGGCTCTTTAACTACAGAAAATCACCATTTCATGGTTTTCCAAGTGCTCTGTCATGCTTAATGTATTAAGTAGAAGGAACAAGCTCAAAGAATGGGAAGAAGGTTGCACTGTGAATGTTTATACTTATCAAAGAAATTAATTGTTTGAATAAGTCTTCAAAAAGTTGAGATATTTTTAAACGCACCTATTCTACAGCACAGAAACAAGACATATGTCAGAGAGAATTTCTTGCACAGTTGCATATGAAAAGTATCAAAACATATAAAAGTGCTGATACTAGATTTACGCACCGTTAAAAAACATTCCTTGTCTTAATGCAAATAAAACACACAGATATACTAAAGGTTGAATGCAGCAGAAATAACTGCAGAAATAATTCCCAGAATATGGGAATAATACAGAATTATCAAACAAGGAGCAGAATAGCAGTTATGTGGAAAATATTTTTGATTTTACGTAAGTCTGTCAAAAACATGATGTTTGAATAATAAAATATTGTAAAAGATACAAAATTAAATAATAGAAAATAAGATACATTTTGAAATGCCTATAGTATGCAGTCATTACCCTAATAAGTGAAGGAATTTGAAGTCAGTGACATTCTTATCTCTTATTATGAGCGACCAGAATAGATTGTTTCACTAAACAAAACATGCAGTCTGAATTAGATGCATGGAATGTATAAGCTAGCAGCAGCTCTAAATGTGGGCCAAAGAGCTGTCAGGGTTTCCAAATGATTCTTTCATAGTAGTACTTCTGATTCCTTAGTTTCTAATACATTTAAAAATAAGCTACATAACTTATTTTTATAGTGCCAGGAACTTTTCAAATAGAACCAGTGCAAAAGCATTACTGAGCTGCTGGAAATTTTAAATAATTCTTTGTAAATGCCCTAGGTTAATTTAGATCTCTGAAAACACATTAGGAAATTAAGCTGTAATGTGAGCTAATTCAAATTTTAATTTGGCAAAAAGAATGATCCAGTCACATAGTTAATGTAAATAAGAAGCATAACACAGAGAAATTAATGAGGTTTCCTTTGGTTGAATCTTAAAGGAGGCAGATAATTAGCTTCTTTTGTTATTATTGCTGTGGAATCTGGTATTGTCTTCGAGGTGTAAAGTAACTGTTGCTTGCAAAATGATGCGTTCATTTGTCTTTTCCTAATAGTTATTTACATTAAACTCCTGCAGGATGAAGCAGCTCAGCCACTGAATCTCTCAGCCCGACCCAAAACAGCTGAACCTGTCAAATCCCCAACATCTCCAACACAGAATCTCTTCCCAGCCAGCAAAAGCAGTCCAGTGACAGTGACGAACAAGAGTGGCATCCCCAGCCCGCTCAGTGGATCTCTGGGAAGAGGATCCTCTTTAGGTAACTAATCTGTCCTGGGGAAAGGAGAAAATAGGGAAGTTTTCTGCATGAAATCCCAGCCTGAGCACACTTAGTTCTGGATTAAGTAGATACTTGGGCCTACATTTCTGTTTAAAATGGAAAAAAAAATTATAGTGAAGAATTGCAAAGAATATTTGAGTGCCAAAGTTTTACAACAGTATCCAGAAAGATGTGGCAGTGTGTGAAAAATACAGGAAAGAAATATATAATGTAGGAAATGCATAAAAATGTACACACATAAGTAAATAAAGATAGATATATCAAACTTGTAAAACAGGTTTGTATGAATGTCTCTCCTAAAGGCATCTACTGGGTGTATAGACACAAAGTTAACTTCTAAATTTTGACTCCTGGATCAAAAAATTAAAAAACTATCTTTGCATGGCCATAGAGCCTCACTAGATGCTAGATAGATTTTTTTAAATTTAAACAAAGACAGAAAGGCATCAGTCCAGCCAGTTTATGTTATCATTTGATCATACTTTTATTATTCGTTCACCCATCTGTCAGGATTTTGTTGATTCATATGGTTACAAGCAGGGAATTTTTGACCTGTGTTCAAGATTCTTTAAGCTTATTAAGTGATGGAACAAAATTGGTCTGAAAACTACGTATGAGGACTACTTTAACCAGTCAAGAAACAGAATCAAGAGCTGCAAAATGTAGATGATCAGCCCTAAAGTTCAAATAGTAAATTTTAACAGTGACTAAATACTTACTACAGACCACTTATTCACAATCTGTAGCTCAAGTGTACTTGTAAAATATATAGAAACACTTGTGAATAATGAATAGATATGTTAAATACATATATTAAATATATAAAAATTATGGGGTTTTTCCATTCCCAAACACTTGGGAACATCATGATCTCTGAAAGATATTTACTGCAACTAGCTAGATACTCTACCTGTCAATTTATTTGCAGCTATCACTGCACTATCTCAAATTAGAAAGCGAAATATCAATCTGAAATCATAGACCATTCAAAAGAAAGGACCACAGAAGAGAAATAGTGCATAAGGTATAAACATTTTTCATATAAAGTTATAAAAATATTTTATCTCAATCCTTAAGTATAAAAAAAAGACAGGAAGACATTACCATAATCAGCAAGCCGTGTAAGAACTTTTGCTACCTTTTTTACAATAAATTTAGATGATAACTAATCTAAATCTCTTCAAAACTCATGCGAATATGGTTCCCAACTTCTTCAGGGTCCAGAATGGAACTTAGTTGCTGAAACAGTTCAGAGCATTGGAAATTTTCCTTTTTCTCTAATATATATGATTTTTATTTTGGAGAGGGGTGTTATATTCAGACAGAAAACATCATCAGTCCCTCTAAAGCATCACAATTTGCATGTTTTCTTACTTAGGCCACAATATTAAATTACCATCTGGTTCACAGGATAAAGTGTGAGAAACACCTAATCATTTTCATGTTAAAATTATTCAGAGTCCTTTGAGGTTGAATTTGCTGTATTTTGGTCAGCTGAACTTCAGTGAAATGAAAAGAATATAAAAATTATCTTTGAAGGATAATTCCAAATCCTAGCCTGTTTGGGGTTTTTTTGGTTGTTGTTTTGGATTTGGTTTTTTTTTTTGTTTGTTTGTTTGTTTTTGGTGTGTGTGTTTTTGGTTTTTTTTTGTTTGTTTGGGGTTTTTTTTGGTTTTTTTTGTTTTTCCTTAGTAGTAGACTGTCAGTAAGTACACAAATCTAGCAAATTCAGAGCTTTTATAAAAGGCATTTGCTGGTGAGGCAGATGCACAGATCACACACAAACTGTGATTGTTCAAAATTCTCTAGCTAGAATATATATGCACAAACCTATCCGTGTGCAGTATTGAAAATACTTTCATGTAGGAGCAGGTCGATCACAGTTTTATCACAGCAACAAAAAACAAACAGTCACAAAATAATTGCTGTCTTTTTCTCTCAAATCCAAAATTGTATTTGGGGTACTTGTCTTCATGAATGCATTGTAAAATGCAACAGGAATGCTTGCCTGAGTTTCAGGCTTGTTTAAAAGTTTCTTCCTGTTCAGAGTGATAGAAAGAAAACTGTTTTTTTCTCTACTGATTTAGAGCTTTATACTCATGTTATCGTGGTAATGAACTTTGTCCCCAAAAAGTAAATGTGAGAGCTGTTTCTGAAATGTAAGTCTTAATGCCTGGAGTGATGGTTCTCTCCATAAAGAAATTCTAAGAACTGACCTAGAATTTCATGGCCAAGTAAACAAGATTGTTTTCTGCTTTGTTCATTTTATTAAATACTTTCAATACCTCAAAAGGCTTCCAATTTAAGCTTCAGAATACTGTTTTCTTAAACACGTTTGAGTCCATGAGTATGCTCAGATAGCTCCATATCAGGATATCTCAAGACCTCAATGGTTGTAGTTCTAACAGCAAAAGAAGTGCATGAGCTTATTAATCACTTCAGTAGAGTAACTGAGCCTTCAAACAGACAACTGCCACTCCTCCTCCTCCTTCTGCAGATGTTGGTTTGGTGCAGCTCTAAGAGTGTGAGATCAGAGTTCTTATCCCAGATTCCAATTTGGATAATTGCCTAAATAAAATGTGTTCTTTGTTTATAGATATCCTTTCCAGTCTTAATTCACCTGCCCTATTTGGGGACCAGGACACAGTAATGAAAGCCATTCAAGAGGCTCGAAAAATGAGAGAGCAAATCCAAAGGGAACAGCAGCAGCAACAGCAGCCTCATGGTGTTGATGGAAAATTGCCCTCCATGAATAACATGGGTCTAAACAACTGCAGGAATGAAAAGGTAATGTCTCCCATTTCCCCACAGTCTGTCACTCACTCTTCTCTTCCCTGGAAAATAGCTTCCTGTTTTTATATGAAATTTCTTTTTAGAGCTTTTAGCCATCTCTGATTTCATGTTAAATACACCTTGTCACTTTGCAGTGCTGTGCTACAAACTTCTCTAGGTTTACATGATAGCATTCAAACCTACAGTCCGGTGCACTCATGTGATGAAGCTGTAAGTATGCACATAGAAACATGGAAAAGGGGTTGGTTTTGAAGCTTCCATTATTTGTGGTCACTAGATTTTGACTTGTGCTCTTAAGGATGGCTGGATTGATAAATATGGCTAAAAGGCCAGTTCTGTACTGGCATGGTTGAGTATTACAATGCCAGTGTATGAATTCGAGTGTGCTGAAGTCTGTGGTTCAGGTGCAACAAAGTACTCAGGCTCAAAATGGTTGCAATTGGCTCTCAGTTGCAGTTGGAAGTTAAAGATCAAAATTCTTTGTTGAATCTCCAGTGTTGAATCACTGAAATGAGATGTCACACAAGAGTAAAAGGCAGAGAGTGTTAGGATAATGGGACCAGCACTGGACTGAACAGGACATGATCCAGCTTACAAAATAGCAACCTGGGATCATATTCGAAAGGTGAGGAACAGTTTCCATCACACTTGCTTTAAGGACCAGTCAGAGGACAAAGAAGACTCTTTTAAAATTCCTTGTACCTGTGCTGTCCCATTTTGCGGTCTTTCCAAGATCTCCGGGATCTGCTCCAGCGGCAGGTCTCTGCATGTACACCAGGGCAAGAGAGCAGGGGATCTGGTAACTGGCTGAGAAAAAAGGCAGCCCTTTGGATGGAGAATGCTTCTCTGTTAGCTCCCCTAGAGGTGCTACAGGCTGCAAAAAATACAGCACACAAGTTATTTTTTACCACTGACAAAATCAGTTACAGACCACAATATTTATTCCAGTTAACTAGAAAGGGAAAAGCATTATCCCAGTAATCAGTAAGGCTTTGGCCAATAGAATGGTTATGATGCAATTTAGTAAGGAATGGAAAGAAAACATTAATTAGCTCATACGAAAGCTGGTGTTTCAGACTATTTGTTCAAACACTCCAAAACAACAGGTAGTTCCAATGCCTATAAAAATTCTGCAGTTCTCTATATCAGAGGGTAGGTTCTTTGTTTCTTGGATGAGGGAGGGAAGATCATATTGTAACCCAAAGACCAACAGGAATTTTGAGTCCAGGTTGAGTATAAGACTCAGCAGAATATTAACTATAACTTAAATGATATATTTGATGAAACTCGATCTTTTGTCAAGCCACAAGGGAATGCTTGGTGAGTGTTTTGTAGAGAGGCACAGAAAGGCAAAGAAATGTAATAAACAGACCCAATAAATATTGATACACAGCTTTTAATTACATTTTATATTTTTGCTTGATAGTTTCTTTACAGCACTCAAAACAAGAGAAAGGCTTAGTATCTGTTAAAAAAGATTTGTTAAACTGTTGCCACACAGGATAAAAAATGCTTTTCCAAGTCAGATTCAGTGTCTAATAAATGTTTATTTCTGCTAGTATTAGTTGAAATGTCATAATTGAAAACCTCATTTAATACAAGTTGATACTTTGAAAAAATATAGAAATGAATAACTGATCAAGCAGGCCATATTCAGACAACACTCTAATTGTAAAATCAGCATTTGTATTAACTAATCAAGAGGCACAATACTAAAGTCCAGGTTACAAAAAATAAAATAAATGTCACTTACATGATCAGTATTAAGAGTTTATAAAATTATGCTTATTTTAAAATTTATTTTATGAGTTTCAGTAGCTTGACATTTAAAAATATCTAATATGCTATAGGGGCTATTAAAAGTATTCTTAACATTTGATTTCACTTTGAAAAATAAGTATAAAAATGGCATCCACTTATTGACTCTCTTCCCTGCATATTTTCAGTATCATGTTTGTGTCTTGTATTCGATATAACAAGTTTCTATTTCATCTTTCACTCTTTAAAGCAGTCAGTAAATATTTCAGTGAATAATCTGAAATTTCTATTTTGTGCCAGTTACTAGCAATACACAGATTGATGCACAGCTTCCAGATTGAGGTTATACATCAGGCAGTCTGAGCAAAAAAGTACTTTCTTTTACTTGCAAATATAGCAGAGTGAATCGGAACTCTTTAAGAGATACAAACAACATAATTCTCAAATGCCATCTTTTATGAGGAGGCTTTTCATGGTAGCACTTGCAACTTTTAAAACCTAAGACTAAAACAGCAGCAGGGAAATCTGTTGTTAAGTCTCTCAGTGACCTTATGTAATCCTGCTGGGTTTATTTGTTGTAGCAGGTACTACAGAACCGTTAAGGCAGGAAAAGGTAGTAGTACGTGCTCTGGCTTTACCTTTGGTGTGCTGGTCTGTTATCCTCGCTCCACAGATGTGAGAAAAGGCAGGGGCTGAAAAAGAACGGGATATAAATCAGTCATTTTCAATGATGGTATATCCCCACTCTTATCCTAAAGAAAATAAAAGTATTAATTCAGTCATGAATACTAAGAAAATGTATTTATATTTTATAGCAGGTATAAAATACATTAAAACCAGAAGCATCCTTTGCACAAACAGAATTCTAGAACACTCTTCTTTTCCCCTTCACCCTCTGCCTTTCAATTTTTACATTATGGCTATACTTCTTTTACTCTAAAAATGATGGGCAGGGTGATCAAAATGGAGATGGGGGAGCAGGAATGCTAGATCACTTCAATTAGAGAAATATAATTTTGAAATAATTGTATGCCAAGAAAACTGCGTATAGTTTCTGTCATAATCCCAGTGAAGCTTTGATAACAGTTGTAATTTTGGATTGGTTTCTTTTGAAGAATCAGAACCCTGTGTTTTCAGGACCAAATTTTCAGAAATTTGCTTCAGGTAATTAGACTTGTAGAAATGAGTAGCTGGAAGCTGGCACCAGAAAAAGATGACAAATTAATTGCCTGCAGCTGGTTTAAAAAAGCTATTGAGTTCTGGTCAGTTAGTGGTCTTCAAGTTCAGATAGTTGGTAATAGTTTGTTGTGCAAATGATTGCGCTCACAAAATTATGTACATAACTTCAAAGCCTGGGCTTAGGCCTTTTTGAAAATGTGTCATTTAAATCTCAGAAAGCTTTGTATTTGGTTACAGACACAGAATTGAAAATTGCCTGTGTTCATATTCTGCTGTTCAAAAAAAAAATATCTACAAAGCTTTAAAAATGCTCACAGAGATTCACTCATCAGAAAGACCAAAACAAAAATATGCAGCACTCTGGGACAGCCCAACTTTGTCATTGGCCAAAGTATTAAGGTTATTTTATACTTCTGAGATGATACCATTCTGTGGAGTTATTTGGGTTTGTGTGTTGTTGTGGGTCAGGACAGGCAGGTAAGCACCACACAGCTGCTCGCTCACTCCTGCCAGTGGGATGGGGAGGAGAGTCAGAAGGGTAATATGAGAAAATTTGTGGGTTGATTAGTACAGTTTAATAAGTATAGCAAAAGCTGTGCATGTAAGTAAAGTAAAACAAGGAATTAATTGATTATTCCCCATTGCCAGGCTGATGTTTAGCCATTCCCAGGAAAGCAGGGAATGAGTGACATGGGAAGACAAATGTCAAAACTCCAAACGTTTTCCCCTTCCTTGTTCTTCCCCCCGGATTTTATTGCTGAGCATGATGTCATATGGTGTGGAATATCCCTTGGGTCAGTTGGGGTTAGCTGGCCTGGCTCTGTCCCCCTCTCAGTGCTTGGCACAGCCCCAGCCTCCTCTCTGGCCGAGCAGCATCAGAACCAGAACAGGTCTTGCTGTAGAAGCCCAGTTCGGCAATAGGCGAAACATCCCTGTGTTATCCAGCACTGTCTCGGTCACAAATCCAAAACTCAGAATTATGTGAACTAAATTTAACTCTGAGCCTAAATCAGTACAGTGCACATGAGGCAAAAAAATCCACTATAACAGAGTTATGTTTTTCTGCTCCACCTCAGGTCAAGCAAAAAAACTCAGGTGTGGTCTGACTGAGGAAAAGGAAGAGTAATGGTGTCAGTCATTTTAGAGTAAACAGAAACACTGGGGAAGGCGAGAGAGTTTGGAAAATGAAGAAAACAATCTACAGAGCTTTTGCCATGTGATAGAAGCAAAAGTAAAATCATACCAAAAAGTCATCTTTGTTTAGAAGGCATGACTTTTTGCCTGCCAAGCCATGTTCACCTTCAACAAAAAAGAGAACTTAAACAAAATCTGCATTGCTTCAGCTACTTGTATTTATTTTCAGATTTTAAACTACCGTCATTGCCGAGAAGATTTGCTTTGATTTAAGGCTTTAAATGAATGTGAAAATGTTATATAATTTATAAGATAACTGACATTATTTTTAAAAAAATCATTTATACATAAAGCAGGAAAACTCTGACAAAGATGCTTCAGAAAATCTTTGTGTAAAAAATATAGGTAGAACTGTGATTGGAGAAAAATATTTGAAGTCAAGATAGAATAAATACAAAATCAATAATCACAACATATTTGTATCCCCACACCCCCATTTACTTACCATGAAACATATTCATTGAGATCTGAGAGTAAGCAGAATTTATTATAGTTTTTTTATGTTTATATTCCATTCTTTTTTGTAGATTTTCAGACAACTGTGTACTTGCAGTAGGAAAGCAGAATTAGACCCCCAAAATAAAACACATGAGTCATTGCCTATTTCCTGGGAATTATGGTACTTTAGCACCTCTTCCAATGAGCCTTTTATTCCTTTCTTATCTCTAAATCAAAGTTTCGCAAGTTGAATCCATGTAATTCATCCTAATATTGACCCCAGTTTGTATGCAAAATGTGTACATTCTTAAAAATGTGTATTATTCACCCCTGGAGATATTACAGTCTATTGATCAAATCCATATTTAGGCCCTTGGATTTGACTTGATAAGCCATAACGACCCCTTTGGAGGTGTTACGCTCTGCTGTATTTAGGGACTGTTAAGTATGTGGATTATTGAGACAATAGGGTGTAACAACTCCTCTGGAGCTGTTACACTTCATCATCTATATGAAGCTCCTGCGCATATGTACAAACTTGGCCTGATAAAAACACTTCAGGAAGTCTTTGTAGGAAAAGTCACCAGTCATGCATAATCTCCTTTTCACTGCCTACAGCCCTGCAATGGCTCCAGCCTTGTTCTGCTTTTTTTCTAAAGGCACGAAATGCTGCATTATGCTGCCATCAGTTTTTTGCCAGCTTTTTTCCTCCCCATACTTTCAGCATCAGAGATAGAACAACTGCAGTGGCAGGAGTCACACTGTCTGTTCTGCATGTGCAGGAGATTTCTCAGACAACCACAGAGAGAATCACCTTGTTACAAGCATCCTTGCTGTTAGTCATTTCTCAACTCTTTTAAAAAACCCCAAACACATAGTTAAGAAAATACTTTTCCAGTTCATTCTACATGTAATTCTCTTTTTGTTTTTACTGAAAGGAGTCCTGACCACCCTTAAATTTAGAACATAAATTAATTGGTCATAAGGGCCTTGTGGATTTCTTATAAATCTTTATGAATATGTGGTTTAGACTTGCAGGTAGTGATCTCTTCTCATTTCCTTTTTTTCTTTTAGGAAAAACCTGGATTTTATTTTCTTTCCTCTTTAGTTGCTTTTAGCAGACTATTTGAACCTAGTAAATAAGAGGTCAATACTTATATTTCAATCTGCTGTAAGATGTGACAGAAATTGTGAGCATTTGCAAGTGGATCGTTATTTCTGTTGGTTAAATCTTAGTTCTACTTTTAATTAAAGGGTGAGTACCTAATAATTAGGCAAAAAATTTAAAAGGATAGCAGTAACAACAGCAGATGACTAGTTTTGCAAAGTTATTACTTTTTGTATGCCATTATTTCCACAAATCATTGTAGCAAGTTTTATTCTCACTGTAACTTAAGAAAAGTCCTTCCCCCCACAGCTCACACTTAGGTATAATGTAATTTAAGTATTTAAATTCCATAATAGAAAATCTAGAACTGCATAGAAAGGAAAAAAAGAAAGACATTGATTTACTTGAGGAACTGTTAGTGTGGTCTCACTTTCTTGCAAGAATATAGGCAATTTATTCAACTCAGTGGGAGTGTATTCCATCTGTCTAATGAAAACTCTGATTTCTACAAAGAGACACTGCAAAGTGTTTTTTCCTGAGTACGTCATCCTGCTCAGCTGACAAACCTTTCCCTGGGGACTTTCTGGGACGTAGAAGGACACATTGCATAGAGACAACCTCTTTGCGGATCCATCATTTTAGAACAGATAAGTGACAGGTCTAAGTTAAATGTCCTGGAATAGGGAAAAGTTTCAAATACAAATCCCAGAAGTCCTCATACTACTTATAAAACAAATGTCTTTTATGCTTGACTGCGAATCTGCTCAATTTAGTAATCTACTTGTGGCTGTACATAATATATGTAAACTAGGACTTTTTTTTTACATTGGGTGTTCAAAGTTAATTTCCTAAAGCCATATTTGGACACTAGTATTCTAATCTTAAAAATCTTTATTTAAAAAAAAAGAAAAAAATTGTTTCAAAAGTTTTTTAGACTGCAATAATTTTGCAATTTCCTTTTTAGGCTTAGGGCTTATCCTAGCTACACGAAATGTGTCTTCATTTTATACCCATTGTAATATTTCCTTAATAATTTTGAAAGGAAAATAGTGACTCAAGTAAAAGTTTTTGAAGTGGCTGCAATGCAGGAGCCTAAGTCCCACTGAACTAGCTCTGAAAATTTTACCCCAAGGCAGACAAGCAGATTTGTGGCTGCGTACACAGTAACAGTCTATTTTCAGTGGAATTCAGCAGTTTTGTATCCTTCTCTAGCTCTTTTTATGATAATTTGGACAATTCAGAATTTCAGCTGATGTAATACTGCCCCCTTTTATTAGAACTGGAAAACATGCTGGACCTCAAACATCTAGTTTTGCAGCTGGAGAAATTCTGTTTATTTATGCTGTTGCTTCCAATATTTGAATTTTCATGCCAAGATAAGATAAAGCATGAAATCCATATGCTTTTATAACAATGAATGGGGAGAAAATAGTAATGATTCCAAGCAACATATTTTCAAGGTGTATTGTGTGTGTTATGACTGGACTTCCTAGGCAGCATCTCCCTTCAGGGAATTCCCTGCTATCTTTCTAAGAATTTCAAGGTATAGATGATTTCTGCTTTTGTAAGAATGTCATATGTGTTTGTATTGGTTTTCTAAATCAGTGTATTTAGGCGCACATTGAGCATTGCCATTTTTGTTTTTCTATTGTGAGTTCTGATTAGGAATTAGATGCATTTTTGAATAGCTGAATGGTTTTAATATCTCTCAGACACAGGTGAGTATTGTAATGGATTTATGCTTTGCAATTAGAACTTTCAGTGTAATTTGAAATTAAATTCAAAGCAGAGCACCTTTGGGGAAAAAAAATTAATAAATTAATTGCTGTATCTCCAACCATATCTTTTAAGGAGAAATGTTTCAATTATAAACTAAGAAGGAAAACAGCTG
>WEIT01003381.1:22759-35160 GCA_013389985.1 Dryoscopus gambensis | reverse complement strand
TGAAGAATAGTTAGACAGTATGGAATAAGTGTAATTAATATAAATATCAGGAATACAATTACAACCTGCTCCATATGAACTTCATTTTCCTTAATTCAAAATTTATAAATAGACACTCCTTTCATAAACAGAAACTTGGTCTTTTCTTACATATTTTTTGCCGAAGAACCACAGCATTGGAATATCTGTGGTTAAAAATGGATGGCAGTTTCAAAATTCCATAGTGTGCATCACAAAGCTCTAGCTACTGACATTCTTCTATTTTATTAAGAAAGAATATTATTTAAAGCATTTCTGCTGACTCAGTGGGTAATACAGAATACAAAGAATGAAGTGATTTTTTCTCATAAACTAATTTCAGGTCATTTCAACTTTCTGTACCTCATAGGCAAATCTATAAATTCCACGAAACTATAAGTAGGCACTGTCAGACTCTGAATATCTGTTTCTCATTTTGACATCTTTACCTTTTGAAGAGTACTAAAATATGGTACAGTTCTGTGTGAGTTTTAGTGAAAGACATTGGCATATTTCAAATATTATGATATTCTACTATTGATTTGTGTTATAATATGCAAATATAATAGGTGTTATAATATAATATGCAAAATATATGACGGACTATGTTAAAATCATGGTATAATTTGTACAGTGAAGTTGTGCAATGCATGAAAAAAGAACCCCCAAGTTAAACAATGGATCTGTATCACATACAAACTGCAGAAGATAAAAAGCTGACTGGAGCACTTGTATAGCGATCCAAATGCCAGCTGGAAGTCTAAAATCATGCCTCTGTTGTAAGTGCCAGTAGATCTTGATGGTAACTGCAACATGGTAGTTAACTATTAAACCAATGAGAGCAATATTGCTCCCTCCCAACCTGTTTCTCCACAC
Source organism: Dryoscopus gambensis (assembly GCA_013389985.1). Taxonomy (NCBI): domain Eukaryota; kingdom Metazoa; phylum Chordata; class Aves; order Passeriformes; family Malaconotidae; genus Dryoscopus; species Dryoscopus gambensis. Next base: position 34,266 of record WEIT01003381.1, on the reverse strand, counting down.
TCAGTTTTCTGGCCTCAGTCTTGCCTTGACAGAGCGTCAGGAAACCTGTTCACCTTAGAGGACCTATCTTGCATAACTTCTGCTGGAGCACCACTGCCCAAACCAAACACAACATACAACCCTCACCCAGTGCTTTTCACCAGAAAAGGCTGCGGTGACATCTCTTACTGCAGCTTCTGTTTTGGCGTTTCTTTCTTAGTTCTTGATAGTGAAACTCTGAAGTCAGTTTAGATGTGGTATAGATCAAGACTGTGCCTGGAATCAGATGGTCAGGATAAGCACAGAAGTAAAGACACGAAGTTAAATTTTATCAGTTTCCCTAATGTTTGTTTAAAACTCCTAGTTTCCACAAATATTCGTTCCAAAAACATCGTGAATTGGAACAGTAGCAAAGATACAAATGAAGGGATTGTAGAGCCACAGTGATTGGTTTCAACATATAAAAGTGTACTTGCAGATTTTTTGAGAGTAGAATTCAGTTTCACTTTAGTTGTAAGAAAAATTTAAATAATATTTATATATCATATACCTAGCATATGCCTAATTTCCATGCAGGAACATCATGAGGTATAGATGATACACAGTGTTTTTATTCAAACTTATCTCTTCTTGAGGACCCTGAGGAATACAGTATTCCCACAGTTAGGTGCATGGAAAAAGACAAGAAATGTTTCATATGGGCTTAACTAATCTGAAAAAGTCAAGGTCTCATCTCCCTTCAAATCCAACATAAAACATCTCAAGAGTGTGTGTGAAAGGAGAAATCCCTCAGTACCGTACTTCTAAATCAGAGGATTCTGATAAGAAGTTCTAGTATTATTAGTTATAATTTGACCTTAAACTTTTCCAGGATCACAGCAGCTGTACACAAACCACAAAGTTCTAGCTAAATGCTGCAATGTAGCCTTTGATATCTTTCTGTGTCATGATTAATTTAATCTATTAATTAATTAAGCATTTCCATATTTATAATTGAGTGGTTATGCATGGATAATTATCACATTACTACTTAAGTACCGTAAACTCCCTCACTGAAGATTTTTTCTCCTTTTTTTCCCCTTTTCAAATGCACTGTGGCTGTATGTAGCATTATTCATCAAATAAAAATAGTAAGATAAATATTTATGTCCTAATGTTCCTTAATTTAAATGACATTTTCTTTTATATGTTTAAATTTTCATTTACTGAATGATGTTGAGTAGCCATTATTTCCTGACAAACAACACAGTCATGGTTGATGACCAAATCCAACTTAATCCTAAATTGCTTAAAATTTTAGAGAAAAGGTTGCAACCCTAGAAGTTAGTCAAGATAACCAAAATTATAAAATGCATGATGTATCAGATTTTCTGTCACAGCGTAGCCTTTATCTCTCTTGCACTTCTTAGACTGGATTTCTCTTTTCTAGGTTGAGATTCACATTTGGTGACAAGGCTGCATCAGCGTATATCCACCCTATTGCCAGGCAATTTTCCCCAACATCAATCTGCCTTCTGTGTTTGCTGCTACCCACAGTTGCATCCAGCTGTTTATATGGTGAACTGGGGAATTGATCCAGCTGTAAAAGAGCTCAAACATTTTTTTCAGAGATAATTTAGGATAAATGAGTTCATCAATCCAATCCATTCTGTGGCTGTATAAACACTTGTGTCAGCACTGAGCAGGGGCTGCTGGAGCAGGAAAAGCCTGAGGAATGAGGGTGGGCTGGTGAAGGTTGCTGCTGGAGGATCACAGCCACAATGTCCAGTACTCACATTCAACTGCAGCATATCTCGGGTATATAATTACCTCCTTCTGCTGAAGGCCAGTTGTCATAGTTATGCTGTGTGCAGACATTTTGCAAGGAGTCATTTCATTAGCTTTATTTACTGAAAGCTTAAGAATTACCTTTTTTTTTTTTCCAAATGGGAAACTGGTAACTGCAAATCTCACAGGCCCAAGAGGTACCTGCTTTTCTTACACCTATTTATGAACCACCGTGTGCCCTGATCTTGCCTCTGGATCTGCTAGCTTAGGCTTCTGTGCCTGTCACTTAAATCAGTAGTTTCACAAAGGCCCAAAGGGCCATGAGAGTAAATGAAGATGAGCTTTAAGCAAGACAGTTAGAGAAGTAAAAATACTGTCATAGCTTCAGCATCTTTTTTATTTTCAAGCACTGAAAGTACTTTCCAACACTTACTTTTTTTTAGAATATATTCTGTTGAAAGTAAAGATGATCATTTTAATGGCTGGCCTTTCTATTATATCCTCTGACAAAACAGCTGAATAGCAACTTTGAACACTAGATTTATGTTTCTGGAATAAACTTTTAGGAAATCCCTTTATTTGTTCCTTTCTAATTTTGGAAGAAGTGTAAATGCAGTCCTGCGGATTCCACATTTGCTGAGAAATATCTAGCTTGTAGCCTTTACTGCTCATTGTCCATATTGCCTATCAACAGTTCAATTTCATTATGCTGTTTTTGAGCAAAACTGAGCACCAGCTTGTCACAGTAATGCCTACTGTAAGCAGTAAGGGAACTGGGCTCAGCACCTCAGTGTGTTCCTAATGCAGAATCAAAGCAATAGCTCTAGAAAGCTGAATTAGAGCTGGTAGTTGAAGCAGAACACATTTCCCATTCTCTCTACATTATTCCTGTAAATGATATCTTTTACAGGCAGTGCTCTCTGGAAGAAAAATAGTATACTGTTCTTGTGTCTGGGCTATGTATTTGTAAAACTACTCAGGCAGAAAGAGAAGTTGAATATTTCAGTGTCTTTCTAGTTCTGCTCCATGGATACAGGGAAAAAAAAACCACTGAATGAAAGGTGCTACATTTCTTTCTACATTCTTACTAGTGCAGATTTCTGAGATAACTTTCTTTAACAAGGAGTGAAGGTGCAGCAGTTGTGTTTGAAAATACTTGCACATCTGGCGAGGGCGCATGTAAAATCCTTGTTTGTTAACCCAAATCCTTTGCACTGCAGCTTTTTAAAGGATCAGGGTGCATGTCTTTGCTGAAAAATACTTGCCCTGTATATATGCAGAGTGCGGTCTGAATAAATCAGCTAGAAGGACCCAGAAATATACAGACATAAAACCTGCACATTAATTGATTTTTCAATAGCTACCTCTAAAATTGCAGAGTAAGTTTTTCACAGTAAGTAACGATAACAGTAAGTACATCATGCTATCTTCCAAAAGCTGAACCAGAAGAGCTAAGGGTAGAAAAGTTTCAACTTATTTGTAAAATCCAGCTATATAGAGTCAGGAGATACGACTTTTCTAATGCATTTTATATTAGATCCATATATTGTGGATGTAGAAGAAAAATTGTGGGAGAACCCAAGGTCCTCTCTGATGCTAAGCAGAGCTTTAGAATTAACATATATACAGGACAATTATTAAACGTAGAATTTTGTCTTGACACAAACATTGTAGAGCTTTTTACGGTAGATACCACCACAATTTTAGCAAATATAATCTCAATGTACAGAGAAATGGAGTCTAACAGGAAGACAATTTTAAAAGCCTAGCTGATTACTATCTTATGTCTAGATCTTAACATACCCTACTATTGGTAGAACTTCTAATATGCACTCAAAATAGTGTCTGTTTTGCAGATAACTTGAGGACTAGTAATTCATTAACCTGAGTCTTTGGAGTTTTCTAATCATGGAGCTCTTTAAACTGCTCTTTGTTGGCAGGGGAAACAAGCTGGGGAGGATTGAGGTGTTTCTGCCTTTTGAGCTCTGCTGGCTCTGTAGCCATACCACAGGGACTGGTGCACTCAGCACAGCAGGTTGCGGTGCAGAGGTCCCCAAGCTAGCTAAAGAGATTTAAACTCCAGAGACAGAAGATGTATAAATGCAGAGATGACCGTGATTGCTCAGAGCTAATAAGCCCTGCTAAAAGGCAGATCTTTTTAGCTGAGACATATCACTGTGCTGATTCTGCCATTGCTTTGGAAAATATGTATGTTCGACACCCCAGTTCACAGCACAGTTGTACCAAGTTGCTCAAAGGTCTCTAATGCAATGCTCCACCAGGCTCTGAAGACTTGCTTGTAATTGGAATGCTCTAAAGAAACGTGCAAGATGAAGCTTGTTTGTAGAAAGGATCATATTCATACCGACAGATCTTGTCATGTTCTGTGCAAAATAGGGAGCAACTACCTTAGAAAATGAGAGGCAAAATCTGCCTGAGAAATAAGAGGTGTATTTTATAGTATTCACTCACTGAAGATTCAGGCAGCTACTTATAGGAATGGCTATGGTTACCTGCAAAATCAATTCTGTGAAAAGTTCTTTGAATAGTTCCTAAAGGGCAGACTTTGATTTAAATTACTTAATTAATTAATCAATTATCATCAGTATAGTATGAAGTCCTCCATGTCTGAAAAAGATTGTTCCCCTTTAATACAAAGATGAAACAAGATTAAAAAGAAAAATCTGTCATTCTCTTATGTTTACTTTTACACTATATAGAGAGTTCCCCTTTGTGACTTGGGAGCTGTTGCCCTCGTCCTGTATGTCTGTGTCCTAATGGGTGTCAATGACACTCTGATGATTAGCAGTCAACATTTTACAGGCATTAGCATAAGGAATTCGTTATACCACTATTCAAAGACTACACTGACACAAAATGAAGTTGTTTATTATTATCATCATTATTATCAATGTTATTATAATTGTCATTATTATTGTTCCAAAGTTTGACAACTGAGCTTCAATATGTGGTACGTTTTCTTTCTGATTGCTTAGAGGACTTTTTTTCTAATACTCTCCACATTTTAAAACAATAAGTATTTCGGTATCTGTGTTTGAACTAATAATCATCCCCTTCAATTTGTAATACATGGTTTACGGAGATTGTCATGGCTTAAATTCAGTTTTGCAATCTGTCTGATAACCAGTACATGTTGCAGTCCATCTTTAAAAATCAATAGGGTCGGGACTTAACTGCTCTGGGACAGTACACGTTTGTTTTTGATATGATTACATCAAGTTTCATGATCTTTATCCCCACCCCCACTCCATTTTCTTTCCATTCCATGGGGATAATTGGAAAAAAAAGAAGCAAAGGAAAGGGATTTTTTTTTTTGGCAAGAAGATAAATAGATGGTTTTTGTTTCTAGGGAAAACTAAAATATGACTCCATAGAATTGAATTCCTCTTTTGAAATATGACAGAATTGTGGGGTATTTAATTATCCTACCACCTAGTTTAAGCATGCGTTGAAACAACTTCAAAAAATTATGACAGAGTAAAAAATAAATGAATCTAGTTTTACCTCTTAAAAGAATTGACTGTTTTCTAAAAGCTTTGGTCTGAACAACCTAATACTGGAGCATGATTGTTACCTTTTTAAGTGCTCCTCCATTCTCCTTTCCCAGCATCTCATGGGCCTAAATTAAACAGTATAGGGAGATAACACTTGAACTTATGCATACATTAGAGAGTAAAAGAGAACAAATAAATAAAATTTCAGACATTCTTTTAACATAGATTTCCTTAGAGTTTACTGAATCAAAGTGCAAATAATACCACACTGAACTGCCTAACTCATTTATATAGTAAAGATGACATTTATATGTATGTACAAATATATATCTAGTCCATCTGGGTATCTGTGAGGAGCCAATTCAGCCATTTTAGTTTGCCTCAACTCTGGTTGTCAGGGCTGTCAGAGGCATGTGGAGAAGGGGTGCACATGTGCCACTTGCAGGAGGCAGCCAGGAGTGGGGGAAGCCTCCTCTCTGGGGAGACTTCACCTGGCAACACCCCACATGAGGCAGGCAACAAGAGACAACGTGGTGGGGCTTCTCCAACCAGGTTGCAAAGAGCTCTCCACCAATGGACGGCACAGGAAGGTTGGACAGGACCAATGGTTCTCTGCTAGCAGGCGGACTTTGGGAGGGGCCAGAGGGTTAAAAAAACCAACTGCATCAGGGCTCGCTGCTGCTTGCTGGAGCTCGCTACTGGTCGCTGTTCCTGCTCGCTCCCTCTTTTGCCCTGGCCTCTGTCTGCCTTCTGGCTCTCCTGCCCTCACTGGCTGACCCTCGCACCTCTCCTGCCTTCCTGTGCTCTTGACCGCCTTCCTGCCACTTTGCTCCGTGTCCTTGCCCACATCCAACTCTGCTGCGCCGAGCCAGCTGTCACTGCCCGCCCTGTCGCCCCGATCCAGCTAGTCGCCACAACTCTATCCAGGGTCCTGGCCCTCCTGTCTGAGCGCCCCACTCACCGCGTGTCTGGAGCCGTCGCCGCGGGAGCCGCGCCTGTGGAGCCACGGCCCTCTGGGAGCCGCGCAGGCTCGCTAAGACCCAGCCTGGCCACGGACAGGCAGCATGGACAGCCCTCCACAGCCCGGACGCCGACAGCACTGCCCTGCTGGTGGTAATGCCCTCTTTTTGTCTCAGTCCCCTCTCTCTCCTCTCCCCCAGCCCTTTTCCCTTTTCCTTTTGTCTTCTCTGTCTCTTCTAGCCGTCTTTTGCTTGGGCAACTCCTTTTCCCTCTCCTTTTGTTATCAATAAACAGTTCTCAGATACAAGGTTTGCCTCGTTTGGCTTCATTCCATTCCCGATCATCCATTTTTAAAAGAACTCCTCACAGTTTCCCACAGTGGAATGCAACAGTATCTGCACGTCATCCTTCTTTGAAATCAAGAAAGGTTACAAAGAGGCAACATTGGACATAGGAACTATAATTCTGAGGAACTGGATACAAGAACTAAAATACAAAACTTAATATAGATATATGTGTCAAACCAAATAGCAAAATTTTCTTTCTTTTCTTTCTACTCTCCATTCCTGTGGTTTTCATTAGCATTTTCTGCCTTGTATAATTATTAGGTGCTTTGTCTGTATCTAGACTACAATTTTTAAAACCACTCCAAAAAAAGATGATGCCAAATTTGCCATATTCATTTACGCATTTTATCAACCCAAAATCACCTTCTAAGCTTTTCCATATCGATAGCCGCCCTATACTTAATCTAAACTTATTCTGATCTCTGAGCAGATTTACAGTGGAGTATTGCTAAGAATTCAGCAGAATTAATCTTGCCTTCATCTTGTCCTGTACTTGTGATTAAATACTTCATATTCTTTATGATTTGAAAGGTCAAATGTCAGTATTTCTGGAGTTTAGTTTGTGGTTTGTTTGAGGTTTTTTAATTCAACTTTAGAATTCTTTTTCCATGTCTCAATTGTTAGGCTATTTATAAGAAACATTTAGTTATTAGAGTTATATCCTGGGGTTTTTTAATATTTTTAATGGGTGAATATTTAGCATCTTAGGGAACAGAAATTTTTTTTCAGTGGCATAGTAGAGTTTTCCTTCATCTCCAGAATCTCTACGGCTCGTTTACACTACATGCCTGGTAACTTTTTCAACTTACCTGAAGGATACTTCCGCTGAGTAGAGGCACTCCAAGGCAAAATCAATCTTCCTAATGGCGGAGAGAATTGTACCACCTTAGTTGGTATTACAGTTTATTTAGTATAAACATATGCGTTCTCATTAAGGGCCATCCACATTCAACTAAAATGAGTCACTTGTGTAAGAAGTTTTGTTTATAAATCTGAGACTAATTTCCCTAGTCTATTCTGTATGTGCCATGTGGTATAAAATTGTACAAATGTCAGTGTGCAGCCTCACAATACGTTTCTCTGAGAGCAAAATGTAAAGTCATTAAGCAGTATATTTCTCAGCAGAATTATAAATAAATAGAACATGGAAAATAAAATAAGTTTGAGTTGAAAACTTCCACTGCATATCTCTCTGTTAAAAATGCAACTATTTCTTCTGTAACAACAAGCCACTCACATGGTGGTTATATTATTATACCGTTAAGGCAGATTATATTAATTATGTGCACAGATATTTAACCTGTTGGTTGAAAGGATCCATTCCCCCTGGCCTTTATAGTTGACTACATGTGTGACCACATGCACAAGACTGTATATGCCATGGTTGTCTTTGTCTGAAAAAACAGTCTTGCACAACACAGTGGGATGGAGTCAGCCAGGTTTCTCAACTTCCTTGGAGGTGTCCTTTTTCAAGCTAGAGTCACTTTCATCTGTAATAGTCAGACAGGAGAGTTTTGCATTTCAGAAAGTGTTTGGTCTGTATTTTTGGTTGTCTTTTATGTGCTAAAATCTGTGGAATTTTCAGCCTTCCTGAACCTGCCTGAGCGTCTTATGGTGCTCAGCGTTCACCCAGATACAACTGTTCCAGCACTACATGATGAGAAGGAAAAGCTATAATACAGGCATGAAAATCTGGGCTCCACACATCCACTCACCCGCAGACCCTGCAATGACCTTTGTGACTGCAGCAGCAGTGCCCCAGTGTACCCATGCACACTCTGGCCGCAGCACACAGGGAGTGTCCTCAGCTACGGTACGGGCACACAAATCATTGTGCTATCTCTTCACTTTATGAGCTGTCCCCTGACCCATGAGGCTGTCCTGGAGGCCACCTCAGGACACCGCCTGACTCCTTGTATTAGCAGCACTGTAAGCACAGGATTGCCAGCATTAGCTTTGTTAGCCCAAGACTGGGGCTTTAGTAGCAGTGACTGTACATGAGTTTTCCTCTTCCTTTTTACCAGATCATTTTCTGCTTGTATTTCTGGTGAAGGAGAGGAGATCCCCAGTGCAGGTGGGGGCTTTTTCTTGTTAAAATTTAACACATATGGGCTGTTCAGTATCTCCCAGCAGGGAGAGGCTGGGCTTGGACAGGTACCAACAGGGACTGTAAAGTGGCTGCCATGAGTCTCAGTGGTATCTGGCATACGAGCCACAGCATTTGTCTGTGAGGCTGGCTAGCCAGTGTAGCATGTTTGACTAGAGTTGTCTGGCAAATTTGAGTCTCTCAGTACTTGTGGTTACAAGTGCTAGAGTGTGATGTCGGATCATAGGCTCCAGATGAAAGCACTGCTCAGAAGCCAAACCACTGGGAGAGGGATTGCAAATATTATGGCCTCTGTGGAGTGTATGTATATCATTTTTAGTGTGTCTCATGGAAGACTTTTGGAGAGCAGAAACCTCTAATTGTTGTGACAGCAGAGGCAGTGTAGAAAATGGAAACTTCTGGGCATACACACCTTATACTGCAGAGTTTTTTATGGCATTGAAAGCTGGTCTGTTTGTAGATAAACCAGGGTCATGTACTGAAAGAAGCGTGAAGATGAGCTGCTGTAAACCTCACAGATCTGCTTCCTGGGATAAGTGCAAACAGCCCAGGAAAACTCCTTCGACTCTCAGTCCCAGCTTGAATGCACCCATGAAGTCTGTGGGCCTCCACAGTCAAGAGGCTCAGGGGGAGAAGCTAAGTCACTTTTGTTAGACTGCTAGGTAAACCTTCAAACCTAGACTCACTAAACCAATGAGAAAACTCGGCTTCTATGTGTTAATATAAGTAGCACAAGAAAAAAGTGCAAGAAAATCCAGTGAAATCCTTCTTTATTTCTGGCAACTCTGTTTAAATCTGATCACATCCTACACAGACTCTCTTATATGCTATCAGTTCTGCGAGTTTATACTATTCCTGTAATCCATACAGAACTTTATACGACAGTATTTGAAATCAGTCTTGAAAAGGGGAGTCAAATAAAGATAGTACCTACCAGAATAAAGTTGTTAATTACAGCTCTTAAGGTTATGAAGTCACTGAAAAAAGGAAATGTTTAAATTAGTGTTGCACTTTTGTTGTAAACTGTATGATATAATTTTTACTTACTTTCTCACAGTATTTGGGGTTTTTTTTCCAAAATATGATTGCATCATTGAATGAAGAGGCCTTTTTTACAGATGAATCTGAGTAATATATTCAAGGCGGTTTTATTCCCCACAGTTGCAGAAAAAATACTGTAAGGTGATGCTGTAAAGCCCCACTCGGTGAGTTTATTTAAAAGAGACTTAAAATACCTCTTTTACCTGAGGTGGTGGCAAAGGAGAACTTGAAAAAAGTTGTCAGGTGGTTAGAGAACCAAACTGTAATGGAAAACTTTTAAAAAAACAGGAACTTAGCAAAATTTAAAGCAAATAATCAAATAAAGCATTTCACAAACCACTGACTTAGCAAACTCTAATCCATCCAACCTTAAATTTCTCAAACTTCAAGAGGAAAGTAGGAGAAGAAAAGGAGAGAAAGAGAGAAAAAGAGATATAGGTACCACCCTTGTATCCAGCATTGTCTCAGCTGCCATAAAATCCAAGGAAAACAGCAACAAACCGTGTGCATCTTTGTGCAATGGTTTTTGTCTCCTCTGGCCTCCTGTGGCCACTGCTTCCCTGTGGATGGGGCTTCTGATCATCTGGCTACTCTGAGGTTCCAGAGGTTGGCTGTAGAGGATTGCTTCAGGTTTGCCAGTGACTGAGAGCTGCTCTAGAGGCTCCAAAGAGGATGGGGTGTGGGGAAGAACACCAGCCCACATTTGCAGAACTTGCCTTCCCCGTCCTCCCCCCACTGCCCCCCCCATACACTCTTTGGTTGTTTTGAGCCAGTAATTGTTTTCTCCAGTCTCTCATACATGCAATTAAAGACTGTCATAAAACATTTGTTGAAAAGGCAACTTCAATTATGACACTTCTTAACTTTTTATTTTTAAATTAAAATTTCTTAATGTACTCATAAAGTAGCTTTTTCTGTGAACTTATTTCCCACTTTAGCTTTCTTTTTGTTTGGTTTACTTTATTATGTAGTCAAAATGAATTTAGCTTGCCTAATTAGAATACATACAAGCCTATATTGTCTTTAGAAATGGAGAATTTTCAGTCTAAATGTGCAATAATTAAGAACAAATGGGAACGAGTATTTAAAATAGTGACAGCTCTGTATTTTAAAATGTTGGTATGCAGTTATTTGGTTATAGAGAACAAGAAAAGAAAGCTGGAAAGGTGCCAATAAAAGCATGCTTGCTGAGAATTTACTTTTATCTTGAAGATCAAAGGAACCCATGATCTTCATCAAGAATTCAGATTGAAAGTGATGAAATTATAAAGCACACTGCAGATGATAAGCAAAGTAATTGTTTAGCAATTTGTGGGAAGGTGGAGAGCTTTTGTGAGAGACCAAATGAAGACATAACATGAAGCCCAACCACTTGCTTAGAGTCTGTCAGAGGTTATATCTTGAAATGTGGAAGGGTAACAGCCACCAGATATATTCTTCAACTGAAACCATACTAATATCAAAAATACAGATGTACTGTTGCATAACTGGCACAATTGGGGATGTCTGATCTTACTAATGACTCTGTAATTAGTACAGACTATAAAAACAAAGAAATAAAGAGCACAGTTTGTATCATGAGTTAGGCTGTTCAACCCTGACTTTTGGCAAGCACTTACCCAAATATTTCCACTGTGTATGGTCTCAGAAATAATCAATGTGTAATAGTATGACTTCTTTTTTAACAACAGAGTTTGACCATGTCCTGGGGTGCAGGGTGGGATGTGCCTGGGAGCTTGTATTCTATCACCATCTGTTGAGACCAGGTGTGGCTGTGCTCCTGTGAATGGG
>WEIT01003381.1:2012-22496 GCA_013389985.1 Dryoscopus gambensis | reverse complement strand
GAGAGCTCCTTAATTTCAAAATTCTAATAATTCGGAGGGAGGGGGTTTACAGTTTCCATTTCAAGGGAGGCTTCTGCCTTCCTTAAGCTGACACCTGTCTTTTCAAACTAAGACAGACCATTTCTAATATTTATTACACAGCTTAGTCAAGAATGCCCATACATAAAAGTGAAGGTCACAGTTTTTGCATTTGCTCCCAGTTTGTCCTGCATGAAACTGGAATGAGAAAATGTGATACAAGGGCCAATATGCTTCACTCCCCCACAGTATTATAGCACTGATAGTGATAATAAAAAGACATAAATCCATCCCAAAATGTACAGACGTTTAAAATAGGAGAGATTTCTAAAAGCAAGCCTTCTGTACCTGTGCTGAAAAAAGAGGTTTAAAGTAAATCCAGGGCTCTACATCAGCAAATGTAAATGCTGTACTTCTATTAACTCAGTGAACTGCTCCTACTTATGCCAAAAGTTAATTTATTTTCAAAGTACTATTCAAAGGTTTGATCTCCCACTGTTGGCTGAAAAATGGAGTTTAAGGATAAAATTTATTTTCACTTTACACTGATTTTTGTGTAGTTCAGTAATTCTGAAGGATTTGGGGTTTGCTCATAACAGCATGAGCTTCTTTACATTATAGAACTTATTATATCCCTAAAACTTCAGAGACTAGTTGAATGACTGAATCTTAATAGCGGCTACTGTCCTCACAGTAAGAATACACAAAATATACATAAACTGCTCTCACCAGATAGTAATTTTGTTTGTGGTTTGTTTTAAATGAGCTGTTTAAAATTCTGTAATTAATTCAGTAAACACGGCAAAAATGACAGATGGTTATGATAAAGGAACTTAATGCCTCATGGAAGCAAGTCAAACCACAATCACTAACAGATGTTTTTTGCAAAGCCAGATTGTGTGCGTGTGTATGTGTGTATACATATTACACATATATATGTACATAGTAGAAATATGGATTTATATATGTGTATTTATATGCACGTCTATCTGTATACATAAATGTTACTTGAACACTTTCCCCACACTGTTGCACTTGCACCGTTCCTTAGTGCAGTAATGACCACATTTATTCCTGTAGTCATAACTAAAGACTTCTATCAAGGACAATTCCTCAAATTCTCATTAGTTTAGAAATCATTTACAGATAGCAGTTTTGGTGACTTGTTCATAAGTTAGATATATATGGCTCTCATTGTCAGGACAAAAAATCAAAGTAATCATTTCAAAAATTGTTTTAATGCTATATAACTGGTTTCTGAAATGCAGTTACTGGAGGACACCAGTGGAACTGGTGTTTAACAGTAGCCAGAATAATTATTACCTCCCAGACATAACGAAACACTAACCTAGAGTCTGTGAGGTGACAGTACCGCAGGCAATCATTGTTTTTCAGCATCATCAATGGAAGATCAAAGAACATACTTCATACCATACATAAATACACATTTATAAATTAATAATCATAATGTCACAGAGCAAACTTGACAGGTAAAACACAGCTAAAGAGGGATTGGGCATTTCATGACAATTTTTACTATATATTAGGCTGCAATCTCCAGTGTTGGTAATCTTGTATTCAGACTTGTATTCTGACAAACCCTTTCCCTTGAAGTGGGATGCCATGAGAGAACCAGTCCTTAGTACCTGCTTGGGACCATCTAAGCCTATCATGAACAAGCAACACAGATATTCAGGGTCTGCTGATTTCATCGCTAGTCTTTGTCAGTCTCCAAGAGGCTGAGAACATGATCTGGGTGTACACTCTAGACATATCTGTTTAATAGCAGCATGCGTGCCAGGCCTTCTGCTCACACATGGTTGGGAGGAAAGGGTTAAAACTGGAAGATTGGGCAAAGAGGAAGGAATAGTTTCACTCAAAGTGACCTGGCAGCTGGGAATGCTAAAAATATTGGTGTTTATTATGCCTAGTGTTGTTCATCCTCTGCCTGTTTTGAGAAGTAGAATTAGGGTTTAGAGATTCCACACTCTCAGGGACATGCTTGAGCCTCCTGCTCAGAGAAAGAGAGGCCGTGAAAGGACAGCCTTGTGATGAGTGAAACTGTGATGCATGAAACCTTTTGTTGTATTGGGGCAGGCAGTGGCCCCTCCTGCCCCGCTGTGCTCTAGGATGAACTGAGCCTAACGAAGCCTGTGTCCCTCTGTGTCTCTGTCCACAGGGATGAGCTGATCCTAACGGAGCCTATGTTCTCATGTGTTTCTTTTTACTAGGACGGACTAAGCCTAACGGAGACCATGTCCCCATGTGTCTCAGTCCACTGGGATGAGCTGATCCTAACCTGTGTCATCACTTGTCTCTGCCACCCGTTGGAAGCAAGGTAATGAAATAAATCTACGCTTTACATTTCAGTGGTGGCTTCGTGGTGGTGGCCCTGGTTACCTGTATGTGTCAAGCCACACATATACCTTCCCCCTGCTTCTCTCTGCAAAAAAGAGTTGGACCAAAGTCATAGTAAGAAGGTCCCTGGTTTGGAAGATCAGAATTCCAGAGGTATGTAGTGACTGGCTGTACTTTGCAGACACTAGGTGTTCTGAACTGATGTGATTTCCTCTGTGACTCTAGACTCTTCTAGCACAGGCAGGGTTCACTACTGCCTATGAAGATCTTTTCATCCACATACATTGACAATGAATATTATTTGTGATGTTGCAGAGAAGGAAACAGAAATGAATGATTTCATTTCAATTCTGACACTTCTAAATCTGAAGAACTCACTTGAGCTACAGATAGAGTACAAGCTTCTAGCTATCAGAGAAAAATACAATCAGGTGGGAAATACTTAATCAAAAACTCCTTTTGAGGATCACAACAACAATTAGGTAAAGAACTCTTTAAAAATAATTGTCAAATATATGAGTTAAAAAAATTCATGTGTGAGTAAGGGTCTTCAGGCATTTTAGATTACACCTATTTACTCAATTATTCACACATCTCAGGAAAGTGCTCAGGGTTTACTTCAGAGAGTAAAAAAATGTAACAATGCTGTCTTTATATGGTTTCCCTGCTTTTAGATTTTTTTGTGTTGGACTTTGTCATTCTTGTGATGCACAGAGTAATCAAACCCTCAAGGAACTGAGGAGGGTTAAGTACCTGTTAAGTTATTTTTTGTCCTAAGATAAGAAGCTCACTATTACAGAGATACAGTGTATAAGAGAACAGAGCAGTTATGAAGTCGATACTTTATTCAGGATCTACACATGCAATAACCTCATCTGCAGTAAACTCACAGGAACTGTTGCCCAACTTTACAGAGAAATTTAATGGCAATGCTCAAAACCAAGGGCTGCAAAATCACGTAATTATTGCCATAAATCAGTGGAAGAAGTGGGATGCTCAATTGTGAGAGCACATTGTCTTGAAGCCTGCATAACCAGCTCCTTCTGGCTCTTAGCTTAATCATTAGACCAAACATTATGCTGTTTTGTGATGTGGATCCTATCTGGATTTCTAGTTTAGTTTTTGTCATGCAAAAGATGCTGCAAGGCTTGAAATAATCTCACTGAAATGAATAACTCATTTGAAAATGAATGGAATAGCGACCTGTCTTGGAAACGCTTAAAGATTTCAGAAGACTACATTAAAATACCACACAAAGGGTCCTCTCAATTGTACTAGAGGTTTTACAAGCATGTAGGCCCTCCAGATGGAATCCATTAGAGTCAACGAGATTTGAATCAGAGATATAATCATTCTTCTAGAGAGTTTCTGCAGTAAACAGACAATACGGACAAGAATAACAGTACCTCACATATGTGAATACCCATGAATAAATTTCACAGACATTCACTCATGAGACTGGATTAGCAGCCAAGACCTGCCTCCAAAAGTGTTTGCAAATGCAGTTTTATAGGTTGTGATCATTGTGAAAACATGTTTGGATTCTATAATGTATTTTATAGAGGCTGAGGCACAATATAAAAAGCAAAAGCAAACAAAATCACATTGTAACACTGTACAGAAAAAAGTGGGACTAACACCACACATTAAGCATTGACAATTAAAAAAGTTACATTTGAAATTGTTAAACTGGTAATCTGCACATTGCTTCATGGAAGCTTCTAAAGTTAAAGGAGTATGCTGATTGCTCTCTCACCTCAGTATTCTCAGAGAAATCACCTGCAGCACAAACTATAAAGATATCCTAATTTCTCTTCTCTCAGCCTTTGAGACCCCAGCACTGGACCATATGACAAGCAGTGAAACTTAGGCAGGTCACATGGTGGGCCTGGAATCCTGCTGTCTTGACTGTCTCGAAGGTCTTTGGACTAAACTTTCCCATTAGGGGGCAGACCCCTAGCTGCAACTCCACATTTCTCTTCCATGAAGTGACCTAGATGGCAGATGGACCCAGTCAAAGGATGGCTGGCATGCAGAGTGACCGAGTAAGTAATATCTCAGAGAAGCACAGAAAAGAAGTGAGAGGAGAGCTTGGCAGATGGGCAGAGTGAGACTGGAGCTGGTGTACTGATACCTTCAGTGTCTAAGAGCTGACAGGCAGCTGTTTGCCTGATGGCATTCAAGAGAGAGTTCTTTTTTTTTTTTTTTTTAATGTATAACTGTTGGCTAATCAAATTGTAATTTAAAACTACTCCTAATCCTCCTGCTGCTGCTACTACCAGTACTGCTACTATTATTGCTCCTATGAATATCAATCTGCATTTTCTGATCACATTCTTGTATACAGTATTTTTACAATATCAGGATAGTTATTGTGCTCTGAAATAACATATTTCATCAAGACAATGATTTTTTTTTAATTTGGTTAACATGTGTTTCTCTTTGATTAATAACTGTGCAAACTATGTCTTACATAAAAATTTTAATTTCATAAATGGTGTCAATCTTCTGCTTATCTATCCTGATATGCTAATAGAATACAGAAAGAATTAATTAAATTTGATATAAAATATGAATCTGTGTATTTTGGCTTTTGTTCACTTCAGAATCTTTTAATTCTTCATATATATTAAGTTGGAGACTGCCACAAAGTTTAAAAAATAACACGGTATATTAAGTGATAAAAATGTAAGAAATTAGAAAGCAAGAAAATTTTTCTTTGGAGAATTTGAAACCCCTTGCCATGTTTTTCTTCCTTTCTCATTTCTAAGAATGCCACAAGGTGTAGGAAATGCCATAATGCTCTTTTCTTACAGGTTTTCAAAGTATCCTTTAGAATTTACCCTCCAGGATAGAAAGTTCTGTCTTGAATAAAAAGAACTTTAGAACTCACGGATGGTGGTTTCTCTTTTCCTTTGAATTCTTATCTAAATTTTAAATAAGTCTCTAAATTATAAAGCTCATGTTCTGGGTTTTTAGTTAAATAAATTTTAATGGAATTATTTTGGCTAAGGTAAAATCATTTATGAAGTCTGAAAATACCTTCTGTTCCAAGGGTTTTGGTATAAAAGTTGAATCATTATCTATATAGCCCAGAAGGCTCAAATTAATTTTGTACTATCAATGACAAGTTGAGCAAACAGATGAGAGTTAATATTAAGAAATCCACCTAATATATAAGCATAATCACATACCTATTCTCACATATATATGTGTAAACATAAAATAAGGATGTGTAACTACATGTATATCTATGAAACTGAGGTTTCTTCATATTTTTCTACTCTTTAAGACATAATGACCAGACAGTTGGGATATCCTTATGACCAGACAGTTGGGATATCCTTGAGTATCAGAAGAAGATTTCCAGGAAGAAAAACTGTAAACTTGGACACTGGTAGCAACATACTAGAGATTATTTTGGATTTTAAATTTTAAATATGAATGCAGCCGGTTTTACTCAACAGAAGATGCCATTTCTAGAGCAATCTCTCTATCTTCAGCAGAAAGATGAGAATGACATAAACTCATATGGAGTGTTGATAGAGAAAAAAGGAGGTTTGTGGAGGAGGAGAAGCTTGCCAGGTCTCTCCCTTGCAGAGATGTCCCTTGAATGGGCTGTGATATGCTTATCTCAACTGTCCCCTAGAGGGATATCACTTGGAAGGAGCAGTCCTCCTTGGTCAGGGTGAGATCCCACCATGCTTTGGTGCCCATGTAAATTCTTTGTAACCCATTGGTCTTTCCCCTTTGGTACCACCCTCGCTTTCCCTCATAAAAACCACAGCTTCTGCCCAGTGCAGGGGGAAGCTGTCAGTCTTGGCCCCCTTCACAGAGAGCTGGACAATAAAGGCTACCTCTGTGGAAATGCTGCACGATGCTCCTGTCTCTCTTGAGTTGGCTTGGGATTACCTCGCAAAGCAGAGCTGAAATCACTGAACTGAAATCACTGCTAAGAGCTGATCGCTTACAGCCACAGGCTGTCCCCTTGCTGAGGTTTCTCAGCACCAGAGGATTGCCCAAGACTCCTGGAAAGCTGTCTATGGCAGGACCTCTCTCTGGGAAAGTTGCAGCATCCCGGGTCAGACTAACAGACCCCCAGTGGCCGTCGACTACAGAGGTTCATTACAGTTATGGTTTGTACTCTAGTGGCTGCTAATTCCCACCAGTACTTTTTGGCAATAAAGATGTTACAATGACATAGGCTGACAAAGTTTGAAATCCTCAAAACAACCATACCATGCGCAAAATGGTGCTATGGAAACTCTGAGAGACCAAGAAAACACACATGCACAAAAAAAATTCTATGAAATGTAAATACAGTTTCATCAGCCTGGAAAATAGAGACAGTATTATTTTCACTATTGGAAAGTACCTTATACTGCATATTCTCTCATTTGGTTCCTATGTTTTTTCACAGTTTGACTTTTCTTAGACTACATAATCCTTCCACAAGCTTCAGTGCTTACAGTACAATAACAAGGCTTTTCTACGTATTCCTTCAAGTTATTTCTCCTAGCATGTGATCACCCTGTGAAAAACTGTTGTTGCTTTGTAGCTGGTTTTGTCATCTAAACTTCTGCATTTATAAATAGCTGTGTGAGCAGCAGGAGAATTTGTTCCCTGGCTTTGTCTCTGATTAGATTCAACTCTTGAGGCAGAGATTCTCCCTGGATGTTGCTGCGTGGGCTGAGATTTCTGAAAGAAGTGATTACCAGTTGTGATGATCTGTTCCAGAATGGGTACATTGTGATGACAAAACAAGTACGACAGTGTTTATCTGAGCTTCCTGTCACTGAAACCACTATAAATGGCAAACTGGAGCCAGAATGCCATACTGATCTGAGAAAAAGGCAACAGTAATTGAATTTCTCTAGAAATAATTTTGTACTGCAATCAGGAGATACTATTCCCCATCAAGCAAAGAGATTAAAAAGGTTATGTGCAAATATATATAACTAAATGTTTCAAAGTCTGCCATCGCTGGTAGTTCAGGAATTCACAAGATCGGGAATTAAGCTCTAATTAAAAAAAAAACAAAGAAAAACAAATCAACCACCACAACAACTAAAGAACCCAAACAAAACCAAACCCATTCAAACAAGAGCAACAAAAAAAACCCCAAGCAGCAAAACCCCAACATACCTCCCTGCCCCCAAACCCAACCAAACAAAATCACTAATATGAGAGTAACTTAAGCTTATTCCTCTTGATGTTGAAACCCACTTCTCCCAAAGCCAAACCTTTAATCTCAAACAGACAGAGAAACATTTCAGTCTAAATAAAAATCTAAATCTGTTGAAACATTAGGGGTTGCAAGTCAACAACATGCCAGATAAAGCCCAAAGTTTGGCAATGAAGATCTTCTTATTTTGAGAAATTTGAAATGTACACTTCATGCAAAACAAAGCGTGGCTTTTAAGACCAAATGCATATGGTGGTGTATTTACTTGTGTAAAGAATTTTATCTTAAATTCCATTGCACTCCAACTGTCTTCTGAAACAATATTTTAAAAAGCCCCACTCCCTGCTGATCTTATTGCCGTGTGTCTATAAGAAACACAGTGTGCATGTTGTCAGTAGTTTGTCTTAACAGCATTAAATTAAAGTCTTACGCAAAGTATCAGGGAGAACTCTAATATTCTTTGTCCTTCTTAATAAAATGCCAGGTAAATCTCTTACCTTACCTTCTCTCCAGAGCCTATGATTAGAAGCATTGACAGTTTTCTCAAGTTTGAGAAACATTATTTAGAACAAAACCCTAAATAATTCCTCTCATTCCAAACCCCTATAAATCTGTAAATTCTTCTTCAATAATCTCTAATGTTTTAGAGACAAGGTGTAATTGATGCAAAATTTCAACTCCCACCCTTTTTTAGGGGTGTGGGTACGTAGCGAAATGGGAAGTGGAATCTTAAAAACACGGTGGTTGCTATTAATGTAATGTCAACCTGACAGCCTACATAGCTAACCACCAGTTCCAGTCCTGGCATTGGGCCGTGTGTCCCTCAGACATGCTGAGTGACTGTATCTTCCATTTACCTTTGTGAAGTAGCTTAGATGCAAGCCAGAGCATCTAAAAGGATGTCTTGGTTTGAAAGACAGGTGTCTGCTAAGGAAGGCAGGAGCCTCCCTTGGAATGGAAAATGTAACCCCCTTCCCTCCAAATTATTATAATTTTGAAATTAAGGGGCTTTCAGGCAAAGATATGAGGAATAGGAATAGCAGTTCTTTTATATATATATATATTTGATATGTATATCTCAAGACAAACAAAACACCAATGACAATGGCAGTAACAACAGACAGAACCAGAACCCAGTGACACCTTCTCGGCCTCAGGCACTTTCCCCTTCGGTGCAGCTCCAGTCACAGCCACAGGGGCGCTGGCGGATCCTGGTGAGCAGAGTGGGTGCGATTGTGGTGATGTATTTTCCTTTGAATGGTTTGTTCTGTTTCCCCCTTCCGAAATGTATGGTGTATTCCTAAGATGTAACCCTGCCTCTGATCCCTCCCCTGTGAGCTTTTCATTGGTTCAAGCCTTGGGCCCGCGGGCCCTTCGAAACCCTGATTAGGGAATGCTCAGAGGACGAGGCTCTTTTTCCGCTTGGATCTTTTTCCCTCTCCCTTCCCCTTCCCTCTCCCCTCTCCCTTCCCCCTTCCCCCCGCCTTGCCAGTGCTGGACCTGAAATAAACCCTGACTTCACCATCAAGAGCGATACTGTGTTTCTCTTACGGCTTGCTGCTGCCTGCGATGGCATAGCCCAGAGACTCTGTGGAAGCCCCGGAGAGCTTGCAGCCCCCTTCTTTCTACAGACCCACAGGGAATGTTGCCCCAGGACTCCTGCCTTCGCTAGCTGGCAGAGAGCTAGGCGGGTGTCACAACAACATGTGATGGTTACCCCGCGGCTGCAGGGGGCGCTCTGGGGCGAGTTCGGGGAGCACATGGTAGTGGCAGAGGTGTCTGATCTGGGAAGGGATGGAAGAAAGGCTTCACAAACCCCCTGGGCAGCCGGTCCTGGTGCTTCAGCAGGATCCCCCAGGAAACAGCAGGCTGGAACAGCAGGGATGAACACAAAATCCCGGGTGGTAAACGAGATGTATAGAACTCCGAAGTTGCCGTGGTGTAGTGGTTTTGTTCACATTTCTCACCTTCTGTGAGATAAGAATTAGGAGGAATGCAAAGCAGGCTCCAAACTTTAAAGACTATGAAGAAGTTTATTACTAACAGAATTAAAAGTAAAAAGAAATAATAGGAATTAAAGCAAAACCTCCTTTTTTCTCCACCACCTCCCCTTTTTACCCAACTCGCACAAGGATAACAAATTATGATTATGGTCAGTATTACAGTTCTTAAAAGTATCTCCACTATTTAAGGAAAAAAGGTTTTCTTTTGCTTCACGTGGTTTCCAAACTGCTCAAAGGGCAACAGACCCGCCCAAAAATTCTGCTGCCGTGAAAAATATCTTTCCATGAATCTTGCAGTCTTCTTGCAACTGCCAGCATGGGCCACATATGGGATGTATCTTTTTTAAGGGTAAGCAAATTCTAGCTTAAAAGCAACATCTGTCTTCTTGACAAAATCTCTAAAAGTCTTTTACAGCTCTGAGGTGACCTGGCATGGTCATGGTTCTTTTTTCCCACAGGCTGCACACAAAATTCTCATCCCCCCCATGTCTTTAAGTGGATTAAAGAGAAGAACGGTTTGTGATATTACAGCTTTTACCATGGCCTGCAAAAATATTTTTAGGCTTCGCACTGGGCGCGACTCTGCCCTCTTTTCTCTTCACCATCTTTAGCTCCATCTCCCATGACTTACTTTCTCTTTCCTTCTGACCTTGAAATTGCCATGATTTTCTTCGGGCTTTAAGTTAGAGAAAAAGCCTCTTTCTCTTTATGTGGCTGGCTCTTCAGCTTGACTCTAGCTACATTGGTTGCAGAAAGCTCTATCGGCTCCCGCTGGGATCTGCGCAGGGCTGCGTTAGAGGGGAGAGGCCTCCAGTCATTAGAAGCGGTGCCGGGTGGTATCAGCTATGCAGCAGCTTAATGGTTGTTTTCTTAGCTGCCCACGGCTCTGAGGGGGTTCTGTCGCAGCTACCCAGGGCCATGTGCCAGCGCCGAGGAAGGGGAGGCCTGGGGCCACTCCAAGAGATGGAGGCCAGGGCCCATTTACGCCCCCTCCCCGTGGGAGGCTCGAACACAAAAAGGAAGTTCCCGCATCTCCACGCAGTTTAAATATGTAAATTTCAAGAAGCGTTATTGGTCTAAACGACTGTCCATCAACTCAGGTTCAAACCACCACAAGCGGGAAACTCTGGGATGTCTCAGCAGGCGGGAGGTGCGGCGCTCGCAGCACTGCAGTGTAGCGAAGCCTCAAAGCAGCAGCAAATGAACAGTGGAGGCCAGGCAGCTGCCTCCTGGTAGAGCAGGGAAAGGCGGGCTTGGGGTCCCAGGGCCCCCTGAGGCACCCGAGCAGATGGTGAAAGGGTCCCTCTTTTAGTGAGGCAGGGTGTTAAACAGGGTCCCAGTGCAGACGGCTGCCCCAGCCAGCAAGCTCCACTCCCGGGAGAAGGAAGGCAGCAGAAGGCAGAACCCCGCACCAACGCCAAATTCTTCCTATCACAGCTGCAGGCTCTCCCTCCATTCTAAAGGCCAGGAGAACAAAGAGGGCTAGGAACTGTACCCAACCCCTTTTCCTCAGTTCAAATCTCGCGGCATCTATCTCCCACATGAGAAAAAACCCAGGCAAAAGAGGACAGCTGGATCCCTCCCCCTCTGGCCAGGCCCTTTCGTCTCTCTTAAGCACCCAGCAATTTGTCCCTTAGCATGGGGAAAATTCTTTAAGAGGAAAAGAAAAGAACAAAAAAAAAAGACCTCCTAAAACCCCAACAAAGGATAAGGCTGAACACTGCAGCAAGTCAGGGGAGACAGGTAGTTTCTGCCTGAGGGTGACTCAAAGTTGCCTGAACTGAAATGGTATTCACAATCTTCAGAGGATTACAAGAGGAACTGTGCAAAATAAGATCTACTTCCCTATCAGAGATAGAAGATTCACTGTCTGCCTCTTTCAGCTGTTAAACTTCCATCCTATACTAGATAACTTTTACACAACTAGTTCAGGTTTAACAAGGCAAAAAGGCTCTCCTTCAGTCACAGAAAAACATGCTGGCCATGGCAATTACTCTGGAACTCTCAGAGCAGAAAAAAAATCACATCTGAAGACAGTTCAAGTTCTGCTCTTAACCACTTTTCCAATAAGTGCAATAAGAAGCATTCATGATGTTGACCTCTGGATTTGGCTAGAAAGTTGCTGCTAAGAGGTCTCAGGATGAAATCAGCTGTTGTTTTTCTAATTTTTTTTAAATTTTTACTCCTGTTTCTGAGAAGAAAATACCTGTTGAGCAATCATGCTGGCTTGGTTCCATCTGCTTGCAGCTCCAGGACTTCCTAAATGTAGCAGTAGTAGACACTGGAGAAAAATTTATCTCTAATTCACAACAGAAAGTGAATATACATAAATGCTTTCTAAAGCATAAAAATATAAAATACAGCTTTTCTGCATCAAAGCTTTTCCTTAAAAAAAGTATCTTTGCATCAACATTCAAATGTGAGCTTCATGTTAAAAGTAGATTTGGCCCTTTGCATCTACTCTGGTTAGAACACAAACAATGCTTCAAGCTCAAAGCCTGTGTGTCCTAACCGAGCAATGACTTTAGAATTCAGACTATAGAGAATGCATCTTGATTTTATTAATGGACTCCTTTGACAGGTATTTGTAGAAACTGTTGTGTGGTTTGGGTTTTTTTCTTTCCTGAGTAGTGACTGGCTAGTCTTCCTTTTTTGAAGTAATTTTTAAGTAAAACAATAGATTGATAAGATGGTAAAAAACATTTACTACCATCATTCTAGCAATTCGCTAGTGTGCTCATTTCTTCTACTACATATTGGGAGCAGCTGTTGGAAGTAATGGAATTATTCTGGCATAGAACTGAATTGCCAAATGAGACTTTTCCGACTATTACTACATGCTAGAGCAATCTTAAGGTGTTCTATTAAAAAACCATTGGCAAAATACAGACAATATTTTTCTTGAAAAAGTTGTTTAATGGATATTTAATGTTTCACTACTTGCTTCCTCTATTAAGGTCTTAAAAAAGGTTAAGTTTAGATAATCTGTAATTTTTACAGTTTTCACAGACTGCACAAAAAAATCTTTTGAAATGTAGATCAACCTTTTTTCCTTTTTCTCCCCCCACCACAAATGCAGATAGTACATATGAAAGTGGGATCTCTATTCCACATTTAGTAATAGAATGCTAGTTCTTTATCAATTCCTGACTTTTTTTTGAACCTTCTGATTCTTTTAAAAAAGCTATCCAGATCTCATTAAAGTCTGCTGCTGAAAAAGAATGCATTAAAATTTTTAGTAAGTTTTTAAAATGATTTACCTTAAAAGTTTACTTTTTTACTTAGTCTGAACCTCACTAACTGGGCTGTATTCTTGGATTTGAAAACACGCAAATCTTTTTGGGAATAGTTCTTGAATTTTTTATTTGATGTGCTCTTTTTAGACCAAACATGTGGTTTTGTCAGATGTTATACTTGCTTTTAAAAAAACTCTCTTCCAGTTTTGGTGACTGGTAGCTTAACGTAGATGCAAACATATGTAAAATATGATGGAATTTTCATTTCCCATGCAAAATTCTTCTAGGCAAACTAAGTGGCTTGTCTGACTCTGTACCAAAAAAAATGGAGATCTGTAGAATATATGGTTCGCTGCTCCTTTCTTGCATCCATGGATCAGAAATACTACAAAAGTCATGACATATTAAAGCCTTCTAATTGCAATGTACTATGAATCACCATTAGCTGTTGTCTTGGGCAAAACTGCACTGATGTATGCCATCAAAAATGTACCATGGTGCATTACGTCCTTATTCAGATGCAATAATTAGGTCTCATTAATGCAGTGTGCATTTTGGATTTTGTAGCAAAGGTTATTCAAGGCAGCAAATCTGAAAAGTATGTTTCTTTTTATTAGTGCTCCTGACATGTTGTGTTTTATTAAATTAGCTCAATAAAACCGATACCATCATAAAACTCATGCATACTCTATCCTTTGAATGTGACTTGAAGAACTCGTGGCAGATGCAAGGAATCCTGCAATTCCTCTTAAAAGGAATCTTGTGGCAAAACCTCTGGAGAATTATAGTAAAATATCAATGATAGACCAATAGTTTTAGATGAAAGAACTTTGATAATTTCCCTAATTGTGGCAAATATGCTGTGCATCTTCCAGGAAACTTAGTCTCCACTCTCCCAAATTTCCCTGCAAATGAAAATAAAAATAACTTGATCAATGGCACTGAGAGGGACAGACAACTTTCAATAACTGTTAGGAACATTATACCAGACCTGTAGAGGCACTAAATTTTAACAGAGTTCTCGTTTGAGAATACTCATACTCTCTGAATATTGTTTATTTCAGGTCCTGCTTTTATGCATCCTGAAAAACTGCATATCACCTCTACGCCATGGAAGTAGTCCCATGACATAGGTCATCCCATCCCATGCTCTTTCCTTTCAGTTGCTACTCAGTCACCAAGTAAATTTCATTACAGTGAGAACCTTTCTTCTTATAGATATGTTCATTTTTTTTAATATGCCTTGGCACAATAATCATCTTCAAAATCAAAACCAAGGAATATGTCATTGCATGATTCACTGGCTAACAGATGCACTATCCACACCTACATCATACAAGGTACTCCTGCAAATATGCCAAATACTGCTAGATTTCTTGGCTTTCTTCCCATTCAAAGACAAGACACACTTGGGATCCTTAATTTTCTTAAAAAGTAAAACATAAAGTTCTTAAGAAATAAAATACAGACTCATCGTGAGCATTAGCAGGAGTGTTGAATCTCATTTATATGTGAAATAGAATTTCAAAGAAGCTGACTGAACAAAACACGACATTTTAATTTCCTTCATGAGCTTCAGTGCTCGCCTTTATGATGTTCATTTTTTTAGTAGGAGCACAAAACTTTAGATTCAGAAGGGTTTTTTTAACAGCATGTTTGTTCATTCGGCTATTTAAAAATGAATCCTGTTTTCAGTCGCTTTGGAGGTCTAGAACTCTTCTGTTTACAAAATGACTTTGGAATATACAGAAAATTAAATTAGCGGACACTAGCTACTCTACTTTAGTACCACCCTGACCTTGTCTGTAGTAGCTAGAAGCATGAGACATCCCTGAGAAAACATGGTTTACACAATTAATCTTTTCCTATCAACAGGCAGTAGCACCTTAGGAAGGACAATGTGAAGTTGTCATTGACAATTCTCCAAAACCACCATCTCAATGTTCAATGGCAGCCAAAATAACCAACCAAATGTTGGACAGCATCAAGAAAACTACTGACAACAATAGAAGAAGCATCTTCTACATCTTGAGTACTTGCTGCTGTCCTGGTGCCTGTATTTCATGAAGGCTATAACAGATTTGGTGAATTCACAGAGAAAATTAGATAAAATTGACCAAAGGGATGGACTACACACCCACGAAGGACGAAAATGTTGGTAAGCATCAGTTTGGAGACTGTGAATGTGATTAAAGTGCACAAAATCATGAAGGCAAGAAGACAGAAAAATGCAAAATTACTGTTGACAGAATGCTGCTATCATAGCAACTAGTCACGGAAACTAGTAGGAATTTTTCTTAAATAATAACTGGTATATTTGGAAGATGCGATTTTGGGGGAAAAAACCCAACGAAGTGTGTGAGGATGCTATTAAAAGTCATTCAAATGAAGAAAAGAATTCTTTGGATATTTTTAGTGATTGGGAGGAGTGTGAAAACTACAGAGCTTTAAGAATATCTGAGATTCAGAGGTAACTGATGGCAGAAATAGCACACACATAGTTGGTTCTACTTCAAGACAAAGGAACAAGCTGAATGATATCCTGAGCATTTTTTCAGAACTATTATTCTATGATTCCCTAGGTAATGAATTTAGCTAATATAGAACTTATGAGTACTTCATTTGGGTTCTTTCATTGCAGTTGCACACACAGAAATTATATAGTAAATACTGGCCTTCAACAACCAAAGCAAAACTTTGTCAGACTTACTGTTTCACAGCAATGGTATATGTTGTATTAGTATATGACCTTTAGGGTTACCTAAGCCTCTTTATATTGCAGTGCATGTGGCTCTGGCCGCAGCCCGCACACCTAGCAATTCCTCGTGGATGACCAGCACTCAGGGCTCTGCACTCTGACATCTCCTGCTCACTGCAAGTTCCCGTACCTCTTCGGGAACTGCTTTTTGCATATTGTTATACGTTCAAGGTTTTCCCCACTCAGTTTTATGTATGTCCTTATGTTTCTGCATATCCCGTATGGAATGTGTATGATCTCTGGAAAGTTCTGTTAAGTACGGTTCTTTATTTGTTCATTCAAATGGAAACCCTCCCCTGAGTGTATCCCTTTGGATGCACCCCCTGTCATTTCACAATGTGCAGAACTCCTTTCTGGGACCCGGACAAAAGGGGCTGGAAAATGTGGGCCGGGGTCTTTTGTCTGCCTGCCTGTTCGAGTAAAGTTCTGATGCTGCAGTGATTGACCCCTCTCTCCTGCCTTTGTCAATGCAATTTTCACATCAGGTTTGCAGTCTGCTTCCTGTGAGGGAGAGCCAGCGCTGGTTTTGTTACATTTGTAACAAAGCTCTGCCAATTATTGCTGTAACGAAGGTCCACTCCAGGACGCCTTAGACAGCGAGGCATGGCATGGTCTCTGGGCAAACTGCAGCCTGCATCATATTTAACTCACCAAATTATTATGATTAATTTCCATTAATAAGTAGGACTTGACTAGCTTAATGTCTAGTTTAATATCGAACCAAATCTGAAGATTCAGCTAAAGTAACCAAGTAGCTGTTTTCTGCTGGTCCAGGAGAGGGAGGTTTGAATTCCTTCTTTTTTTTTTTCAAAGAACTAGTGAAGCTGCCACAGCCGTAAGGTGTATAGTCTGGCATTAAAAGGTTAGTATGTACAATTTTTTTCTATAAACGTGAGAAAATCAGCTTTAGTATTTCCTGACATCAGTTAAACAAAAAGAAACTAAAATTATATGAAACTTAATTATTTGACACTCTTAAATTCTTTATGCATGTGAATGCAACACAATAGCTTTTCTTCCGTTATTTTGTTTTTAAAGATTTTTGTTCTGCATGAGAAAATGCATCCTGTATATGTGGCAGGCAGACCTCAAGTTTCTCTATGAAAGCTGAAATAATTTGTTGACCATATTTGACTCTCTTACATCTTTAACAGTATATTTCATGGATTCTTTTCAAGTATTTCAGCAATGATAAAATATTGTTTGAATTTGCAATGGAATGGCAGTGCCTTTAATCTTTTGTTCAAAAATCCGTCTGAATGCTGGCATATTCAGGAATGTGCAGAGGCAGAGAGCATTATTCCATGGAATGGCAGTGCAGTTACCACAAATTTTATTCTTGTTCTAAGTATGTGACAACATGAAAAAATAAGAAACTTCTTTCATATGATGAATACCATTAAATAGCATGTTTGAATATTGGTTTACTGCTGACATTTGTAATAATAAGCAATCAGCTACACAATAGAAAAAAAATGCAAACACTGATTTTCTAAATGATACATACTCTATCTATATTTTCTAGGTTGCTGTAATGGGTATAAATGCATGCATATATTGAATAGTTCCAGGGTTTCTTCAGACACTAGAATGCATAGGAAGAAGCAAGTTGAGAAGCAGGTAGAAAAGAAACATATTTTTCACAGCCTGCAAAATCTTGCTCTAATTTTGCAAGCATGTCAATAGCCCTACTGAAATCACACATGAGACTACTCACACATGTAAAGCCACTTGCAAGTGTAAATATTTGTTCAAAGAGACAGGGCATTGCTCTAGGTGAGTATTCTTCATGTAAACAAGGCTGATAAGAAATGCCTGTGTTAGGAGTCTTCTGTAAATATCAAAGAGAATTAGGATGTCTCCATTGCCAATATCAGTAAACCTCCTTTAGCCTTTTCAGTGCTAAAGGATCTACAAAAAGACAATATTGTGATAGTTCTTTTAACATAATAGAGGCCATTGCTTATTTGATCAAATCAGAACTTTGGTGCCATTTTTTTTTCTCGTGCTGTTTTTTTTTTCTCTTTAGACTGCCTTTAGTAGTCTAATCAAGATAAGATTCTAGTTGGTGGTAAAATGTTGATGCTTCCAGAAACTGCTTCTTCATGCCTTAATATATTGGAGTGTAGTGATAGTCTAACCATGAATGTCTTAGCCTTCTCTCTTTTTTTTAAGCTTTCTGACACATGCAGCAACATGTGCAAATTCATGAACAATTTCTCTGCCATCCTTTCAGCTGGCAAATTCAGTTAGGAATCACACAGTAGGGCAAAATGTTTTTCTGTGTAGTAAGAGTGTTTTTTTCTCCCCACTGAAAAAAAGAGGAACTTGCATCTGTTTAGGTTATTCTGCATTATTTTTATCAGCACATATCAAAGGGTTCTATCAAAACTGAATATCTTTACTTCACTATTATTCACATCAATGAGGAGAAAAACATGGATTTTGAAGCTGTCAGATCTCATAAACTAGTTTTCTCTCTGGAGAGCCACATGGAATAATTCCAAGACCAAATATGCCTCTTTTTAATTAGGTTAGGTCCCAGATATTACATTTCTATCATATTTTGTCAGAATGCTGGCTTCCGTGCCTGAATTTCTTTGCCACAAAAAATATACTTTTGTGTAGACAGGATTGTCAATAGGGACTGCTTTAGCTGCAAAATGAGAAATGGCCTCACCTAGTCCCCTGGAGAATGAATAATGTACTCTCCAAGAGGCCATTTGCTCTTCCAAGAAGACTTCCTAATCTGAATGAGATACTTTTGTCTCTTAGAATTTCTGGATATAAAGAATCTGAAAGAAAAGTGTGATGTGCCTTCCTTTTGTATATTTCAAAGGCAAGAATGCTAAGAAAATATTAACACTGAATAGCTTTTTCAGTGGCTTACTGTAGTTATATGTCTCTGCAACAGAATTAGGGTTAGTTATGAAACAGGTCTTAGTGATTTTTCCAAACCTGCTTACTATTTTTGAAAGATGGTTATGCTGCTGTACATAAGACCATGAGAGAGGTCCAGCTGGGTCCTAGGACTCTGCCCTATAATCCTGGTCCTGAAAGGAAGTATCTAAAGCAGAGAAAAGTTGGCTAAGCCTACACAATACCTTCCATCATGCTCTCACATTCTCCAGAAGTTTCATCTTAAATATCTTCCTGTGTCACATTTGGAAGTATTTGGTAATTCTCAATTGATTCTCTGCCATGTATTGGTCCAGTTTCCTCTCGAAGCCACACTGTTTTTAACATCTGTAGTATCTTTTCATGTAGGGTTCCATAGATCTGGTATCTGTTCAGTACATATTTCAGTGGTCATAATGGAATACAGAGATAAAATATTAACTGCCTCTCAGAATGTCTAAACAACAAAAGGAAAATAAAAGAGACTTTTTAACATCTTTACAGATCTCTAAAGTAGCAGCAGTATCATAGCAGGTGTAGCATCCTGTTTAAGGAATTTTATTTTGCCTGTCTTCCAGTCAGGAAAGTTAGTAAATGTTTCTGCAACTATAACTGAATTGATAATCTTTAGTAAAAAAGTAGTATCTTCACTAGTCCTTTACTGGTACCAGATTATTCCTTTGGAAAGCCTTAAGGCATTTATATTAAGCATCGTGTATTGAAAGTTTACTTGAGTCAAATCCCTTCCTTTGTATTTATTTGTATATAAATATACAGTCATTGCAGAAATGTCTGTGTTACTAAAATCAACCAGTTAGGCTCAGAGAAACTGACTAAGGCTCATTCTTCACAGAAAAATCAGACTAAGCTGACTAAGCACAAATAAGTAGGAAGAGATTTGAAATCACCCCGAATGTCTCCATTTAGCATCATATGGAAAGCTGATAAAATCATACACAAGCATCATTGAGTACAACTCTTTGTCCCAGTACTGATACTGAAGGAACCTCATAAATTCTTGCTGTACATCGTGTGGCATATCAACGTGCTATTTTAGAATTTTTATGCACGTGTGTTTGTGCGTATGTGTTTAATATCTGGCAGCAAGGGTTTGGCACGAACAGGCAAGTTACCTGTCGAGTAACTACTCACAGATAGCTAGATACTCTTGAAAGTCTTCTGGTTGTATTTATAGATTTTTGGCCCAAAGACACCATTAGAGCTTGCCTCTTGAGCATTGGAGGTGGTAGAACTGCTCCAAGTCATTCTCAGAGAAAGGAAAGTGGATAACATCTGAAAGAAATTTAAAGTAAGTTCAGAAAGTATTCTATATTCAGTTTAAAAGCTCACATTACAGAGAACGCACAAAGACTTTTGCAAATTATTTCAAGCAATGCTATGTTTTCAGTCAAACCAATACTTTATCTAATTCTAAATTTCTTCAGCATTTACTTCTACTTTTTGCCTTCTTACTTCTTTGCCTGGTAAATGACAGAACCTTTCACCTTCAACCATTGTCTTAACTGAAGATGAGAGCAGAGGAAAATAAACCTTTTTTTTTGGTTTAAAAAGATGAAGGATTTTTCTAAAAAAACCACAACGCATTAGGTGTTATATAAAATGGTGTTAGAAACTGTATACATGGAACATTTGTGATTGAAATTATAATGTGCAAAAGAAGCAGAAATTTTCATTTATCTTCTTCCTAAGTGTTTAGTACCTTATCTACAACATGATGCAGACTACCTTTATGCCTTGTTGGGGCTATCTAAAAACAGAGGCTAGACAAAATTAGGAGGATAAAAGCAGGTATTTATTGAAGGGCCTTCAATAAGTTACACTATGCAGAGCGCTAGGTCAGAGCACTAGGGCTACACCCAAAATGGACGACAGTTCATGAGTTTTCCATACTTTTATAAGTTTGGTCTATTTACGTATCGGGTTTAATCTTCCAATTACAATTTCAGGTAATGATGTCATTACCCCAAGTGTGTTCCCCCTTTTTAGAGGCTTTGTTGATATATTTTA
>WEIT01003379.1:0-13529 GCA_013389985.1 Dryoscopus gambensis | reverse complement strand
ACCGATCAATAACTAAAATACACTAATTAAACAATTATATTTTATTTCAAAATTTGTTTAAATGTGATTTGGCAATATTAATAGAAATGTACGTCAGCACAAAATTTTGCTAATGAACATGTATGAGCCCTGATCTCTCAAGAGTGGAAGTACATCCCAAAAAAGGGAAAGTTATTAACAAGCAGTTATCAACCTGTGTAAAAAGTAGAGAAAGATTTTATTCTTGAAAAAAAATCATTATCACAATAGCTTTGTGACAGTGACTCCAACCTTGTCAACATTTATGTATGTAACTAATTTTACATGCATGTAAATAGAGTGTATGAATATCTGCAGGATCATGACAGTCACCTTTTGTAGGCATCTGAGTCATTATGGAATCACTTTACGCAACTGATTTTACTGGGAACAGGATTTCATCTATGGATTCTATAAGAAACTGTTGTACTGATGTAGCCGTTGCTACTGGTTTAATCAGACTTTAGTATTTAGAAAGAAACTGGGAATGAAGAGACTCCATGAGTACATCTTGAAATCAGCTTACTTTGCTGTTCTGCACCTTAGATCTATAAAAACTGGGATTTAAATAATTTTTCATATAATAACATTTTAGATATACTGAAGAACAGAAATACAAACCTCTCAGGTTCAGAACTATATTTTCTTGGATGAATATTCAAGACCTCACACTCTAAATACTAGGCATCGAGCTATTCCTGTATTAAAATATACTACAAACTTGGACAACAGCCTTTCAAAGCACTTTGTATGCTTCTGCTTTTGTTATTTAAGATTTCTATATGAATACAGGTAATAGTGAATGGAAACCTGGTCCTCAAAGCACAACATAAAATAAATACATGAAAGAACAGAAATGATGCAGAAAGGACAGGTTAATGAACCCAGTCGCATCAGCACAGCTCTTCAACAGGTAGATTTAATTCACCCTCAACACTGACAAGTGCGCAAGTGAATATTTTGCCAAGAATAATCAACTACTACTTAAATACTTATTTAAATTCTTTAAATATTTCTTTGTATTTCAAAACTCACTTTCACATAGCATCTCTATGTATTAGAAGCATAAATGTTGTTGGTTTGCACATCCCATTTCCATTTAGAATTTATCTTAATTTAAGCCAGGAAAAATAATTGGTAACAGATATTAAAAGTTCTTGCAAGTTTTGTTAACTGTTAGTTGTGGAAATGGCATTTTTTTCCATATTTTGCCTATTGATTTGCCTTTGAGATAAAATACAACAAGAAAGCAGGTGATAAGCCTTTGTTAATGCCTCTGGGATGAAATACTGCAGCTACAGACTACTGTTGATAAACAGATTCTGAATTAATTAGTTCTGCATAATTATCTGAGTTACCAAGTCTTAAAATTGAATGCAACTGGTCTTCATACATTTGTTTATATACCTCCTGCCAGCCATGAAAAATGTTTTTATTTTATAAAAGATCATCAATTTGAAAAACTAATTTTAAACAAGGTAATAATAAAATAGTCTGCTACTGTAAGATGGCATATGGCAGAAGAAATATTAATTGCAGTTATTTTTGTTGAATTCCAGAGGCAAGTAGGACAGCTAGCTCTGCAAAATTCAGGTCAGTCTGTTGGCAAATGAAGAGGTGTGCTCTCTACTGGTAATTTTTTCATATATTTACATTGATAAAGCAAGACATCTAAACTTTAGAACTGAAGGAAGTTAAGAAAAAGGCACTCTGTACTTTATTGACTTGGAATCCATGGATCTGAACCATTTCAGACTGAAGCAATTTTGGAATACAGAAACATTACAGCTATATCCTTCATATTGTTTTGAAAGGTTAGGTGTCTGGGGATATTTTGAGTTTATTTATTTTTCTGCTAAAACCTGACTCACAAAAGCTGTATTCTGTAACATAGTCTCCATTTTAAACTGCTTGTTATTTTTCTTTTTTTCCTTTTTTTTTTTTTATATATTTGCATATGTCAAAGACAAAACATGGAGGAAAAATCTTTTATTCAAAAGGGTAGCACAAGGGACATGAAGTCCTGACAGATATAAGCAAATATATTATTTTAAATATTTAAATTTTAGTGTGCATATTGTAATTTATACAAACTACACATCCACTAATAATTAGGATTTAAATCTCATAACTTGGAACAGCATTTCGGTCCAACTTCTTTGGAATGCCAGAGAAGAAAAGTTTGCTTGAGCCTCATCAATCTCAAAAATTTCAAGGAACCATTGATACCAATAACTGTAATAGGACAGTGACTTTTATTTAATATAAGTAAGCTCTGAACTTCTCTTCAACAGTTTATACTGAGTTTGAGCAATACACATGAAAAGCAAATCAGGAAAAGAATCAATGTTACCTTAACCCCTCATGTAAACTCAAAGACAAAAAAATCCCGTGATTTGTGACTAAAAATTTTGACTGAACCTTATATACATTAAGAAACACAGTATTGGGTGTACAATTTTTCTGTGGATCACTTCCCATCCCATCTCCTACTCTCAGATTACATTTTCTGCTAATCTCATTAAATTTTCTCCTCCAGTTCACAGTTCTCCAACTTATTCCAGCTGTTGCTTCCTTTTTCATTCAATTTTTTATCCAATATTTTCTTCTCTAATATTCACAATTATAGTAGGTGTTATATCTGAACCAAAAGCATTGTAAGAGGAATATGACTGCACTAAACACAAAGAAAGTGTGCTTATCTCAGGCCAGTTGCACTGGCTTACAGCATAAATAGTCATTTTGTGGGGATGATAGCCTGGTCATCATAAAAAGCCATGATGCCAGAATCATGGCAAAATCACAAATAGAGATGATTTCTAAATTAAACAAATTGATATCAAGCCTGACATATATTCAAATATTTAAACTTGCCAAAATGTCTTTAATGAACAGTGCCAAACACCAGACCCTATATTTCAAAATCTGCCCATATAACTTGACATAGTTAAGTTACATGCACCAGCATATTTCCAGGACTACTACTGCACCAGCTATTTCCAGGATATTTTTTTCTTTTGCCAAAAAGTAAACACAGCTTCCAAACGTCACTTTCAAAAAACTGGACTTTTCCAGTTTTCAGCAGAAACTATTGGGACACAGTGATCCTGGTTTACTTTGTCAAGTAGCAGAATAGATTTGCAGCTTAATGAGGGTGTGAGTATTTGTCATTCAGTGAGATAAAAACATTGCACACTTGGTACATTTTATGCTCTGTAAGTACAGAAACTGGACATTACATCAATGAGATTTAATTGTAAAATGAAGAAAAGATTAGAAAAAATACATTGAAGTTCAGTATTTATGCAACATATTAGCAAATACAAAAATTCAATTGTTTTATTAAAAAATTTTCACATTATAATATACCTTAGCTGATCAAAAACTTCCTCTAATACAGGGCATTCTTATGTACTTGGTTTTGTATTTTGCATTTATTTGCATACATTAAAGAAATGGCAATTTTTGGATATAGTTCACCCCACTTCCACAAAGTTGGTCTTGAAAAGTGTTAATAGCTTGAAGTGGTTAATATTTTTTCATACACTTTTCAAGTTGCCTGAAATGATTGTAGTGTGACTATATATTGGTTTGATAAGAGTGACTTATGGATT
Source organism: Dryoscopus gambensis (assembly GCA_013389985.1). Lineage (NCBI taxonomy): Eukaryota > Metazoa > Chordata > Aves > Passeriformes > Malaconotidae > Dryoscopus > Dryoscopus gambensis. Next base: position 9,897 of record WEIT01003379.1, on the reverse strand, counting down.
CATAAGACTCAATAAGAATTTTATAAAAATATTTACCTGAACATACACCTTTACTGTCTTGGTATGGGGATACAAAAGACTTTTTGCCCATGTCTACAGAACAACTCCAGCACTATAAAGCCTGCATGCTCAGCTGTTATGGACTGGGGACTCTGGGAATACATCCATGGCTAGGCCTGGGCTGGATTTGATGTGCAGATGCAAACCACATGAAACAGCTCAAAGACAGGAATTGTTAAGGACAAATAAAAAGCCTAGTTTGAGCACTAGAGTGTCCACATTCATTGATTCAAATGGAAAAAGCAAAAAGATATGCAAAGGTCAGTTAAATCAACCAGAATACTCCGAGATGAGGAGCAGGCAGAAACGAAACAGATCTAGGCAGGATGATTCAAGTCAAAGATAAGAAAGTCAGAGCTCAGATTCCGGGATCAGGACTGAAGGGAAACCAGAAATGAAGCAATACAGTGAGTCCTTCTCTCTGGGAGTTTTTCTTTAGAACAATTTCATTTCCGATGACTCTCTGTGGGGTTTGAGCACAGACATGATCCTGCTGACTATAAGTTTCTAGGAGGCAGGAAAGAAACTTATAAGCAAGAACCTGACTTGAGACTAGGGACAAGAGCATTTCTCTTGGAGAAGGGAGACCTGCACATAGGTCCCTAATCTATAGGACTGCTTCTTTTTTTCAGTGTTTGTAGAGTAAAACACAGAAATAGAGTGTAAGTTCTAGGGAGGGAGTGAGAGAAAGAAAGGTTTCTTTGAGGAACTTTGACATTTAGGAACTTTGAATATCTAAACTTCTAACATGGTGGGGGATGGAAACACCTCAAATGTAAAGATACACAGATTTTTATACAACCTTTCTCCCTATGTAAATGTGTTGTCCCATTTTTCACTGTTTTCCTTTCCAAGTGTGTCCCAGCGTCCCAGCTATTGCTATGGCCATTGGGAGATCTGCATACAGTAAGAACAGTTTCCCCCAGTTTGCAATTCTTAGAGCTTTCTGAGGATTGAGCTACCTGATAGATACAATACATCAGCATAAACATCTGAATCAGTAGCAATACACTGAGTGCTGAGGACTCAATATTGCTCTTTGGAGCTGGATCCTGGGTGCAGACACACTCTGGTGCTCAGCACGCGATGGCAGTAGCTTGCTCACACGGTACCGCCTGTGCAGAGGCAAGCTGAGTGGGAGGGCAGTGGTTTCCTGGGACACTGAATGTTAGGCAAGGCCTCAGCACTTCCCTTCACATCTTCTGTGAGTCAGAACAAGAAAAGTGGTAAAAATAGGCATGTGGGAGGTGGAGAAAATGCATTATAGTTCTACTTTAATTGCAAATGGATCATTCAAGTCACGGTGCCTTTACAGATACACAATTTTTTATTGTGCAGAAAATAGCAATGGGAGGCTTAAGAAGCTGCAGAAAGCAGCAGTGCTAAATGTGGGATAATCCTAAAATGGGTGGGTGTAAAATGTGTCTACAGGATGTCAAGGGATTACAATTTTTTAATAGAAATCCTAGTGGTCACCAAGTTGTTCTTCTCTGCTGGGTTTCTTCCTCCCTGGAGTTTACAGTCACAGACACATAAAATAAAATGAACAAAATAACCCCAACAAATTGATTAATTGCTTACAGTTCAACCTTCTCTTGAGCTTCTATGTGTCTGAAGATCATCGGAACCACCTTTAAAATAGATGTTTCCTCAATTACGTTTTGAAGGGACCAAAACATAATCCCATGTCATTTGGGATTTTCCAAAGGAGGTGAAAAGGTATACAAGTTCTTCTGATCTCCCACCACTCAAAGTGATAGTCAAGGGCTTGCTCACAGTAGTTGAAGCCAAACCAGAATATTCACTGTTCTAGAGTTATTGCAGGGGCAGGTGATTTCTCTCTTTATTTTGTAAAGTAGATCTATAATTCTATTTCTTCCCTTTGATATTAATACAAAATCTAGATAAAAACTGATTTGCACTGTTTTGTACAAACTAGAAGTCTGTTGTTCATTGAAGGATGATGCTGTTATTATCGTTTGTATGTGCTGTAAATAGAACATTGCAGTTCAGAGTGAATTATTTGGTACTGAAGAATTATCGATCTAAATTAAATCAAGATCTTAAGCATGAAGCATATGCCAAAGGAAAAGCAGGAGAAAGGGAAGATCAGGAGGAAAAAATAGTTTTTACAGGGTCACATGAAAATTTTATCCTGGTGCTAGATGGCAATGATGATTTTTCCTATTAAAAAAAAAAAAAAAGAGATTATTTATAGCCTGTGGTGACAGGATGACTATCTAAGCTCTTGGTTTCTCAACATTACATCTTTAGCATGTCTAAATATCTATAAAAAGTACCCACAAAATTCTGGTGAGCTACCTAACTGAATCTTCTTAAAGACAGACTGCTTTTTTCTTCCAAAAATCTCACTGAAATAAGAGCTACCAAGTAATAAATATGGCATTTGAACCTTGCAATGAACAAAAGCACTGTGAGAACTCCCTGCTGCCTTCTAACAAAGTTTGCATTAAAGAGCAAGACTTGTGCAAGATGAGTACACAACTTATATTTATTCAGTACCTAATTCTCACAGGTTAGTGCCCAGGTCCCAGATGGTGTTCAACACAATGCTAAATCTCACCTGAGAGTCACCTACACATACGGGATTCAGCTCTCGTTTAACCTGTCCCCAGAGGCATCCTCACTTTGATTTCTAGTACGTGACTATTCTTCAGCCATATCTCTGAAAGACCCTCAGTCACTTGCTACAGTGGCGCTGAAAGTGGAGTCCATGGGAAGCTTTAATCCGTGACAGACTGATCGGGGAAACCTCTGTGTTTGTTGTGCTTTCAGAAAACTCTTCTGCTCAACTTGAACTTGTCCAAGTACACACCAACAGCTGAATGCAAGGAAGACTTGTGACAAAATTTTCAGAGCAAATTCAAACAGCTGTTGCCTTCATAGGTAATATTAAAATATGAGTGCCATAGTAATGAGTATTATTTAGAGATAATAAATGTATATGGAATTGCAGCTTGGTTCAGAATTTAGCAATAAAAAGCGCATCTTAAAGTACGTTTAAAAGTACGTCTTCCATATACTACACTTCAGGAAAATTGTGCCAATTTCTTAGCAAAGACATAAAATTGTTTCAGAACCCTGCGTACGTAAAATACCTGGGTTTTGCAATAGGACTAGCTTTGTAACATCCAGAAACTAAAATAGTTTCAAGTGTTTAACCCCACATGCTTAAAAACATAACAAAACAACAAATCAGAGTTGAACCATCTAGAAATACAAACAAGATCAGTGTATGGGTCTGAAAGCTAGTGTCTGAGGGATATTTCTAGTTTAGAACTCATTATTTATTTAGAATATAAATATGCTTAGTGCTTTACAAAATGGAAAATAAAAGGGTTCCTACTTGGAGACAGGTGACACATAAACCTTAGCTGCTGGAAAACAGAGCTGACCCAGAGAGTCAAAGTACTGCTCATCTAATCCTGTATTCATAACTTTTTGGCAAAACTTATCTCAAAACCAATATGAATTACACTTACATGAAAGTTACAAAATTACCCCCCCTACTTCAGTTCTTATCTCTGTTATGACAGTACACCAGAGGTATCAGACTTTGAGAGCTCACATACTCTACAAATACACTGAAAACATTACTGACTGTCATGAAAATTTTACTTTGATGAAGAAAATATGAAGACAGGAATGCAATAACAAAGAGTTCATTTATGCAGAAAAAGGGGGAGTACTAGTATACATGAAGGTATCAGTATGCGGCTTCTATTTTCTTAATTTCTATGCAGAATGTACATCTGTTTCTTGTAATTAATTTATTGTGATGGACAATAATTTTTTGGGGGCAACTTTTGCGCTTGTTTTTTGTTTGGGTTGTTTTCGTAGGGATTTTTAGCTGCAAGTACTCTTTGAATTCTTATTGATGTAATGAGGTATGTTATTGCTCACTGCTTTTCATGCCTTATACACATACATTTCTAAATGTCTTGTACACAAGGACAGCCTCCATTTTGGAGGGAAAATTGTATTGCAGTGCATTACAGAAAGTGCATTACAGAGGAGACATATGTAGGGACTTAATTCTTTTGTTTTCTGTTTATTTTTTCTCTTAATTTAAAGGAAAATTAATTCAGACAGAATGTCTAGAGTTGATCTCTGGGTAGGGAAAAACATGATTATTATTCATGCAGCAGTGTTTATTTCCATCTGTCACCATAGCAGTTCTTTTAATAACTTATTATACAATTAGTTCAATAGCCTTTCTGCTCCTTTGTTACTACTGCAACATGAAACTCTCCTGTTCCTATAATGTTTTCACTGTCCACATTATATAATCCATACGTAAATCTGTTTTCAAGGTTTTATTGGTATGCTGCATGTATTTCCTTGTAGTTTCTGAGATTATTCTCCTAAACACTTCTAGAAACTACATGTACAAAATATATACACGGTGAATTGTGAGAGATGAAACCAAAGACTATTTCTTGAATCTGTTTAAATAGTTCTTACATCTCAAATCAAAAATAAATTTTATACCTGCAGAACTTTTCTGGATTTCTTCATAAGGACATGAGGGCTTCCATCTAATCTTCAGGGAAGTGGCTGAGCTCCTTCAGATCAGCAGCTTTTGGAGGATTCACCAAGGGAAAACTAAATGCATGGGCCTTGTACTCCTTCACAATCCCACAGGCTGACCAGGAAGTTTCATAGCAAAGAAAGGACATACAGGATAAGTTTATTTTTACAGAACCCGTAGACCGTATCAAAACAAAACAACAAGAACTGAACAAATTACTGAAATGTTATTGGGAAAGGAAGGGAGAAGCTGGGAGTGGAGGGGAGAAAGAATAGGACAACAACAGTGTCTCTGCAGAAAAGGATCGGGGATCCTGCTGAGCAAGCAGAACAGGAGTCAGCAGCTGTGCATTTGTGGTGACAAATGCTGTATGAGCAAGGACATTTGGAAAAGAAAGGTAGGACTGGACCAGGATGCTCAGAGTTGTGGAACTGCCACTTTTTTGAGATTTTTAGAACTTAGATGGGTGAGTTCCTCATAAACCATCTTTGGAGTTGACTCTGTTTTGAGCGTGAGGTTGGGCAAAATGATCTTCAGAGGCCTCTTCTAACCTAAACAACTCTGTGATTTTAAGTATAACACTACAGAGGTGCATCTTTTCTCTTCATCGTATCTCATCTCTTTAGCTATGTCTGCTTCATCAATATTCCTGCCCCTAGAGGAGAAAATAGGAACCTGAGAGTTGAATCTATCAGTTCTCTTCTTAATTTCCAGCCCATATATCTTTAAAGATCTGATATCCAGAAAATAATTTCCTGCAAAACCTATCTCACAGAATTACAGGGAAAAAAAGTATAAGAATGTATTAGCTAAGGAAAAATGTTTTATTTCTATTTGCCTAAAGTATGGGGGGGAAAATGCTTTTGATATAAATGTTTTAAATGATCACACTGCACATGAGATCCATTTAAAATCTGTTTAAAATTTATATATGCAGAACATGTGAAAAAGCAGTTGTGACTGCCATCTGATTAAAAAAAAAAAGAGGCCAAGGACATCCATGGCCTGTGGAGATGCAGATGAACAAATCCAGTGAATAGATATTGACATTTCAATAGTTGCTATTTCAGTAAAAAATACAGTACACAACCTGGAGTGTTGTATTGCTGCTTTTTACTTCTCATTGTAAGGCTAAAAAACCACCTGTCTGCCATTCTGAAACTTTAAACAGTCTCTGAACAGGAAATGTAACTAAAAGTTTTATATCCGGTAGCACAAATAAGAGCATCACAGTACCAAAGAGCACAAAGCTTTACAGCTTTATATCTGTAGTGACTGATTTCTGCAGTCCTGGAACACTGAAAATGTATTAGAATTATTCATTGTGTTCAGTATACTCCAGAAATGATAATAGGCTTCTAAGTGACTCTGTGGATGCTCATCACTGAAGAAATCAGAGAAGATTAACATTAGCCAGGAATAACAAAAAAAATTTTAAATCTCTCCTGGTTACCTGGCTTTAAAACATTGTGCAAATAACAGCAATAACCAGTATTCTTCACCTTCTGCTTATACTTCTGGTCAGACAGCTTTTTCTGAATTTACCCCTCCCCTCTCCCCACTCAGTATTTGAGAAGCATCCCTGGTTGACTGAGATGAAAGCTATGGGATAGGTATGGTGTTCTCCTCCTCTCTCTCTCATAGGTCAGACCACGACATTTTAAGCTGCAGCATATTGCTGCAAAGACATTTCTGTTTTGTTTAGTTCAGAACAATTCAAAACCCGCGATCTGAAATCTCAATGTGTTGAGAGGAGAGAAACTCAAATAAAAATAGGCATGCTGATAAAAAATATATGTAATGTTTCAATAAAAAGGCTTTCTTCCTGTTGTAAAGTGAGGATAACCATAGTTTTATGGGCAGCTGGTAGTCCATATGCCAGAACAACCAGACTTGAGTAAAGGAATTTGTACTAATCTAGTAAGTGTGCTATGGGAGAAATGGGGGGAGATCCTGTAGCATTTTATTATACCAAGTGAAATGCCAAGCAATATAGGTATTTTGGCCTGACCTGAACACATCACTGGGAAAAAAATGGACCCTGATCATATGAAACTTGATTTTCACCAAACAATGTATGATTTTTTTCTCTTCAATCCTCTTGTCAGACACTGATTATTTTCTTTATTGTGTCTTACAGGACTTCAGTTCCTTTTTCTCTTTCTGGGCTTTGGGGTGGTTGGTTGGCTGGTTAGTTGGTTGGTTGGTTGGTTGGTTGGTTGGTTTGTTTGCTTGCTTGCTTGCTTGTTTGTTTGTGGTTTGGGAGTTTGTTTTATGTATTCAAGATTTTTCCCATTTGAAGTATAGAAGCAAAGGTACTTAAAGACACGCCATTTGTGAAGAAATAGGTTAGCTTCTTACAAAATCCATAGTTTATAATAGAAACTTTCTGTACTAATGATTACCTTTGTGCATATATGTTTGGATTAAAGGTTTTCTTGCTATCGCACCTCTTCCTGCAGATCTTCCTCTCAGCATATCCCCACAAACCTGACTTCCCACTGAAGTCACCATCCTGTATTATAAAGTGCACAGAAAGGTATTTGCAAATAACAAAAAGTTCTCTAAGTGTCAACATATAAAATGATAAATTGCTGTACTGAAGAGAGATTATAAACTGGTATGTAGAATTCTCTCTGCATAATAAATAGTATTTATTAGATGAAACTGAGGCTTGATGAGTGTAAAGGAAATGTTTTCAAAGGCAGTTTAGGCGGTCACCAAGAGATTGCACATAGCAGGTAAGCTTATCACACAAAAAAATTTACACCTTCACCAGATATCTTGGGAAGTTAATAATTCTCGCTTGGACACTGATTTACAGCACTGTGTTGATGGAGTCTTTTGAGTAGTCTTCACTGGTGCAGGTAAAAAAGACCTGAGCAAATCACAAAGCCTGATTTGCTGATCTGCCTGAAGGTTTCCCTGCCAGTACCAAAAGTACAGGTCAGCTGATAGCAATGATGGAGGAACTTGGTAAAAATTATCTATTTTTGAGCAGGTCAAAAAGTCAATGGCAGATAGAGAACATAATGTTCAGAATGTTTTCATTCCCTTGTGAGTAAACCCCAGATCTTCCTTTCAAAGTGTGCCCAGGTAAAGAACTCCCTCTGGGACATATCTTCTGTTAATGGGCCACCCAGCCTCACTGCATGACTGATAAAATTACATCATGCTATTGTGAGATGCTCCACCCAGGGGGAGGAACCAAGCATTCCTACCTGGATATAATCTGAGGTTTGGAATGCCACAAGCAGCCCTTACCTACTGGATTCCCAGAGGACAAGAGCTACACAACCACCACTGGACTTTCTGAGGAGGACCAGACCTTTTCTACAAGATCACCGCTTCAACAGAACCACTTCAAAGAGAACTGCAGCTCTCACCTGATCGGACTGCTACCACCACCCTGCCCAGCAGGGTGCCAGGTCGTACCCTGACTCTGTCAGGTTAAACCAGTGTTTCTGTATTATTGCCTTGTTATATGTACTAGTAAAGAACTGCTATTCCTATTTCTCATGAAATTGCCTGAAAGCCCCTTAATTTCAAAATTATGATAATTTGGAGGGAAGTGGGTTACATTTTCCATTCCAAGGGAGACTCCTGCCTTCCTTAGCAGACACTTGTCTTTCAAACCAAGACAAAAACCATAGAAGGGAGTCAAAGTAGCTGCCTCAGAGAGCAGGAGTAACTGGGAAGTCAGACAGTGAAACTGCTGGCAAACTGTCTGTTGTTGTTTATTCATAAATTATGCACTGAAAAAGTCTTTGTATTGCCTGACCAGAAAACAAACCAAAGAACCCCAAAACATTCTCAACCATTAATTAACTTCTTCATGTAACAACCAATCATATAAGGTCTCAAAACACTGGCTGGTGGCTTGGGTCAGGGAGCAATAATAAAGCCTTTTGGTAAGAACTACCTGGTTTTGAGAAATTCAGAATACCAGTTCAAACACTTTAAAAGAAAATTTAAGACGTTATCAAGCTCAGTAATGTGAAACTCAGCATAAGCATCTGAGCAAGCTCAAGGCTGTCTTAGCTCTGATGAAAAATCACACAGCCTGTTGCCAAAAGGAAGGAGACATAAACTGAGGTTGCAGGTACTGCTCTATCCATCTGTGGCTGCTGAAAAAGGGGAATGCAGAAAAGGAGACAAAGTAGACCAAGGTCAGTCATCTCTTAAGCAGAAGGTAAAATGTAACTCATTTAAAACCAAAATAGAACCTACTCTCTCTGCTTGATAGCTCTGCTTTATTAATATTAGGCCAAATTCCAAAATTAAATCAACTTTCGTCTACACCAGGCAAGTGATTTACTGAACAATGCCAGGAGTTGAATCCATACTTCCAAGGGCAAGTTATATCCAAACTGATGCCCACCTAATTGTATTGAGTTTGTAGTCCTTGGCCATCAATGTTTTGTGGAAAAGACTCAGTGTGGAAGCCAGCTGTCATGTGGAAATATTTTCAAAGGAATTTTTGCAGGAAGAAGTATGACAGGAAGAAAATCAAGAGCCCAAACCTAATTATGAAAATGCAATAAGAAAGACTTATGAAAATTTATTGTCTAGATCACACCATCCTACCTTTTTAGAAATTACATGTTTGTAAATACCTTGTTCCTATAATTTGGGTAGGAATATGGGTCTGCAGTTCACCAGATTCTCCTCCTCGCCTTTTCAGAAGATGGGCATAATATTTGTCTTTTTACTAGTCAGCAGCAAATTTCCCTAATAATCACGACTTTTCAAAAGATTTTTTAGAGACGCCTTACACTGAGGAAAACCAACCAACTTCCTTAGCAACATCAGACAAATCCTATGGACTTAACATATGCCCACTCTCTCAAGCTGATTCTGATTCAGCTGTCTATTGTGGACAGTAACTTTCTCCCATGATCTTTGCTGCTGGGAACAGAGACCTGTGAGGCCTGAGAGCAGACCTTGCCAATGACAGAAACAAAGACATCACTGGTGTCACTGGCTGTGGTGGTCTGTCACAGTCTCCATCCTCAGTATTATATTGCCTGTCCCGTTCATCAAGGGGAACAATTTTCTGAGTCTTCCACCTGCTGCTAGTGTACCCACACAAGTTTGTTCACCTTTTTTTTTGCTGCTTGCATTCTTTTCAGTTTTGGCTCTAGCTCTAGCTCTGGTCTTCCTAATTCCATCCTGGCATGCCCAAGCAATGCTTCCATATTCATTCTTGATAGCCTGTCCATGCTGATGCCTACTGTACACTGTCTTTTTGTGCTTGAGTTGCTGTTGCGGTGCGGTTTTGTTGT
>WEIT01003377.1:32819-45176 GCA_013389985.1 Dryoscopus gambensis | reverse complement strand
TCATTACCTACTTTTTCCAGTCCAACATCCCAATAAAGGCTGGCGCTACCCTTCCACAGTAAAAGGAAGGTTATGCTGCTTATCGTGTAAATGCAACTTCCCTCTCCTCCACACAGCAAACCAAGTGATTACATCATTTCTACTGACAGGGACCCAACTTCCAGCGTTGTTTGAAAAGAATCCCACATCAGTCCAGAATCACTTACATACCAAAGGTGTCACTACTTCATTCATAACTGCTATACCGCCTAAGAAACCATAACAACCAGAGAGATAAAAAGTCTTTGCCTCACACCCTGCAAGTACAGCAACCTTTCTTACACAAGTTTTTAGTAATATACAGAATAATCAGCCAGTCAACTTGCAGCCTCCTCTGTAAGCAGGTGCTCAAAGTCCACCTCTATCTTTCTATAAAACTCACAGTAATTCTATCTGCAACCAGTTTAATGAAATTAGCATGTGCCTGTTTAACTGTGATCAAAAAATCTCACTTTCTTTCACCAGCCCCTGCCAATCTACAGTAGCATTACAAGCTATTCCTACAAACATTCATGTTTTCTGACAGATAAAGCGTGGAAGATTACTTCACCTGCTTTGAGCACAGTCCAGTCAGGAAGCACTTAAAAAAAAATAAGATACGTGTCCTATACTGCCATTTTCAAGGGAAAGTGGACAAGGATAAGACATTAAAAAGAGAGTGCTTGAAGTGAAAGGAGAAAGAACATCCTTAAAAAATACAAACTATTTAAGTAATATACTGGTGTTTCTGATGCTTACTATAAAACACAGTACTAGTCTACATTTAAAAAGATACTCTAGATGTTTATTATAGGACGCTTTTCAATTGGTATTTATCTAATTTTTTAATGAATTTAACATACCTTTATCAACTTTGCTGAGGAAAGAACAGCTTTATATGGAACTGTAGGTGCAGTCAAAATAACAGACATGTTATACTCTTGCTCCAAACGTTGATTAAAGACTTCCATATGTAGAAGACCAAGAAAACCCAATCTGGAAAACAAATACCCTGTTGGTAAAAGTATTTGTGTATCCCTTGGAATTTCACAGTGGTCTTTTTCACCCTCCAGCATGCTTACACTGCTAGTATGGCAATATCAGGCAGAACAAACAGCCTCCAAAGGACCAAATAATCCTACAGTTGAATAATATGGAGAACAAAAACTATTAATCACAAAAAATTCACTCTCTGTGCAAACAGAGAATATAAGAAAGTCAAATGCTTTTGATCGTCATCTATCATTATTTTGATTTACAGCTCCTAATTTAGAATTAAGTTTAATTCTACCTTCAGTTTACTTAAACATCCATTCTCAATTTATGAACAGTTTCAAAAATGAAAGCAGCACAAACACCTCACCTCCATCCAGCTCCTAAGGCAAGGCTACTGTCACGATGAACAGTTACACTGGAGTCATTCAATGTCAGCCTTTCCAAAGCACTTTTGAGATTATTATATTCTGTTTGATCTATAGGATACATTCCTGTCAAAATATATTAGATAAAAGTGATGTGACAGAGAGCTTTAACTACTGGGTACTTAGCTGTCAAATATGCCACTTACAGTTAACAGAGTAATACAATCAGGAATAGTTTACTTTTTGCTCCATCTGCTTTTTAATGTGAAAAACAATATGATGATTCTTTTTTCTTAAAAAAAAATTAGTTAAAGCTTAAGAAAGTTTTAGATTACTCAGAATTACACATCTAAACCATAATGGTAGGATCACTGTACTCTAATAATCCTTCACATTTGTGGAAGATTCGCAGTTGAGTATAACCACTGTTTTGCAGTGTAAATGTATAGCTTAGGCATGCATGAATGTGCAGATAGACTTCACTGAGATGTTCTCTCAAGTCTAAGAGTGAGTGAAAAATAAAAAGTATCATTTCAAAGTTGCAACTATTTCTCTGTTTTTGAAATTAATAAAAACAGCTGTCTGTATAACTACTGCCTGAAAGAGATTCTACTGTATCACTTTTCACATCCTTGTATGTTCAGAAAATGTAGATTACTGTACATCAAGAAGCAACACATATGCACACAAAAACACTATTCACAAGATCACACTTTTTGACATTCACTGAGTGACTGCCTAGTCTCAATGAAACAGTTCAAGTGGTTTTTTACACACTGCTTCACAACAAATCTAGAGAATTATTTACAGGATTTCCTTCTAAAGCTACCTTATGTAGCATTTGTAGTAGTTACTGAAGCTAGTGGCAACAGCTTGATAGAACTATTCCAGCATAAAAAGTCAAATATTTTACAGGCTCATTCTGAGTATTAGCTCTGGCAGTTTACCATGTTTAACAAAAAAGAAACAGCTGCTAAGTTTTAAAAGAAGAAAAACCAACACAATAATTGCAGAAACCTGATTAGCAAGACAAAGAATTCCCTCAATTTTTTTTTTTAAATTTCAACCCTTCTTTTCCAGCTTTCAAGAGTTTACTGGCATTAGAAACAATAAACATGGGCAAAAATACATGTTTGTCTCGTATGCATATAAAACCAGTCAGCAATTATTACTAATCCTGTTAAGTCACAGGGAAAACACACAAAGCTACATAAATGACACACCTTGGCTAAAATTCTAATCCTCCCAACTCTTAATATATACATCTTCTTTTAAAAGCTCTAACAGCTCTTACTCTTGTTACTGGAAAAAAGTAACTCTACTTTATATTGATTTACTCCTCACCTGCAAAAACCATTGGCTTCGCTGACTTAAAGCCAGGCAAAGGCTCCACTGGCTGTTTATACAAAAACAGTGTGTCTCCTATTTGGGCTTCTGCTACTTCTTTCATTCCAGCAATCAGGTACCCCACCTGTCCTGCATAGCTGAATAAAATTGTTATTATATGGACATGATTCTTGGCATTAGCAGTATTTCTACTATTTTCCTACTTGATTTGGCCCAGCCAGAAATACAAATAAATCACCCCCGTAAAAGCCCATATCTGAAGTCCAGAAGTGAGATATAAGTTGTTTCACCTCCGAGTTGTGAACTGTCTCAACTAGTTCTATTTCTGTTACAGCTGAACAGTACATTTATGATCCTGGATTTTGAATACTGTGTAACTCCCAGTTTAAAAGCTTGAGCTAGACCCTTGAGAAGCTTCTTCTAAGACAAAGAAGCCAAAACAGTTCCCAGCTGCCAGCACAGCAAGTTTCATATACCAGTAGGATGAAACTAGACAAGCACCTTCCATCAGCACATTATGCTAATAGGAGGGGAACACGTGGTAAATATTTAGTCAAACACAGTGTACTGGTTTTGGCTGGGATGGAGTAACTTTCTTCAAAGGAGCCCAGTATGAAGCTGTGTTTTGGAACTGTGACTAAAACAAGTGTTGATAACATTCCAATGTCTAGGTATTGCTGAACAGGCCCTCTCGGTTTCTCACTCTGTGCAAGCAAACAGACTGGGGGTGGGCAAGAAACTGGGAGGTGGGCAAGAGACAGCCAGGACAGCAGACCCAAACTGGCCAAAAGGGCATTCCATACCACAGAACATCGTGTTTAGCAATAAAAAAGAAGTGTCATCTTTCCAAGGTAGCTGTTACTTGTAGACTAGCAGGACATCTGTCTGCTTGTGGGAGGGGGTGAATAATGGACTGTCTTTGCATCACTTGCTTTTATTTCTTTGTTTTTTTCTTCCATTTATTAAACTGTCTTTATCTCAATCCACAAGTACCTCCTTAATTCTGATCCTCATCCTGCTAGGGTTGCGGAAGCGAGCAAGGGGCTGGCTGGGCTGCTGGCTGGGTTCAACCCACCAGACACAGTAATGTAATCTGAGAACCCCCCAATAAAGTCATTAACACATATTTGGATGCAAACTGGTAAAACTTCTCCACTAATTCTAAGTACCTGATTTTCTTCCCACTGCTGCCATGAGAAGCCAGTTTCTGGAAGCTGTTGTATTCATGGATTTAAAGTTTTCCACCCTCAAAATATGCTGCAGCATTAACTAAGATGAAGCCCCATTCCCTTCCACTCTCAAACAAGGCAGTTCCTAGAAATAAATTGGACAGCTGAATAAGAATATCAAACACTAGCCTTTAAACACCTAGCTGTCCAGATGTTCCATATACTATAGAAGATAATGGATTCTTCCCACAGCAATGCCCAAAAAGCACTCCCCAAAACCTTCTGCCTCAGCATGCCCAAAATAAAAACTGACATAGAGCATTAAATTGCAAGTAAGAATTATAAAAAGCCCCACCACTGAAGAACAAAAACCCAGACATATGCCAGTTTTTACCTCTCAAAGCAAAAATCAAACAGAAATGCAGGATTTTGTAGCTTATCCCAATATATGATTTGTTCCACTGTAAGAAATTTTTACTTACAGCTTATATGTTGGCTGTTCATTTGGAGTCAGAATTCCAACTTCATTAACTTCGTATCTTTTCTTTGTGTGTGCAGACACAATTTTATGCCCTTTTGCAATCTCCCCACCAAAGAGTGCAATGTTAGCTACGACACCTCGGTAGTGGTCAAAAGTAGAGTCAAATACTAAGGCCTTCAATGGATCAGCAGTATTACATTGGGGTCTGCCACAAAAAAAAAAAATATATATATGTTATGCAGTGTGTTGTCATTCAATATTGAATGAGCAAGCACCCCTACCCCAAACACTTTCATAGAACTATACCAGGTTGGATGGGATTTCAAGGATCACTCAATCCAACTTTTCTTGGCAAAAACACAGTCTTAACAAGATGGCCCAGCACTCTGCCCAAACAAATCAGAGAGTGTCCAATGCTGGAGAATCCACCACTTTCCTGGAGAGATTATTCCAATGACTCTTTGTAGCTACTATTTAAATACCAGAATATGGCAAAAGGTCTCCATTAAGCCTTCTTTTCTCAAGGCTGAACAAGTCCAGTTTTCTCAGCCTTTCCTCACAGGACAAGCTACCCAGCCTTTTGATCATCTCTGTAGCCCCTCTTCAGCCTGCCGACATTTTCTACATAGCAGGGATCAAAACCGAACACAGTATTCCAGGTGTGGACCAACCACCACTGAGCAAAGTGGGATAACAACTTTTTCATCTCTGCTAGTGATGTCCTTGTAGAGGCAATCCAGCATGCTGTTGTCTTTCTTTGCTGCAGCAGCACACCGCTCGCTCATATTGGCTTTGCTGTCCACCAGGACCCCCGGGTCCATTTCCACAGAGCTGCTCCCAGCTAGGTAGATTCCAGCCTGTGCTGCACTCCTGAATTATGTATTCCCAGGTGCATGACCTTTGCCTCTGTTGAATTTCGTAAGGTTCTTGGTAGCCTACTCTTCCAGCCTATCTAGGGCTTCCTGCAAAGTGGCTCTGCCTTTTTGAAGTGTCTACTTCCCCTCTCAGTTTGGTATCACTGGCAAACTTCACTAGGGTACACATCCCAACTTCCGGATCACTTAAGATGATAGGAAACAGCATCGAGCCCAATACTGATCCCTGACAGACCCTATTTGTGGGCAGTCTGAAGAAGAGCTATTTACCACCCCGCTCTGGGTGCAGCCCGTCAGACAGTTCCCCACCCACCACACGGACCACTCTAGACTGTAACACAGTGGTTTCTCCAGGAGTCTGTGAGAAACTTTATCAAAAGCCTTAAAGATCCAGGTAGAGAGAAATACAGGTAGACAGTGTCCACCACTGGCACCACACAGCAGGTTACTCAGCTGTGGAAGGTGATCAGGTTTGTCAAGCACAATATGCCCTTGGTGAATCCTTGTTTGCTTTTCCCAATTACTTACTTCATCTGACTTGTGATAGCCCCTAGGAGGATTTGTTCCGCACCATTCCCAGGGACTGTGGTAAGCCTATGGGCCTATAAATTCCTGTACCCTCCTTTAAGCTCTTCTTGTAGATGGGACATTAGCATTCTTCCAGTCTTCTGGGATGTCCCCTGATCTCCATGACTTCTCAAAGATTATGAAGAGCAGCTTTGCAATGACACAGCCGGCTCTCCTAAAATCCTCAGGTGGATACTGTCAGGGCCCATTGATGTGTAGGGGCCAGGCTGCTGTAATAGATCACATACGAACTCTTTCTTTGCTGACAGTGGGTCTGTGCATCAACCTGCATTTTTGCTCCCCAGGCCTAAACCCCAACAATGCTGGTAAAGACAGAGGTGAAGAAAATGTACCTCTGCTCTTCAGCCTCACTGGTGACTACTTCACCTCTCCTGTTTTAGCACAAGTCACTATTTTCCTTCTCCCACATCTCTCCCTAAGGTATTTTCTTAAAATCAGATGCATATTAAATGTAAAACTACTGCCAATACTGTTTAAATGCAACTTATGACTTCCTAATTACCTTACAAGGTTAATTAGATACACAATTAAATACAGACTTACGGTGGAATCTTCTCAATGACCTTTTGAAGAACTTTTTCGACATTTGTTCCTTGTTTAGCAGAAATCTAAAACAAATCCAACAACACCTTTATAAGACACATCTTACATTTACTAATTAAATACTATCATGTTTACTTAGGCAGTTTTGGTGGCCACAGATAGTACTACTCATAAAAGCACTCAAAAGGACACTCTAGAATGCTATTACTAAGAAATGTTTCTTTGACTGTAAATTATAGTGCTTTTTCTTTTGTGTATGACAACTATTGTTATGATAGAAACAAAAACCATTTATGGACTGACAGAGAAATAATTTAAAATCTCTGACGCCATTCCTCAAAAAATACTAGAATTTTTAGCTGAAAGGTATTTTCTCTACTCTTACAGAAGACAAACTTTAAAGAAATTCATATGTCAGACACAAACAGGCAGACAGACAGCATCCTCTTAATTTACTACATGCACATCTCATTCACTAGTTACAAAGTAGATATATTATCAGCCATGTTTTACCCTTATACATTCATCTGTAGGGATATCAAACAGCTTCTCAATTTGTTTTTCAACTCTTTCAGGGTCTGCATTTTTCAAGTCAATCTGCAAAACAACAAACTGCTAAATATACAATCAATCATGTCTCCCACATCATGCAGTACTGTAGTTTTCAAAAGTACAACAAAGAACATTTATGTATTTATGAGGAAATATTGTCTGTCTTTAGGAAAGATCAATATTCATTTTATAAAGTCTTCCTTCCTTGATTTCAGGAAGGAGCCCATCTGTAACTAGTCTAGTTTTGGCTTGTTTCATTAGGGGAAACACCTTTGTCCAAGAGTTCGTAAAAATCTTTAGTTTACAAAGTAATTTGAAATCATTAAGTGCTACTTACACTGTTTATAGGATCAAATATTAAGTACAATATAAATCTACAAAAAGCAATTAACATAAGCTGAGCAGTAATTGTCTTGTGATTCCAATAACACAGCCCTCAAAATTGTACAGAAAGTAACAATTCAATTTCATTTAAAACTCAAAACTACACTTTTTAAATACTGAGCTCCTACTCATGTCATTTCCTCATCAATGAACTTTTAACATCACCAATTCCAACTGTAAACTCAGCACTGCAAAGTCCACCACTAAGCCATGTCCTTAAGTGCTATGTTTTTTAAATACCTACATGTACTTCATGAAATTAAAAATTTCATAGCAGTTACTGTAAAATTTTACACAAATTTTACAGACAGCAAATACAGAAAAGTCCTTTTACATTCTAGCAATGTTATATATAAATCCAATAACTATTATAATAAATAACTTTTTTGTTATATACTTCCATTTGAGGTGACATTTCTGATCAGTCTTACACACATTTAAACAACCCAACTGTTTAACAGAAAACACTAGAAACTTTATTACCTTATTTATGACAGGAATTATTGAAAGTTGTGCTTCAAAGGCAAGATAGAAGTTTGCCACTGTCTGAGCCTGAATACCCTAGAAAATAACATTTTAAGGTTAAACACAGAAACCTCCTCAGTTTTGGTGAGGTTTGGGGGAGTATTTTTAGGCATACTATACAGTTTAAGATTACTTTGCTATTCTATTAACTCTTTCATTTAGGAGATGGCTAAGTAAAAGGTGTTTAATAATATGCAACTGCTGCGAAAAATTGTAATTAGGAAAGTTGTTTTCTCTCGTAATTAGAATATAAGTAAACAAACCAGTAATATTGTATCTGTGACCACTTTCATGGAATTATTTACAGGTAACACAGTATAATGCATACATTATGCGCCAAGTACATATTTTTCTGCATGCTAGGATGTTGGCTATTCACAAATAAATAACAGGTACCTCAAAGAATAGACTTTTTAGTTCTCAACAAACTACTTACAAATGGACTCTGACAAAGAAAAAGAGATGTTTATCATGGTGATAAGGCTATAGTTACTCCACAAAGCAGGAACGGGCCTTCAACTTAGCAGGCTAATGAATGAGCCTATAAAGCAATAATATCGCAACTGGATCAGAGAGGGCAGAGGTGAACATGGGGAGCAAGAGAAGGGGGAAAACAGAAGCCACTTGTTTTCCTTCCTCTGCTCAGAACGGATCAAGTGGAAGATAATTTATATGGGGTTATCCACTATAAGTATAAGGGATATCAGCCTAACATTTTAGGCAATATAAAGAAGCAACAAATACTGATTAAAAAATTATAATGAAAAAGTTGAGTTTGTAAGCATTCTGACTGGAAGACAAATACAGAACACCAAGTAATCACATATTATTTAGAAGTGACATTAAAAAAAATTAAATATAAAAACATCAGCAGAGCTAGGGAACATATTTATTACTGAAGCTTACTTAAGAAGGCCACTTGCCCACCAAGCTAAGAAGGAGCAAGTGTTCATAATCACTGAAAGTGAGCTGGGTTTGGAGTTTTTAGATATAACAAGGGAAACAGCAGCATTCATTTGACCCTTGTACAATACAATTATAAATATGCCATAGAAAAAATTCTCACAAAGTATTTTGATGATAATGTGCCCATATTTAAAACCATGATTTCATAATTCTTATAGTCTAGTCTGTTAACTGAGGGTACTTAAATGGTTGTTAGTACCATAGCTAGAAGTTCTCCAGACTGCCATCTGCAAAATTCATACTCTCTGAAAAATTGGATCTGATTCTTCACTAATCAATTCTGTGCTATTATTGCTATGTCATGGAACTGTGGTATCTGTCAATACAAGTATCTATCTCCAGATAGTTTTTAAACTCCCATTACTCTTTTTCTGCAACCTAATACTTTCATGGAGATAGACTAGGGGCAAAAACACTAGCAGAAAAACTAAAATACTCACCACCTAGTTTACCTCTAGCTTAAGGAAATACTGAAATACTAAACAGAAAACAAGAATTAAGAACTACACCTCATTTGCATCCACAACAAGTATGACACCTTGACAGGCAGATAGTGACCGTGATACTTCATAGCTGAAATCTACGTGGCCCTGTAGAGAAAACAAATTATTTACAGTTTCAGGTATTTCTAGAGTCTTTTGCAAAGATTTCTGTACTACATTGTTTTCATTTGTATATATCTTCACATTCTTACAGAAGAAGAATCGAATAAACACCAGAAGCCAGAAATCTCCTGCTTTTAAATAGACATTTAGATTTGTGTGATTTCAACACTGTTTATATTTAACTTACTGGTGTGTCAATAAGATTTAAGAGGTAGTTTATGCCCTCATGGTTGTAGAAGAGAGATGCAGACTGGGCTTTAACTGTAATTCCTCTCTCACGTTCCACTTGCAGTTTATCCAGCACTTGTTTATTACGGTCAGTTTTAGAAATTGTTCCTACAAAAAAGAAAAAAAAACCCCTTTATTATCTAATTTACTACATAAATCTTGAAAATGCCATTAACCAGGAGTTAACCAAGAACAAATGAAGCTTTCCCATAAGATTAAGCTAAACTAAGACTTCCAATCAAAACCAAAATTGTGTATCAACTCTTCACATTTGTCAAATAAAGTTTACATATTAAGTTATATAAAATACTATCCTGAATAAGCAGAAGAAAAAACACCATCTAAGAAATTAAGAAGAAGCAAAAAATTTTTTGAATTGTAAATAATTTGATATTTAAGGAAACTTCACCTTCTGTCACTCGAGAGGAGTGGCCCACAGCTCCAAGACCAACCAAGATGAGCATTAGCACAGAGCGACAGACCTGAATTAAAATCCCATTCTTTCACAGGCATCAAACAAGAATGCTCACAGTGATACATGGGAGGTAATCATAAAAAATAACTCTGATCAAAAGCTCCTCTCCCTCGTTTTGTTTTGTTCACTCTTAAATCAGAGTCCAGAATTCCCAGGTCTTGACAGTCCCACCCTTTCTGTCCACCCCAACTACTGTCAGTAAACATCACACACTTGCCATGTACTGATCTAATGGATGCCTGTTTGGAATGACAGAAGTAACTTCTTGAACAAGGAAGTTAACTCCTTTTCAGCCTCTTTCCAAAATACGTACTTCTTTAAATGAATGAAACACATCCTTATACCTACATGTAGGCAGATCTCAACCACAAAGTCCATGTATCTGTAACATTACACAACTGAGAGCCTCAAAGCACAAAAGAACACTAGAAGAGCAAAAATTTTAGAAATTTTAATAATAATCAAAGGTACAGACACTTAAGATGCCACCTTCCATGTCAAAAAAAGGTAGTCTAAAATGAGTATACTCACCTGTAATTTCCAGCAATCTGTCTGCTAGTGTACTTTTGCCATGATCTACATGAGCTATAATACTGAAGTTTCTAATGCTTTCAACAGGATACGTTGACATATCTAATTTTTCCTGAAAAACAGAAATTTCTTTTCATCAATCAAGGTTACAGTCTCTATATACAATATGACCTGGCCTTTAAAAAACTGAATTAATTCTTTAAATTAATTTTTCTCTAGAAGAAGCACAGGTTGAACAGAGATACAAAAACTTAAATTGTCACCATTGTTTAAAATGCCAACATTTCACTTTAGTCATACAGATAAATACTTTTTTTATCACTAAATAATCATGAAATACGCTGGAAAGTGTGTGAAAAGTACTATGCTCGCATGAGCATAGGGAGCTGGAAAACTTTGTTTTACAATTTCAAGTTTGTGAAACTACTAAACTTAAGGATTAAGAAAACTGGATTCAAGGGGCCATTAAGGACATCATTCTTCACAAGCATGATACGAATACAGAGTAATTACCAATTATAGCAATTAGCAATTATAGAGACTCAGGGAGCAGTGACCTTATCATAAGGAGCAAGCAGACTATGGAAAAGGATGCTACGGTTAACACTAAACTTGGCTAGGTTTTAAAAAATGCAGAAAACCAGCCTGACATGGAAAGGTCTTACACTAACTAACTTTTATTTGTGTTATTCATGCTCGTTCCAAGTAATAAGACATTTTGAAGAAAAGTGGCTTCCTTGCTTTTCAAAGCTTTGAGCTTCAGGAACCAGGAGACCCCCTAGGACAATCAGCAACTTTGCTAAAAAAACTCTGGCCACTAATTTTAGCAACACACAGAGTTCATCTCTCTAATTCAGGCTCTGGACACAGCTTGGAGCCAGCAGGGAATTAGTGAGCCTGGTGTTGCTTGCTAGCATCAGTACATAGTGTTCAGCAGCGTTTTCTGCCATGTCCCTCACAGGTGTCTCGGCTTGGAAAGGCAAGCTCTACTACTGCCACAGGGACACAAGGCCCCCAAAACAGGAAATTCCTACTCCAGGATGACGCTGTTGTGCCAACACAGATTCTTTCACACAGTGTGCAAGAGGCCAATCAACACAAAGTTAAAGAATTTGTTTTATTTACAGTTCTGTGCATAAAGGGGCACTAGGTGGAAAACCCACAAAGCCAGCAAACAACTATCAGAACTTTATACTATTTATACATTTTAGCAAACAAAGGCATTAATGCTCACTGACTAAAAGTTACTTAGTTGTCTTATTAATTAATATTCTATCGGTTACATGATTCCTTCACTTCTTTATGCTAGTTAGCCGGCACGATCTCTTTCTCTTGAGTCAGTGGGTTTCTTGGGTTGGTGGTCATGATCTCCCCCTGCCAGAATAACCTTTTTACTCAGTCAGAGCCGATTTCAGCACAGTTGCTAAGTTGGCTTTGTTAGTTTCTTCCTTATCCTGGGAGTTCTGGCCAATGTCCTCCTGGCCCATGAATTCTGCATTCTTTGTGTCCGCTACCAGCAGTACACCCCTCTCCCCAAGCTTTGTTAACCTGCCCCTAGAACTGAGATCACTGAAACATGTCAAGCACTAAACCTTAGCAAGGCAATTCTACCAACAAGTAACGTGTCCTTCTTACACCTGGACGCCAACGTGCCCGCCTGGGAAGGCCGCCTGCCCCACGCGGGGCGGCAGCAGGTCAGGCTCGGGCAG
>WEIT01003377.1:18678-32767 GCA_013389985.1 Dryoscopus gambensis | reverse complement strand
GGAAAGGACGGGGCGGTCGCGCTGTGACGCGGCGGAAGCGCAGCCGGGGGCGGTCGGAGAGTGCGACGCTGCTGATGCGAAATACTGCAGTAATGCCATTACAGACGCGTTAGTGCCTGGCATGCCTGCCGCTCTGCCGGCATATGGCTGTTGGTGCCGTGAAAGCTGTGCTTTGTTAAATTCCGGAAGCAGAAGAATGCTGTATTTTCAGATACGGCTTCGGCATGTAACTCTTCATCACAGTCTTTACGGGTTTTCCAGATATGTTTCTAGGGTATATCTTTCCTAGATTAGCTTTTATTAGTGACCACGTGTTCCTCTGTTTTTTCTTGAAATTTTTGCGTTAAGGGTTCACAGACCTGGGAAAACATGCGGGCGAGGGTCACTGCTCTGTATACATGTATTGGCTCCTCCGTTGTCCCTCTCAAAGATTTCAGCTGTAGCTATGTAACATATTTCAGAAATGCCAGCAGAGCACTTAGCTAAGAAAACTGCAAATATTTAATCAGATTCACAATCTGAAGATGTGCCAAATAAAGCAAGACCCTATATTTTGAGGGTAGAATCATGTAAAAGAGGTTTAATTTCAGGATATCAGTGTAAAGTTCATACTCCTTTTTAAGCTGCAAGGATTTAGTCTCAAAAGGCTGCATAAAAGTGATAGGTAGTGCAGCCAGCACGAGTTCCACGTAAAATGACTTGGGATTGTACAGTAGTGAATTTGCTAACCTAGTTCACTTGCTGGGCTGATCCCATGGAATTTGGGTGGTAAAGTACAAAGAGAATCCTTGGGCAAATTCATGAAAATGTATAGGGTAGGAGAAGTATGTGCTTGAATGGCGAATAAGTGCAACAGGAACCAAGAATCCAAAGTCATGATCCGGAGCAGGTGTATGAGTATAGCAGCCGTATTTGGAGGAAAACATTGTCCCTGCTACATACAGGTAAAGTTTGATGCACTATAGATATTGGCTTACCTGTGTGCAATAGCAGAGAACACAAACACCTAGCAATCGTGTCATTGCTAATGGGGTAATTGTCTTCACTCTCCTAAGGTACATCAATATCAAAAAGCCTAAGAAAGTGGTCCATTAGTAGGAATTAAACTAATATGTTTTATATACTGTATTAAAGAGAGAACACTCTCTTGCTCTGAGTGAGCAATTCATATAGATGGCAGATTTCAGCCATTCCTGAACAGCTGCAGGGGTAGCTAAACAACACGTTCGCACTACCAGGACATGTGTAGGGACGTGCAAAATCACGTAGTCTCAAAAATACCTGAAAAAGCATAACCCAAACCAAATAGGTTGCACTTGCACTCCATATCTATACCTTAGAGAACAAAGACTTGTGTTTTCACCCCATGCACACTAAGCTGGCTGGATTCAAGGAGCAGTGCTGGAGTAACTGGATGAGCTCATGTGCTGCATCTTCATCGTGGAACTTGTCCTACTGTCATTGAGTGAACACCTATGGAGTGAGTGCTGGTCCACATAGAGAGACAGCAGTCCTTAATGTAAAGTTATTTGCAGGTCCATGTATTTTAGGGTTCTGAGACAAATAAAGAAAAGCAGGAATGGAACTGCATTTCAAGCATGACTCCTAATCATATGAACAAAATATATTAACTAGAACTTCAGATTGGAGGTCCGTCATAAGCCAGAGCACAGTAAAAATTACAGTCATCTGTCTTTATTTTCACTTTTCAGCTCAGATAAATATATAAAGCAAATATTAAGATTTTTGATCAATTTGATTTGAGCTCTATATGCAGTGGAACACATTCACTGGAACTATTACAGAAAGATCTTAGCTTCAGCAGAATAATAAATATTAAAGTATTTATGGGACAGCAAGCCAGAAGCAAGAAAAATTAATTTTCAAGTGATAATATACATGGCAAAATATGATGGATGGATGCACACATTTCCTGAACTTCAAAAGCCATTTGTTGTAATGAGGATAAATTAAATGTACCTGTCACTAGCTGCATTTACTAATACTGAAGCCAATCATATAAGTGGTAAATTCAGGTATTTACAGATTCATGACTGAAAGGGTGAAAACAAAATACAAGCATGAATTTCTTGTGTGATTCCCAAGTATCTTGTTTCAGCTAAACTTGAATGCAGTGTTGAATGTCTTATCAATAATCATTTAAGTTGAAGACATCATGTCATTGTCATAAATGCAAATCGGTCAGTGTTATGTGTTATTTCTTGGCAGTTGTGTTCAGTAGAAACAAATATGCTCCTTAATTGACATGGTGTCACAGCCTGAGTTTTAACAGGAATTGTGTTTTCCCGTAAAGTGAAAAGACTGTGAAATTAAGCATTTACCCAGTCAGGGATCGGAGTCATCTGCTAAACTTCTGGTAAGTGTGACAGTCACACAGGGTGAAATAGCACACCCTAATATGGTGAATAATATAAAAGGTAAAGAAGCATTTCCCTGATAGTGAAATATGAGCTGATAAAATGCAACTAGGATTTCGTAGTGTAAGATATGTATGCATGCAGAAGGCCAAATAGATCCATAATCAGTGGTATCTGTGAAACACAGCAGAGAGTGCACCACTTGCTACTCAATCATCAGTGCACCTCATTTGGAAGCAATCTTTGGTAGTATTGTGAGATTATGGAAATGCAGAAATAAGAACAAAGCAATATTCAATAGCTGTAGAAAAAAAAGAGGAATATTTCTTTATTTCATTGGTGAGGATTCTGTAACAGAACAGATTTCTATTTCCTGTAAGTAGTTACTGTGCAAATGAAATAGCTGTGACAAACCCTTTCTTGTCACTGGGAAGCACTGCTGCCAGCAGATGCTAAAAAGCAATTACTACCTAAAATATACTATTGGCAGAAATTTCCCCATCTATAAAATACATTCTCCTAAGCCAAATTCAAAGACTTTATATTGCAGAGTAATGACCTGAATTAAAAGGACAAAGTTTATCCTGAAAAAAAACTAAAGTCCTAAACTAAACACATTACAAGACAGGTCACTAACATTCATATTCCAAATAAATGTCTATGTGGCAGAGTGAGGTGCCTGAACAGATCCCTGAATTAACTCACCTGGTCCACCAGTTTTTTAACTGGAGTAGTCACCCAGTTTTCCTCAGGGTATTTGAGTTTGACAGGCCCCTGTTGTTCTTGGGAGGACAAAAACTAGAAAATCCTTTTCCTTTTCCTTTCTCCCTATCTTCCTTTCTTCCTTTCTTCCTTTCTCCCTTTCTCCCTTTCTTCCTTTCTCCCTTTCTCCCTTTCTTCCTTTCTTGCCTTTTTTTGTCATCAAAAAGTGTCATGTGCAATGTCCACATTTGCTGTTGTATCTGCTCTACACCCTTCTTAACCAAAGTTATGATAGACAAAGGCAGCAGTGACTGGAGTTAATATTTTGCCTCTTAGGACAAATTTCCATTTTGGAGCCTTTCCTTGACACTGACTTGTCAGGCTGCTGGAAGATATCAAGTTCTTCTCCAATTGTGCTTGAAAATGCAGTTTAATCTTTTATTTCTTGGCACTTCATAATGCTGATGGCCAGATATTTCTATTGCAGCCAAGCTGACAAAAGTAGCAGACACATCCATACTTCTTGCCTTAAAAATAAAGCAGAAACAGTAGTCAGCATCTTCCTGTCTAATCTTCAAAAGTCACAGCAGAAACTGGGTGAAATGGCAGTGTTTTAGTCTGTGAAAGAAGGCATCTGAGATTATTGATGTCTGTCTAATAAAAAGAAAATTTGAATTTTTCCTTGTTTCTATAAATAATGAGAAACTGCACGTTTGTAGGTCATAGCCTACAGAGGAAGAAGAGTGAAATACATAACAGAGTAATTGCTATTTTTCTTTATTAGAAACGTTTTTCATTTAAGACATGTATCTTCTATATTCTACTTACCACAAAGACAATATTTTAGAATTATATTCTGTTTACTTTCTTGGGCTCATAATTTGAATGTATTTTTAAGAAGCAGTGATTAGGAAAATTTCTTCCCATTCTTATCCCCTATATTCTTAATATACAGAGCTTTGCATGCGTTTACCAGTCTAATGGAAAATTGCCTATTTTAAGATTTTCTTGGAAGGCTTAATGAATATTAGATGGGTTCGTATTAGCCTGATTTGCGTTTACAAAATAGTTTGAACATATTTAATGTGTTTATCCCTGTTGATACGAGACTGGGGATGAACAGTTTGAGAGCAGCCCTGCTGAGAAGGGCTTGGGAGTGCTGGTGGGTGAGAGGCTGGACAGGACCCAGCCATGGGCACTCACAGCCCAGAAAGCCAAACGTGTCCTGGGCTGCATCCAGAGCACCGAGGGCAGCAGGGCCAGGGAGGGGATTCTGCCCCTCTGCTCTGCCCTGGTGAGACCCCACCTGCAGTGCTGCATCCAGCTCTGGGGTCCCAGCACAGGAAGGACATGGACCTGTTGGAGAGTGGTCCAGAGAAAGGCCATGAAGCTGATCACAGGGCTGGAGCACCTCTCCTATGAGGAAAGGCTGAGTGAGCTGGGGTTGTTCAGCCTGGAGAAGAGAAGGCTCTGAGGAGACCTCAGTGTGGCCTTTCAGTACTTGAACAGGGTCTTAAACAAAGATGAAAGACAAACTTTTTATCAGGGTAATGATGTTAAATTCAAAGAGGGCCAACGTAGATTAGAAGATTTTAACAGTGAGTGTGGTGAAACACTGGAACAGGTCAGCCAAAGAGATGGTAGATGCCCCAGCCTTGGAAACATTTAAGGTCAGGTTCAACAAGGCTCTGAGCAACTAGATCTAGTTGAAGATGCCACTGCTAATTGTAGGAGTGTTGGAGTAGGTGACCTTTAAAGGTCCCTTCCAACCCAAACTATTCTATGATTTCATGACTTTAACAAGCTACATGTTGAGAATTTTTTTTTTTACTTCTAATGAAATAGTTTTTTCATAGAAATGCAGCATTGTAAAACATGTTTTCATCCTTCTATTATCCAGTTAGTTTTACTGAGAATGTTCTAAGTCTTAGAGGATATTTCGTAAGGAATATATTACAGCACTCTGAATAGAAAAAACATAAAGTCAATTAAGTAAATTGAACTCATCCAAAGTTCATTCTAGGCATTTCAAAATATTCAAAAAGCATTGTATGAATCTGGAGAGAAGGAAAAAAAAAAGTCCTTAATGTTTCACCTGCACATAATAAGAGTTTCTAGTATTTCTGGATTTAATTCTTCTTTGCACTACAATACAACTCTTCATAAAAACTAAAGAGTCTTAATTTAGAAGGCTGTTAGTGATTCAGAATACTTTACATTGGATGATTACTCTTAACAGCTGCCTAGTTTTAAATCTTTAAAAAAGTGGAATTATATCTATTCTGAATTACTCAACTGCCTGTTGCCTAGACTGAAAAGACCATCAGGAAAGATTCTCTCTTGTATAAGTTCTTACCTGATTAGTAACCCCCCCTTAAAGTCTTCTTTGTAAGTCAGTCTAAGTTCCCTGAGGTTTTGATTGAAGGAATTACATTTCTTTTATTGTTGTCCTTTATTTCCTGGTTAATCGATTTTCTTATCACATTTGCCTTGTCCTCTACAAATGATTTTTTAATGAGAAAAGGCTAGTAGCATAGTTTTCCGTTTCTCATTATTGAACCGTTTATGTGTTCAAGGGTAATGGTGTTGCCACAAAATTTCTGAAGCTGATGCTGCTGCCGTAGAAGCAGAAACCACTTTCTGTGTACCTGGGTGGGTAACTACATTTGGCCCCATCACAAACGCCAGGTTTGATGATGCCCACCCTACAGTACAATTCAGATTGCTTTGTATCAGTGACTTGTGCTTCTCATTATCGAAACAATCCTCAGTCTTTGTGTTATTTTTAATTGTATTAGAAATTGCTTTCCTAGAGATAATAAAGAAATTGTTAAAATGTTTATAAGCAAGGAAAAGCTCTCCTAGACTTCCACTAGATGTGCAAGTACATGATGGTCATTTCCCCTCACCAAACCTTTGAGACCTAGCAAGTACACCAATCCATTTGATGTTCAGTTTAAAAGTTTTATTGCAATTAGGTTTTATTTTAATTTTATAATAAAAAGTAGCATGTTATTAAAGTCACATATCAAATAGAAATTTACATATTTTGTATTGATAGTATTATTTACCACCACTGTCAACTTAACTGGTAACCTTATTTTAAATAAGAAATCAAATTATTTTGATGCAGCATATTTTTTACAAATCCAAGTTGATTGGCATTAATTATGTTATCCTTCTTTAATTTTTAATTATAGTCCTATAGCATCCATTCCATTATTTTGCATATGATTGGCATCTAGCTGACAGGTCTATAATTGCCCTCTTTAAAAATTGGAACACATTTCCTCTCTGTCATTGTTCTTGAACTGACAGTGTTTCAAGAGTTGCTGGAAAGCCATGTTAATGGTTCACAGAGCTTGTCAGGCAGCCGTATTAAAAGTTTTGTATGCAAATTATCTGGATACAGCTATCTTAAAATCGAACCTCACAATATTTTCTGTTGTTGTTATTAGGATGTAACAAATGTATGTCACTCCTTACAGTGTGACATACATATATAAAGGTTGCTGGATAGAATTTTGACAAAAAGGAAGTGTTCTGTGAAAAAAGAGAATCAACTAATACATAAATATGATTGGAGGTTTTTTCTCCTGAGGAATGGATTTTGTTCCCTGAAAATATTTGAGTCAGCGATGAATCATCTTCAAATTTCCTAAAGAACTCTCTTACCAAGAATCTGTAGTTCTCATCTCCTTACTTACAGTAATTATTACCACCTTGCACCTTCTTTCATTTCTTGATTATTTTTTTCTTATACCTCTTCTCCCCTTGTGAGATTAATGGTTTGTTGAACCAGTGTGGCCTGTGTCTTCGCTGACTGCCCTGTGGCTCTTGGGCACTAGCTATTGCCAGTGTTCTGGACTGCAGTTGGAGCTCTGTATCCTAGGTCCATACTTTTCTCCTTTTCTTTTCAAGAGGTGTTAAAGGCAGAGTACCCTTTAAGTTGCTTTGTTTTAAAATGTTAACAGTTGTCTTATTCTCTCAAAAACAAATCAAATTTATGAATTTGATGATTTCCATGTCAAGACAGCCCAGCCTTAGCCATTCTTCAGGGAATCCCAGTTGCTGGATGCTACTCTGCATTTTTTCATTTCCCCATCCCTTCCAAAAAAATATAAAAATACTTTTTGTTTCCCCAAAACCCTTATTGTTTGCGGCGGTCCAATGGCCCTTGGCCCTTGCGGTCATCCCAGCTAGCTCGTCCGTGGACTGCCGTAGGATCAGAGGGTCTGCCTTGACTCCTGAGCCCAAGGAGTCAGAAAGCAGGAAGGAGAAGCAAGGCTTCTCTCCACAAGAGGACAGCGATCGTCGAGGATGAAGGGGTGAAAGAGGAGTCAGTCAGCCAGGAAGTCCAAGGCAAAGGTTTATTCCCCGAATCAACACGCAGAGCCAACCAACCAAAGAATGATTGGGAGCGCAAACTTTTAAAGGGGGGTGGTGACAAGGGGTGGTAACAGAATTCAACCAATGAGGGGTACACATAGGAGGGGTTTAGGGGGGGATTAAATTTGCATAACACCAATCAGGTTACAAACTTACAAGTGAAATCTTTGGGAGCCAACAATACATCAAATACAACAGAGCTTTCTAGCACAAAGGGATGGGTATAACAAAGATTGATGGGTATAGGGGCTAGGACTCAAGTGATGGACACAGAACTTTGTAGAACAAGAGGCGGAACCAGGGTGACAGGCAGGTAAGTAGAGGTGGGGACAGACCATATTTGGTATGAGGGGCAAGGTAAGGGGAGGAATGGGGCAAACCATTTATATTAAACTTTAAGGGGTAAACAGACACTACCAACTTAACTAAATCCTAAACATAACTGACTTATATAAAACTCCTTTCTGCACCACCACAATTGTTTTTCCTCCAGCAAAATATAAGTTTATTGACAGAATTAATGAACCCAGATTCACCACATGGACTACTAGTAATTGCGTCATGTTGAATATGTAGTTTGATATAGTTTGAAGAAGATATAGTTTGATTAACTTTGTAGTTCTGTCATCTGTTAGTGTAAGTAGATGAAGGTCAGCAAAGTACTTTTCAAGAACATCTTAAAATGCCTCCTGAAAACACTGTCTCTACACCTTGTTTTGTTTTTAAAAAGCCATTAGTAGTTGAATGGCCATGAGTTACATAAACTGCAGGTATGGTGAAAGAAAACTAGTTAAAAATCCTAGCAGGCAGATGAGTAACTGCGAGATTGTTGTGGTTAAGGAGGTCTTGATTGGGTAAATGACAAAACAATTAATTGAATATTATTTACCTTGTACTTTCTTCCTTCTATATGATACTGACCAAAGTTTTGTAGGTCATTTAGTATAAGACCATTTCTGCTATTTCCCTTGGTAAAATCTGCTCTGTTTCAGTTAATGTTGTGCTCTTTCTATAATTCAGCCATTATTTATCTGAATTAATATTTAATAGGAGTACTGCAGGAGACATTCTGTAATTGGGCATGAGTAAACAGAGTTAGGAAAGGCAACAGATTGGCTTGTTACTATAAAAGACTGACTTTCTGTGCATGGATACCTGGGTTGTAGAACATAAAGATGTGCCCTGGTCTATCACAAGTGTTTTTTTAACCATTTAATAAATATGCTGCTTGAACTTTAAAAAAACCCCAACCTTTTAAAGAATGGGGCTCATAAACATTAAAAAATGCACTCTATCTTTTTCACAGTTCACATATTTTACTTACCACCCACCAGGGTGAAGAAAGTGGAAACTTTTTTTAGGCTACTTGCCATGGACCTGACTTTTCCCAAATTAGTGGCTCTGATTTTGCTTTTTCATGGGGACTTTCAACAAACTTAAGTCAGTGTGAGCTAACTTAAACAAAATTCGGATCTTAGTATGAAACCTATTTTACATCTATATCATCACAATAGACACCTGGAAATCAAGTGATTCAGTGATTAATAGAAAGCAGGGGAAAAAATTATTTAAGCAAACAATCAAAACAAACCTGTATGTATGAAAAGACAGAGAAGAATTCTGTTAAAAAATATGATTTCAGTTGGACAGAGCAGCAATATCTTTCTGCAACCAGCAGTACATGAGAATGAGTACCTACTAGTTATAGATATTTTGAGCGGTACAGCACCTGCAGCATCAAAGTGATCATTATTTCCATATTTTTATCTTATTTCATTCTAAATCTGGAGAGGGGAGGGGTGTGGGGTATGTGTGTCCCAAGTTTGCCTTCGATAGAAAATTGCAAGTGCCTCTGTAGATGTGGTGATTTTAACTAGCTCTGCTTCAGAGAGAATAAAGATTGCTGCTGAACTGTATTATGCTGTTTGCCATGTCTATTATATGCAAGGCCTGGAGATGCATTTTCAGGATGCCAGAGATCTGCTCAGTGATGTGTTGATCAATCCATTTTACCTATTCCTAAAGCTCCTTTTCCATGGCACTAAAAAAATAAGGTTATGAAGGGTGAGAGTCTATGGAGCAGATAATTAATTTGCAGTATTATTTGTCCTCGAGATGTCATAGGAGACAGGCAGTTCTCCTTAGAGAAGGACAGGCCAGCAGCAAGAAGAGGAAGACCTAGTAATCAGTCACTTTGATAGTCAGAAAACGTTGGTGCTAACTATTAATTTATAATGTCAATTAAAAAAAATAGAAAGAATAAGATGGGATGGATTCATGGAGAAAAAATGATGTCAAGTTAGAAAGCTGTCTTTTCACAGGCTACTTTACCTGATGAATACAGAAGAAAAAAACAAAGGATGCAGCTCACTTTCAACTTCAGCAAGGTTTTTTGACAATCCCAGCTTCTTATAAGAAGCTGCAGCTACATTATTAAAAGCAGCAATTCCCAAGCTCAGGTTTGAAAGCAGGTGGAGAATTTCTCCCCCTGTTTCCATAAGCTTGTGTATTTAGAGTTAATATAGACAGCAATCCTGTGAAATGTTCCTGGTCCAGTTCCACCTTCAAAAGACAATTTCTGAACTACTCCAGCCTGTTGAGCATTTGGCATCTTTTTGTTTTCTTTAAGACCAAGGCCTTTTGGCCTGATTTGTTTGAAGTCTGAGCAAATCCTGCTTCTAAGCTCTTTAAGGAAGTAGGCATTTCCTTTGTTGTTGCTGTAAATAAGTCAGTCGCTGTCTGCTGCAGTGTCTAGTTCATTGGGCTTCCTTCCAAGGCAGATGTCTGCTAGCTGTCCCCATTTCAGGAGTTCCCTGTGTGCTGTGACAAAATGTCTCATGTGCCACATGAAGTGTGGCGTGCTATGGCATAATGTCACATCCCTCTTTTTCCCCACGCTAAGGTCTTTCCTCTTCTGTGGCTGAATCCATTCCATCCTCCTGCCCATCTTTCACCTGAAGTTAACCCTTTCTTTGCATTTAGTAGTAAAACAATTGCGCTAACTGGGAATATTTGTGGGAATGCGATACTGCAGTTGTTCTGCTTCCCTCACTAAGGATGTCTCAGGGACTGAGTCCTTTCCCATGACAGCCTAGCAAAGAAATAACATTTTCTTAGAACTAGTGTTTGGTTTGGTGCAGCCAGCTTCAAAAAGTTTCTGACTAAATATAGGAACTCAAGAGTATAGGAACAATAAAACGAAGAGATTTAGCAAATAAATTTTCCAAAGTGTTAAAAGAATGAGTTTAAATGTCTCTAGTTTCCTAGAAAAAGAAAAGCTAGCCAGCCTGTGACTGCACAGCCTGTGTACTTAGCAATGTAGTTGCCCATGCAGAACCCATATGTGATGGGCTTGCATGGGGCAAAAGCCATGTTTCATCATCAACTTCCCACCATCTCACCTGCCCTCACAACCATATCATACTTCTCAGCACTTTAGTGGACTGGGAGCTGCTAAGTTTTTCTCTCAATAAAGCATTGGCCACATCTGGCAGCCCAATGCATACTTTGCAATACATTGCACAGGGGTAGCAGGACATGGAGATTGATAGGAACACCAGCCTTAAAGTCAAAAAAATCAAAGAGGGTATATACAGCCTAATACGGCTGATTTTATTATCCGCAAAAAAAAAATGGCTTCACTTTAATTTCTACCTGCATATAATAGAAAAAGACCTTAAAAAACTTGGCAGACCTGACTCACGTCTATCTTTCCAGTGATTAAAGGTATACTCCAGGATAACTTACTGTAGCTGAAAACAGTAAGAACGTAAGAAATGCCTTTTTGGGTGAGATGAATGCTTTGCCCAGAACAGTAATCTTCCTTCAGCAGCCATAGCAGGAGGTGCTACTTACTGGGAACATGCAAGCTTGGCCAAGGCCTCCAGTGCATTCCTCTTGCCCTCAATCATGTTTCTCCATTCCTTCTTTCCAGCGTGAAGAATTCCAGCCTCCATCCTTTTCATCATTTTTCTTGACATTCCTTATATCCTCTTTAACTCCACTGGCTTGCAATTTTTTCTTAAGATCTTAGTTTTGGAAACAGAAAAGATAATTTAGCACTTTATTGTTTAAAAATGAGGTCCCAGTGACCGGGACAACCCTGAGGATGACAACAGAATTCATTTAGGCATGTGAACCATGTCTGGAGGAACAAAATCCACGTACCTTGCTGTGATTCAGTTCCCTCCAGACATAGATCAGGCCAAGGCCATTAATCCCAATTTTAATTGCTTTTCTCTCTCATTAAGTTTACTGTGTTAGAAAGCTAGATCCATCCAGCTGTAGAGAAGGGACAATTAAAATCTTTTTGATAGTTATTGCCTGAAAAGAGTTGCAAGTAAAGAAAATATTCAGAGCAGAAGAGAAAGGATTGTTCATATTCGACATATGTATTAAAAGTATTGCAAAAGGAAAGCTTTGAGGATTTGATTTTGAAAACATGGTATCTTGTGAATGATAATTGTATTCCTGCTTTTTTATTTTCAATGACAATAAAAGGATACACAGCTTCTGAACCATTGTGCTTAACTTTTTGGTCTCTATAAGTTTCCTGTGAGCAAGCAGTATCTGTATTCTATGACTTGTCCAGCCCAATAAATTAATGTCTCTGTTTGAAAATTACATGATATATTTCTGGGTATTTCTTCATTTTGCATAACAAAATAAGAATTGCTTAATAGTACAATATATGAGAGACTTTTCCTTTTTATCTTTCAGAAAGGAGTTTTAAAAGGAGTAAACTAGAATGCAGCAAACTTTAGTAAATCTTGTCAGACAACTTTTACATTTTTTCCTTTCTTAGTTACCTCAGCAGAACTGTTTTTAATTTATTTTCTCTTTATTTATCTTAATGTTAAAATGAAGATAACAGTGGCGACCAATCATTTTAATAAGAATTTTCAAAAACAATTCATCTTTTTGAATTTTGGCTCTCATGTTTCTACACCTATAGTTGTAGTGTTTACCTTCTTTTAAGTATTCACTGACTATCTTTTCTATGTTGAGAGGAAAAATATTACCTTGGCTCCTTGTTGGTGGAATGTCTGCTGTTGGCTTTTAGCCAGTAAATTTCTTCTTGCTTCTGTATCTGTATCTTACAGTGGCTGCTGTGATATAGAGTAACAACACATAAAACCTGGGCTAAGGAAATGCTATCTATGAAATCTGAGAAGTTTGAAAATGTTGGGAATGAGATCCTATTTACAAATATAATTTGAATTATACTGCTCATTCATTTTCATTCTTGATCAAATACTTTTAATTTTATAAACTGTATTTTTTTAGTTATTAGAAAACAGTGAGTATTTTTTTCACTGAATTTGGTTCACCTTGAAAATAAAACATATGGAAAGTGTCATCCCAGATACTTAAGACTTTGCAAATTTATAAGCAGCAAGGTCTTTATATAAGGTCTTTAATCACAGTGTGGACTGTAGCACTAATCCGTTGCTTGGATTACAACTGAGTGTACACTCTGTGTCATAACAAGCCTGCACCCTGGATGACCTTGGCTGGGATGAATCCTGGATTCACAGATCCCTGTCACTCCATTTTGGCATCCAGCATTCTAAGAGTGTGTGGAGTTTGCTTCTAAAGAAATGTGGCTCATATGTCTTTTACCTATTCAAATTGGGCTGGTCCCAGGAAGGGCCCACCTGCAACAATGGATTTTGCTGCTCAAGGGAATAGACCCTGTACCTCTATTCCCTTCCTTCCTATTAGTAACCTGTGGGATATATGTGGCATCTGTCTGATGTTGGGCAAAATCAAAATATATTCAGCTAAATAGAAATTCATCAGGATGCCCAGTTTAACTAATAGGAAGTTTTTCTCTGGTGATTTAGGTTTATTTTCAAGATTTGGATTTATTTCGTCTTCCCTTTCCTCCCCTTCTGTCAGAGCAAAATAGAAACAGACAACAAAGCCTTTTACTCTATGGTTTTCTCCTAGTTTAACATTTCTGTCCTGTGAGACCACTTCATATATAAAATCATACAAAGCAGCAAATATATCCAGAGGTCTACTGCAAATTTTACAAATCACCAAGACCTTTTTTCTGGTCTTCGTCTGGCTCCAAGCCTGGCTGTATTGCTATGTACATAATTACTCTGGGCACAGACAGGAAGATGAAGTTTTGCCTTAGAAGTCCTTTAAGGATGCCGGATTAATTTATGTGTTTTTCCAAAAAAAGTAAAACTCACTTTCTGGAGTTAACATTCCCTTTAGGCAATTTGTGATCCATAGATTATTGATACAAAGTGCTGTAACTGCACTTTTGAAACCTTTATAACTTACATAGTCTGTATCTCCTTATTCTAAAGAAATAATTACAGTTGCCTTTAGGAGCTTTGTGACAGAGAAAAAGATTTTTTCTTAAATGTTGCCATGTCTCCTGTTCCTAGTTCAATTTTGGAATAATAATTATGCTTATGCAGGATACAGTGTTGCAGTTTTGTTACTTCAAGAGGCCCATGAAAAACAGATACTATGCAACCATTTCTCGAATGTTGAATAGCTTTACTGTGATGTTTAAATAAATAGTTTAGTAAAGTTGCCTGAACTCCCTTTTCCTTCATAAAACCCTTCACATTCGATTGAGCAAAATCCCTACCAAAAAA
>WEIT01003377.1:228-18103 GCA_013389985.1 Dryoscopus gambensis | reverse complement strand
TGTTTTTGTTTTTTGGTGCTTCCAACAGAAACAAAGTTTGGATGGGTAAGATATATGTTATGAATCAGAAGCTGAAAGTCAGCTAATTCACAACAGAGGCAGGAGAACAAGAACTCCAATAAGAAGTAAAAGATGAGTGGCAGGAAAGATATCACTGAAGTCATACAAAGCAGTGTTTTGGTGACTGTTGGAAGTCAACAAATCCAACCTATGTAGAGTTACAGATGTTTTGGTCTTGTGCAGTGAGTTTCTTCCCTTTTCTTAGATTTGAATCTATAATCTTTTGTGTTGCTTTCCTCCTTTGCAAACATAAATGATTTGAATGGTCATATAAGTAAAAACAGGAACTCTCTGTTTAGCAATGACGATGATTGAACATACGAGGATGATCATGACTCCTTCCCATGAATATTATTCTAGTCTAGTCTAGTCAATTCTACTAATTGTAGTTTATGGGCTTCTTGAACTGTATACTGTTCCTATGCACTTAGTAATTCTTGGTTGTTTTAACTTTCATGGACTTATTCCAGATCCATATAAATATTTAACATGCATAACTTCCTTCCTTTGACGTGGAGTTCCACCAGTCTGTCACACATAAACCTTTTTTTTCCTAGTTGTGAACACCTTGTGAATTTTGTCTCTCTCATGGAAGAATTAGGCAACAGTTTTTCCCTACTACCCACCAGTCCCTGCCACTCAGTTTCATAAACCCCTACTGATCATTGCTTCTCCAGCCTGAGGACCTGACCTGGTTGTTGTTACATGGAGCCTGTTCCACACACACCTCCCCTGCTCTTCTTTCAGCCTGTCACCATCCTCCTAAATACTTTCTGAGGGAGCAGAGCTAGAACTGCTCACAATATCTGACTTCTCAGTGAATCACAGGTGCAGTGATATAATGATGCTCTCCATTTTACCATCTTTTCCTAATAACGTCTAGCTGCAGAATTGTGTGTTTGACTTCTAATGAGTATTGATAAGTACAATTCATGCAGGAACCCATAACTTCTCACTTGTTTATTCTGATGCCATTATGATTTTTGCTTTTTCATATACTCCTCTCATATCCCCCTTCATATACAAGTTTATGCAGCCTTTATGTATCCCTAATGCTNCAGACCATCAAGTAGGGGTATTTGCCAGTGCATTCTCCAGGGGTGCATGCTCCTGGATGTGATGCACTCTAAGGATCCTGAATAAACACCAAGGTAAACTCCTTGTTCCTCTCTAACCGTGTTTAACTTTTAAAGAGCACAGGTTAAGGCATCAGTTGAAGTCTAACAAACTCGTTCACCATGAAAAAGAAACACTAATAACCTTCGAATTTCACTCTTTTTTTCATTTTTACTTGCATCTTACCCACCCATCCTCTGAAGACCGGTTACAGGAGAGAATTTGGGTCTTAAAATAGATGTGTCTGAGACATAAAATTCATTTAGCAGCCACTTTATGTAATGCAAGTAATTAATTTGGTAAAAAAACCCCCATTGCATAGTAAATGGTATATTTCTTTCCAATTAATTTTTCCTCTCTTCTTTAGGAGCACATTTTAATAATGTCCACTTACAAAATTATTAATGGGGCCTGTAAATGTAGGTAATTAAGCTTAAAGCTTGCTGAATTAATCCTAAATGTGATCAATTTTTACATTTCAAAAAACTATAGGATAATTGACTAATTATTATAAAGGGTTTGCCATACTCATCAGTTTGAGTAATAAATGTAGGGTTACATAGCTGAATCTAAAGCCTGAGGTCTATAGTCTTTTCTATCATTTCTCATGTAATCTCATTTAGTGCTATTGTTTTTTCAAAAAAATGCTCACCTGAAAGTTTAAAAAAGTTTAAGTATCATCTCATTTAATAAAAAAAATAGCTGAAAATGAAAATATAAGCTTATGAAAACTGATGACATTTCACTTTTCCCCAAATCTATTTTCCTTTTCGGGAAAGATGGAAAAAAGTAGGTAAACAAAAGCCTAGGAGTAACTTTAAAGAAAAGTTTTGAATTTCATGTAGAAATTCTCACATTTTTCATTAAGTCTCTTCATCTTTTTTGTATTCATCAGCTTCAATTCTCATTTTCATCTCTGAGGATTAGACCTCATCCAAACTATTTTCCCCGTATATTATTAGCATCCTCTGTACCTGCCATTCAAAAAAAGTAAGGTTATAGTCAAACCCTGTTGTAAAGCTTCAAAGTGCAATAATTGCTTTTTCCTTTATGTTAATGTATCTGTGACAGCCTTGTCTAGGTGATCTCTCAGTGACAGACTGAACATCAGGTACCTGTAATGTACCTGTAGTGTCTGCTAGATGAGCTTTGCAAAGCTTCTGTCCTGTAAGGCATCGATGGAAATCCTCCCCTCTTTCACAATTACATTCCAGATGTTACAGATAGCACTTATTTAATCAGTACAACGGCTGTCACATTGAGCAGTGATGGTTATATATTTATTGAACCAAAATGAAGTAAAAGGCCTTGTATAAATATGGGTCATCAGTGGTTACCTTTCCCAACTACAGATCTTGTTAGGAAATAAATTAGTTTGAAATGAGCTAGTTTACAAAAGCCCATGTGTGCTATTGTCATCAATGCAGTTAGTTATTATCTGAGCCCATAATTTGTTAGGATCAATCTCATGGGGACAGGCCAATAATTACTCAAGGCATCTTATTGAACTTTTTACAAGATAGCATATTTACTTAGTTTTGATCTTCCCAAACTTTCCTGTTGTTTTGTTACTCAACAACACAGAAAGTTTTTAACCATTTCTTCTAAAACTTTTAGATGCAGAATTTCAAAATGGTGATTTTAGCATTTCTAGTTAAATGCATCTGTCTTTTTGTTTATTGATAATTTAATTTTTACATCTGATAGGAGCATGGCAGTAGTAGTATAATTTTGTCTGCTTTTAATGCACTTGGGCAGTCCTTATTTCTATCAGTCACTTTCCTATCAACTACTTAAACTTACCGTTTTTTTTATATTGTAATCATCTACTTCTCATTTCCAACTAGTATTATTTTCCATTTTTGTAATTATGAGTCCATTTATATGTGTATATACACAGGTATATATTAATGTAATATATATGTATAATTTATGTATAATTCGTATCATAAGCTAAACAATAATTTTATATAAGGAGAAAAAAAATATATGGCTCAATTTTAAGTTCCATTTCTTTATCTTCTTTTAGTTTACAGGTGGCTTTCTTGTCTAACTGTGGTATATTAAATAGCTATTAAAGTATTATTCGACCATGTTCCACTACTATTCATTGTATTTTTTTTAATTTAAATTCCTTCTCTGGAGTGTTTTGTTTGATAGTTATTCCCAGTTTTTGTATAGATGTATATATATTTCCATGCAGTTTATATATATATAAAAATAAATAAATAAAACTTTTTCTAACAAAAAGTAGCAAAAGCAATCAAATCACTTTCATGATTTAAATAAATGGGCAAAACCCTAGCAAATCAGCATCTTTCTGTTCCTAAAAAGAAATTTTTTAATTACCTTCCTGAGGGACAGAAGTTAATCCTGTGTCACTCCCCCCACTGATTTGGTATAAACAAGATGAAACCATATTATCTAAACTGAGATGATTAGACATTACAGAGATCAGTAGGTTGCTAAGAGTTGAAAATGAAAATTCACCTCTGTGAATGTAGCAGCATGAACTTTTACTCTAGATATAGGAGGATGTGAGGGAGACTTGACAATAGCTGTGATAAATGCCATAGTTAAATTACCCGTGATTTGCAGAATCAAATGTTACGCTTTTTGCTTCTCACCATTCTGTACTTCTGGACTCTTTCTTGGACTTACTTACTGAGCAAAAACTTGGTAAACTTCATTTTAAGTTATTTTAAAATGTGCCTATGTTATAGCTCTTCTGTAGCATTGTAGGTCATGTGCTAAGAGTGCATCATTATTCTGCTAATGAAATGGAATTATTTGGCCTTCAACATCACAGGATTGAATATGCACCTGAGGCATAGATTTATTACTTGACAATACATATCATTTAATTCCTTAAATTTAATAGCCCAAGTGCTTGTTGGGAAACTGGCCCAGCAGTGTGTTCAGCCTCCCTCCCTCGCTCTGCCACAGCGTTCCCAGGGAGCATCCCACAGCAGTTCTAGGGCTCTGTGTGCTGGAAACACACCCTCACATAAGCGTATTCACCCCACTAATTTAACACATATTATTACACATTGTTAAAAGTTTTAAATGTCTAACAGCTCAGCTAATGAGGGCTCCACCAAGATCTTCATAAACACCTGCTTAAGAAGGTCTCTAGATTATTGAGTTGAAATATATGGAACAATATTTGTTCATTTTGTTCATTTTTCCTCAAAGGTTCCTACCCTTCTCTGCCCATTGTTAGCTCTTGTTAAATGCTGGCCCTGATATTGACAGGTTGTGAGGTTTTTTCTCCTTCATGTACATCTGTTCAAATATCAAATTTAGAATCTTATAAATAGCACTAAGCTCATCCCTGTTGAAGCAAGAGGATATTTTAGGTCTTCTCCAACATGTAAGTTCAACAGACTGGAGTTTTCATCAAATATCTTAAAAAGTAAGTAACCTTAACTCCAAATTCTTTTGGAAAATAAATTTATCTCTTCTGAACTCTGTCATACAGAGTTAACCATACCTGGTTAAGCAATTATTTCATCTGTATAGTGACAGCCAAGGACATTAGATACTTACTGGAACTGAACTATTGAGGTAGAGCTACCAACTAAAGTTTCTTAAAACATACTCCATGTGAAATCTTCATTGAATGAATGCCTAAGTGGTGTGCAATTCCAAATAAAGCCACAGTAAATAGCTTGGTATAATTAATTTATATTAATTCATATTTAAAATGTAAAAATTATTTCTCTTCTAAATTTGGAAAACCTGCACAATTGATCAGCAGTTAAGAAAATAATATAGGAATAATTTCTACTTTGAACTCTAGGTAGAATAAGGAAATCGGTCCCCAAAGATTAGTCTGATAAGGGGAAAAAAATTCAGGAACTCTAATATGCAGCATTTCAAGGTCCCTGATGAAATATCAATCTTTATCACTTTTATCTAACAAAGAGATTTGCAAAGATCTTTCCCATAAGCAGAGTGTGCTTGATAAATATGAGATAACTCTGAGAATAACTGTGAGGGCCAAAGCACATTTTGCCAATGGCATTTGGAAAGTTGGAAATGAGGAAAAAAGTGAAAAAAAGAGAGGGAAATATTAGGAGAGATTAATATCTCACATGAAAATCTAAGTAAATTGGATGTGGATATGGTTATCAGCCAGGTTATGTAACTTCTCTGTGGGTTTTAAGGGTTTAACCACCTTAAGTGCTAGCCAAGTGGTGAAACACGTGCAGTAGGAAGGAAAGATATGCTTTAACATGTTTTCTTTCACCAAGGAATCATCCAGTCATCAATCCGATGCAATCATCCAGTATGCTGTCTTTTACCAGTCATGTTGCTAGCCAGTGAGAATGTTTCTCTGGTACTACTGATGTGCCAGCTATAGCTGTGTCCTTGAACAGAAATCACACATTTTGTGAACAAATCTGGTTTTTCTATTGTTTTTACAAGAGTCATATATAATATCGCATAACATAAATAGCTGTATAATAAACATTGCAAAACATTAATAGCTGTAAAATAAAAACAAATAATTGTTTTTGAAATCCAAAATACTTCCTAAAACCTGAATTTCTAAACACTGAGATATGGTCACAATTTTTTTTAATGGAAAATAGGAAAATGAACTGTTTAAAACAATAGGTTACATTATATACATATATATATTATATATATCTTCTTTCAAAACTAAAATATTTTTGGTAGCAGTAACAAG
This sequence comes from Dryoscopus gambensis, assembly GCA_013389985.1. Classification (NCBI taxonomy): domain Eukaryota; kingdom Metazoa; phylum Chordata; class Aves; order Passeriformes; family Malaconotidae; genus Dryoscopus; species Dryoscopus gambensis. The sequence goes on along the minus strand of WEIT01003377.1, from coordinate 12,231 downwards.
AAAGGAGGTTTCATATACCACTTGTAAATTAATTTACTGTAATTTACAGTAAGAGCAGATTAATTCCTTGTGTTACAGCTAAAGAAAGTAAATGGCCTTTTTTTTTCACTTACAAATTATCATGACCTTCTACAGAAAAAATTCTTTTGAGTTTATGGCTTTACAGTTTGCTATTTTAATTTAAGTTTAGGACAGTTTAAAACATAGATTATGGCTTGTTGCAAAGGCCATTTATTGATATTTGCAATCATTTTTCCAACCAGAATGTCAAATTTTGAGCAGTTTCACTTCGACTTTTACCAGTCTAATTATACCATAGACGACCAGGAAGAAGGTTGCAACAGCTATGGCTCAGACAAAAACCTCTGTGAAAGCAGAAAGTAAGTATGGATGTGGTTTCAGCTTCCCTCTTCAGCAGATGATGGCTCCAGGACTGGCTTTGGGGCTTGCAGGAGCAGGAAAGAGGTTCAAGACATCATTTAGACTTTCCAAAAGTCAGAAAGCTTACAACTGAGCTTTTATTTTTAAAGGATTTGATTTCATGCTACTTTTATTAGTATAGGTGTTACTGGTTGTTTACCTAATAGGAGTAACTGAGCTTCATGTCATTAATGTGACATTTAGGGCGCATATTGCAAGAAATTCTTTAGGATTCTTCTCAGATTCAAGGAAAAAAATCTAAATATGTAGTTCTTTCATTAGCAGTATGGACGTATCTGAGGAATGTCACCAGGCTGCTGGGCAAAAAAGTCAGAAGTGCCTGAATCAGTTGGTGCCCTCACAGCTCCTGAACTCCCTCTCCCCCTCATCCAGCCCGGGTTTCCGTACTGTGCCGTTGTCTGTGCTGGGGGGCAGGGAAGTGGGTGCGCTGGGCTGCAGGGCGCTGGCAGGCTGGCAAGGAGCTCTGCCTGGGGGCAGAGGCAGCTGCAGGGAAGGACAGCAAAGGCACCGTCAGCAGCTCAGCACAACCCTCCACAGCGAGGATAGTACCCAGAAAATTTCCAGTTTCCCCAAACTGAAAATAGGTGAAGTGCTGAAGTAGGTGATATGCTGTGAGTACCTCGAAGATGTTTCTCATTGTAGTCATGAGTTTTGCTGTGCTTTGCTTCTTGTCCTAGGAGCCAGACAGAAATGCAACCTCCAGCCTCAGACATGCTTCCGTCCCCTCAGAGCTACACGGGTCAGATTTTGCAGCCGGCGTACAGTCCCTACACGCTTTCTCAGCTTGGTTATGCTGACGGATTTGACGAGGAACCTCCTTTGCTAGAAGGTAAAAATAATCCCACAGACGACGTGCGTGATCCCTGGGGGTGCCTCTAATCTTTCTTTGCCAGCCAGCAGCTCCTGGCCCCCAAACCTGCATTTTCTCCTTCGAATTCGCCGTGGGTTGATCCAGCCTTATGGCGTAGAGCAGATATACTGTGCCACCGCGAGATGGCAGCATAACAATAGGTTTTGCATTCACGTTTCCAAAATTTTTTCCCACTCTGTGTTTATCCTGCATACATATTGGAAAATCTATAATTAATAAAGATGGCTAATCATCTTTTTTCATATCTAGTAATAAATTTAGTAGTTTTCAGGTGCTAAGTTGCTTGTTTCAGTTGGAAAGAAATTGAGAAAGTTGCTTTCAGTTTCAATTAGTTGATCATTTAACCATATGAGCAGTGTCATTCTTTATGATGATTGACCATTCTAATGCTAGTGGCTGATTTTGTCGCTTGCAAAATACTTGTGCTACGTTAGTAAAAAATGGAGAATTTGTCTGTAATTATTTCAGCATAATGTAAAAGAAGCATATTCAGCCTTCTAGTTTGGCATGCTGGAAGGCAACTGGAGTTTTTACTATTTAAAAGGGACTACTACTGCCTTAAAGCCAGCCAGATCACTCTGATATAGATAACTGCTAGATCTCTACCTGTAAGACCTCCAACCATTTAAGTCCCCATGCAGTTCATCCTGGGAAAAGGATGTTGTAATACGACTGCTTGTGATCTGCAAGGCTTCAGAGATATTCCTATCTGTGTACCCCATAAATCTGACCAAAACCACACATTTTAGTGCAGAATAGCTTTATAGATACAATGTTTTGACTGAGCTCAAGATGATGGAGAGGTGGAACAAGGTAAAGACTTGGCTTCCAAGCAGATCTAAGACGTTGTCAGTCTCAGTAACTCTGGCAGCAAATCTGAACCTAACTTTGCCCTTACCGGAGAATCTCAGGGAAGATGATTACTTATGCAAGCTTAAGTGTTTCTCCAGAAGTTATAAATAAGATAAAGCTTTGCCCTAGCAAATTTAATGGCAGAATTCCCATCAACTTTAATGGGAAAGGATTTTGTTCTCTTTCCAGGGGTCTCATTAATTACTTTTTAAATGCAAACACCACCACCACCCCCCACAAACCCCCAAGCTTATAAAGCACTGTACAAAGTAGTATTAACTTGCCTTAAAGGGTCAAATGTAATTTTGAAGTGCTTTTGGCAGTTCAGACTTAAGACACATTTCTTGTCAGATTTGCCACAATTAAAGCATATATTTCTGTTCTCAGTGTTCTAGAGTATCTTAAATTCTGCAGTTATTGTTAATTAACATATTTTTCAACATCTAAGTTAGCGTGGCATTAAATACATGTGTTTTAAATATAGGAAAACCAAATATTAACTCAAAAGTGCTGAGGGCATTTTTTGGTTCACTGCCTAAAATTGTATTTATTAAATTAATATTCCAATTTAGAATCAAAGCTGACTCTCAAATATATTGGGTATATAGCAGGGACATTATGTTCCTATTACAGAATATGTCATCCTACAATATTATCTGCACGGAAGTATTTGTTTGTAGTTTTGTGGTATCTAATGGATTTTTGTAAAAGCGTTGTTTTCTTGTGAGCAGTTAACAAAATCCTGAAATTTCTTGTTGCAGAACTTGGGATCAATTTTGAGCATATATGGCAAAAAACATTAACAGTTCTAAATCCGATGAAGCCTGCAGATGGCAGCATTATGAATGAGACAGACCTCACTGGACCCATGATTTTCTGTTTGGCCCTTGGAGCAACATTGCTGATGGTAGGATGTGGTAGAAATCTTCAGGAATTTCTTTTCTAACAAGCTAATGCCTAGGTGATAATGAGTGTGAAGTTGCAGAAGATGTAGTACTGGCATAAAATGAGTCATTTGCTGCCAATTGTTCTGGAATTATGTATTAAAAATTCTCCCTACTTTGAACGTACCTGCATAAAGTTTAAATGCAAAGTAAAGCTGACACAGATAAAGTGATGTACTACTTCCAGTGGAAAGAAGAGACCACACCATTTTTGGGGTGGGATTTAATATGAACAAAGATCAGATCTGTGCCATATATAATCTAGAGAAGCTCTGAAAAGGTTTTAAAGGAGGGAATAAAAAGGAATAGCAGGCCAGCCCAGTTTTTCTAACAGTTTTGCTACTGTTTTGAAATTATCTTCTTTCAATGTTATTTTAGAGAGTGCAGAGACATATACATTTTAAAAAAATATAGAGAGAGAGCTAGAATAATTGGAAAAAAAAAAAGAAATGGGAACAGTCTTCCCCCCGCCCTTAAATTTGCAGTACTTTCCTATAAATTTAGCTAATACTTTCTTACTTTATATTCTTTGTTCTATAGTGTCTGCTTAACAAAATATAGTAGCCTGTATTTGACCCCCTTCTTCTTTATGAATATAGCTTTCCTACAGGAGGAAAGTTTTTCAGGGTGGTACAGAACTGCAGCTTCATCTATATATCACTGGCAACAGGGGCTCTCCACTGTTGCTGACCTACAGCTCTGATTTCCAGCAGCAATTCATCAGAGAGGGATAAGGTGGCACCATTCTGGGAAGGGCTCTACTGCCCTGCAACTGAGGTGAGAGGAAAGGGGCTCTAATTCTCCATTTCCTCTGTGATAAATAGTGCTGAATCAGAAGATTCTTAAAAGTTCTTACTCAATTTGTAATGTCAGTGCAGTACCTTAAATGTGCAAACTGCAATATAAATGGCAAGTAGTATTATTATTTATGTCCCTATAAAAATAAAAATATTTTTAAAGGGTGGAAGAGGCAGAAGGAAAGAGAATAAAAGGAAAAGAAGGTGGGAAGCTAGAAAAGACAGGCTATTTTCCACCTGGAGAAATAAATGTATGAGGGTAGTAAAAGGAGAAAGTTGAATTAATTATAATCAAGAAAATGAAAGGAAAGTAAGCTAAAAGAAAGAATGGAAAAAAATGTTTTCTGTTGATTTTTCTCACTGAATAGCCAACACTTATGATGAATATTAAACTATTATTGATTTGAATTTATTGTTATTGAAATAAATTACTTTAATTATCATACTTTTTCTGGGATATTACACATTTTAGATGTCATTAGAAAATCAAGTATTTTCAATGCCCCAGTTTTAGGGCAACATAACATCTCTGATACAATCCAGTATTTTTGTTCCATAACTTCACATCAGTAAGTCTATGGGTTTATCTTAGAAATTCAGGCTACCATTTTATCTCAGATGTATTTGAATACTAACGTGTCTCTTCAGCTGTGTAAACTGTGATATCTTTCTGTACTTTAATATCTTCTGATAGCACCAGGAACATAATTTGGTTGAGAGCTTGTTTCTAAAAATAATGTATACGTTTTCTTTAGTTTCGGCTTTTTAACTATGGAAAATTATGTAAAGATATTCTTCAAAGGGTAGTAGTTCTTTCAGAGAAAAAGAAGAAAAGGCTGCTAGTCTGGCAGCAGGACTTGGTCTTCCTCATGCTAGTATAAAACAGGGCAGTTCCATTGTAGATAGAGAAACAACGGCAGCACAAAATTTAGCTGAAGCCTGACTCTCAGCTGCTTTGCATTTTACACTGTCATTTGTATGAAATCAGACTTCCCCATCCACTTCAGCTAAAGGTAGTAGTTCCCACTCCAGGCATATGCAAACAAGAACACAAAGTCTGACTTTCTCCTAACCTTGCTCCTTCCGCAGGACAAATTTAGCTCCTTCCATTCATCAAAGCCTGTCAGACTAATCAAGCCTGATTCTGCTTTTGCTTACATCACTCTGAACTGGGAGTATTCCCGTGTGTGTGAGTCAATATATTTACATATGTTAAGTAAGACTAAAATCAGAACCAACATGTTCAGCTGCTTTTTTTTTTTTCTCCTCTTCTCTCATACCTTTGCACCACAAATCCAACATTTCACCAAGTGGAGATCTCAGCTAGCTGCAGGTGGTAGTGCTCCCTTCATCTCTGGCTGAGGAATTTCTTAGTCTTAAATGAAGCTAATATATAGTGCTGTGTAGAATCGTTAAATATACTGAAACAGTCTAAAATATAGCTTGTAGGTCATACATCTGTTTTGAGACAGAACTTTACTTAGTTGGTCTATAGCAAAAGCTGCTCCAAACCATTGTGGGTGTTAAACTTACTACATGTCCTTAATGACTGAAATTCTAATTGATAAACATCCGAGCTAGTATTGCTCTCCCACACTATTTCTAGCTATCATTAATTTTATTTGTTCAAGCAATTTTTCCTGATTATTTTATACCACTAGTATTCAAATGCAAGCAAAGGAGTCTGTACCTAAACAGGAAGATTTCTTATGCTGTTATTTCAGGAATTGATTGTTCCTTATGGTGAAAGAGAGTAGTGGGGAAAAGGCCAGGATGCTGGAAGGATATAGGCAACCTGGCTGTACCTGACTTAACCTTGAGGACTGGGACCCTTGAGAGGAGAGCTCAGCAGTGAGCCAGGTCAATCTGCAGACAGGATAGTGTTGCTGATGTAAAGTCAGGTCTTACTAACTCAGGTTGCCTTTCACGTAAGCATGCACTGCTCTCCAACAAGAGCTGGTGAGCTGCCACCAACCTGCAGCATCGGGACTTCCAAGCTGTGTCATCACTAGGCAAGGCCTTCTCCACAGTGTTCTTCATGTCTGTCCAGCTCAAATACTGCTGGCATCCAGTGATCAGTTTCCACATGCATGGATACAGGAAGAGAGGGCAGAGAAGGGTCCTCAAAGTTGATTTCTCCCAGATTTCACTAAAATGTATGAATAAGTACAGCTGGAGGTCTTCTCAATCCTCATTAGCCATCATGGGAGATAAACTAGCAAATATCACAAAACATGATAAAAGCTTCAATAATGTTTCTACGTAATCCATCACAACAGAATCCAACCATAAGCCAGAACATTACTAGGAGAGAACATCTATTAGTTTTGAGTCTTATGTGGTTTATCGTGTGCAATATATAATATATTGTGTGTGCAACATACAGATGTGTGTGCGTGTGTGTATGAACAAACACACTGGCGTTTTACGTATGTACATATACCTTGTTATGTGTCAGGAAGGTGATGCATAGTGGCCCTTCATTTGAGAAGTTTACTCCATGGTTCTGAGTTAACGGTTAAGTTCCAGGTCTGAACTTACTCCTTCACAGGTGCATTCTATCATTAGGATACAAAGTTCCAAGAAAAAACCAGATGTCTGATTCATGAATGTTTTTCTGATGTACAGATGTGAAAATGACAGTATTGCACAGCCAACATTCAGTATTTAATTTGTTAGAAGCTTGAAGAAAGAGAAAAAAATATTTAACAGTCTTTTGTGACTGTTTATTTTGGGGACTGAACAATGCCCTTATGCCTGGAGGTGATCCTTCACAATAATGGCAGGAGAGGAAGGAATTGGTGGTGCTGTGGCCACAGTTGCCTGTTTTACTAGCTTTGTGTATAAATTAGAAAACATCAAGCTCCAGGCTGCCAGGCTGGTACCTTTCATAGGCAACAAATTCAAACAAAGGAATAAAACCTGGAAGAAAAAAAAAAAATCTGGCATTTTTTTCATTCGTTAGGAAAAAAAAAAAGAACACAAGCTGACAGCTACTACTGAGTTTTATTTTGAAATGAACGTGTTGTATTGGTCTAAACACAGAGATGTGTCTTTCTCATGTTAGTCAAGGGGAAGAATGGTCACATTTACCCTGAAAACCAGCGTAGTTTAAGCAAAATTTTACTAATTTTTTGCAGACCTGCTTAAAGCTGAAGGTTTGTAATAAAATGTGAAGCATCTCAGGTAACCTGGGTCATCATATTACTTAGGACACTTTTTCACAGCCCCATATAAACTTATTGAGATGTTTCCTGAGACTAAAGTGATTTTTAATGACTAAAATGTGATTTCCATAATTTCTTAGTCTGTCACCAGTTAAACTTTCCCAAGCCCAATCAATTCCAGTTGTGTTGGGAGCCCAGTGACAGTAAGACTGAGAATCAGCCTTGTAACTTTAAGTTACAGGCAAGCACACTTTCTCAATTGCACCTTGGAATTATTTTTATGCAAAAATCACCCAGAAGTATCAGCTGTGGTTCACAACTGAACTGATGTAGGTGAAGCAGAGAGACAGTGTCAGCTACAAGAAGTAACCAATCTAAAACTAATTCTGTCTTCTGCTAGCACTTTGTGATCACTTCTCGCTTCCGACACCTCATGCTTACTCATATTTATTCCAGGCAGGAAAAGTTCATTTTGGCTACGTGTATGGGATGAGTGCCACTGGGTGCCTTGCCATGCATGCCCTGCTGAACCTGATGAGCGTCTCAGGAGTCTCTTATGGCTGCGTTGCAAGTGTCCTGGGCTACTGCCTGCTGCCCATGGTGATCCTCTCCTCTTCTGCAGTTGTCTTCTCACTGCAGTAAGTACCAGTCCATGGCAACAGGAATACTTTGAAGGATAGTAAGTCAAGTGGCTGGTGTTGTGCAAGACATTTTATAAATGGTCACGTAGTGAATTTTGGCTTCTGAAACTCTAATACCATTTTTTTTTGTATGCATAGGTGGAAAGAGACAAAACTGGACAGTATTTGAGAGGGCTGGTATACATTCATTTTAATATGAGTCTTTAATTCCACTGCTTTCCACCTGGACTGAGAGTACTGTTGTTTTTTGCAGCAGCCTCAGATGTGATTTTTGTTTTTGCAGAGCCAACAGTGGCCAAACTCAAGTATCAATTTTAAAAGCAACTGCTGAACTTTGGGTTTATACAGCTGGTTCTCCTGTTTCTTGCTTGTTCATATCATCAGGCCTCCCATCTTTATGTTTCCTTTCTTACTGACTTCTCTGGGACAGAATGAAATAGCCAAGTAACCTTTAATATGTGGAGAATTAGAACAAGTGTTTAAGATATAGTAGAGTTGTATATTCTGAGGTATAGTTGTGGTGCAATTGCAAACCTGAAAATAACTGAATACTTTGAAAACCCAAATGTGTGATGGTGTATGTATCTGTGCACACGTGGGGGGTTGTTCAGTCATAGTCTGTGAATAGGAAACTTTTTGGCAAGCCTCTCATTCCTCTTTTTTTGAGTAAGCCCTTTGAGACACAGTGTGTTTATCTCCCTGTTAACACACAACAAAGTACAAGCAAGTCCTAGATCTTGCCTGAAGGCCTTGAGCAGTGCTTTCACCTATTGTTAACATGTTATTAATGATGGTTTCCCTCCTTAGTCTTTTTTTGTTCTCTCATACTTTTAACTCTCCAATCTGTAACATATGGAACGTAGTAGCTGATGAATGAGAAAGTGCCCCTGTTTGTTTTCTTTGGAAAAGCAGCATTCTTACATATGTGTATATATGTATTTTTTTTTAAGGAAATTATGTGGTGGAATGAAGTTTTGGCAAAAATCTTGTTGCATGTTTCTGTGGAGCTATGATGGCTTAACCTGACCATATTCCATATTAAAGTGTTTCTGAACTGTCCTTGATAAGATGGATGATAGTGACACTGAAGAAGCTGTTTATTCTCTGTTCTCCTACACTTCCCATATTTTCTTGATTAACCTGTTTAATAATCCAGTCTAACAAAATGTGCAGATACATAATTGTAAGACAGATGGGGTGAATTCCAAACCAGCTGTTACAACTGTGCAGGGTACTGTTTTCTGTACAAGGAATCCCCAAGCACACACCACACAATTGTAAAATGCTGTGAATTTACAGAATGCACATATTTTGAAAATGTATAAATACTAAAGTGTGATAGCCTTTAAGAAATTAAACTGTTATTTCTAACATAAATTGATAGCATAAAGTATCTATTGACAGGATTCTGCAGTCCTTTCTCATATGCTGTATGAAACTGCTTGAGCTCAGCAAGTACCAAGGTTAACTATTACAAACACGCTATTAAAATTAAGTGGCAACTTTTAAATCCAATATACATTTCATTATTTTTAATTTAAAAAATTATTTAAAATGGTAAAAGAAAGAGCATGATTGATGATTTTCAAAAAAATATTTCTAAAAAAATATTATTTCTATTTCAAAGTTCAAAGAAATAATCTAATTTTTTTTGCCAAAAATATACGTAAGATAATGCACTCATCTATGGCAAAGATACATAGTAATGAAATAATTTTCACTTTTCATGATTAGCTATTTCCCTGTAACTAAATAAAGCAAAATATGGAACACTTGAGGTACCAAATAGTACCAAGGAGAAAACCACTTCTCTTACTCAAACCTGCATGGAACTAGATTTGTTTGTGCCCACCTATGCTGTTAACATGTGTCAGCCCAAATTTATTAGGCCATCTTTCTGGGAGAAACATCAATAGACCTTTTCCTGCAGAAAGCAACAACAATTCTTTAATATCAAATCCCATAACAGGGTGGTAAAGCTATTTCCTTAACTATGGTGAAGGAAATGAATGTAAGGATGGGGAAAGAAATTATTAGACCGAGCTGATGTAAAGGACCCATCTGGTGACGGCATCTGCAGGATGTGAGAGAGAGAGAGTAGTTGAAAGGGTCCACTTGTGTGTCCCTCCATCTCAATCACACGAGTACAGCCCCAGTCCGTTTGGTCACTGTAAGCATGTCATCTGCTTTTTGCCCTTCTCCCATGCTAGAGGATTTGACCCTCATGGATGTGACAGACACGAGCTCTCTGCCAAACCATTCCTTTTGGCAGTAACACATGGTTAGATCAAGGACTGAATTTGTAAGTGCACAGTGTTACCTCTTGATTCCAATAAGATTTTAAAGTCACCTTTCCATCCTGCTCTCTGCCAGTCCTGGAACAAACCATGAGAGGCCTTTGGACTTCAGCGCAAGGCAGAGCAGCCACAGCTCTAAATTGTGCTACCTTGTGATAGCCCTCTAAAGAGTCATTATGCTAGCTGAAAATTGTAATTGCACAGTATGTTCCTATTACATCCCATCCCTCTGCCAGCATGGGTACCTGCTCAAAGAGCCGTCCATACCAGGTCTGAATTTCTGGCTCACTGTTTAGGTGAACAACTTAGCATCACTACTTGGAGAAGAGGCCAGGAACTTGCTTTACAAAGCCCAGTGGAATTTCCCTGAATGCCACTATATAGGTTTAAAGGACACTTAAACTGAGGATATTAAATCACATGGTGTTTAATGTTTTATTTTTAACTTGTTAAGTTGAAATGAGGTGCAGAGTCACTGTAAAATCAATTCTTTCCTTCCACCCTCAATGGCCCAAGGCTGACAACACCATGAACCTTACTGGCCTGGTGACTGGATTGCGAAGAAATGAATTATTTTATGTGATGTGATTGCATTAAGTAAACTAAGTAAATTATATAAGGACAGCTTCATTCATCATGGTTTAGTTGCCAAAATGATATTAGTGGAAATGATTTCTGATAAAAGGAAGTGTGATACCTGAGTATGGATACACAGTCTGTTTTTCCCTTCTAGTTCTGTTATGCTGATGCTTTGGAAGAGTGGGACACCAGGAAGGCCTTTAGGAGTGGCAGAGGTTTATTCTTTCTCAAAGTCCTTGAGACTGACACAGCAAAAGTGTGTAAAGCAGCTATCTCATTATGTACTTCAGCCATGTATTATGCACATGATCTCATGCATTTTACAGAAGCAGGCTGCAAATAAAGCATATGTGAAACATTATTTATTGGCAAGATTTTGTTCCCACAGGGTTTAATAGTGAGCCCTCTCTAATCTGCAGGAGTATTTCAGCGGGCTTTTAACCATTGTCACATAATCATCAGTTCTCCAGGCCTCCCTGCTCCTGAAAGGTGGCAAAAGGGCCCAGCTGTCACCAAGAGGTAGGGTGGAAAGTCATAGTCCTTTCAGTGTGCAGAGAAGGATGCCAAGAGGAGCAAAATATTTTTCCTTGGTTGTTCTTTTCCAATTCCTTACTCTGTGCTCAGCGTGCTCCCTTTTTTCAAAAGACCAGTCAGGCTTTTTCCTGGCAGACCTTTCTGCCCATCCAGCTGGTGTAAGTCTTTCAGAGCCCTTCCTCAGAGTCTAAGGCACACTTAAAATCTGTTCTCAGTATTACAAAAATGCAATCCCTCCAGATCATCAGGCTTCCTGATGGAAGAGCAGGTCTGTAGTGTCATTTTAGAATTTCTCCAAGATGATTTTGGCTGAAATACGAACTTGGCTAAATTTAATATTAAACTTTAGCAGCTGCATCTGCTGGGGGCCCAGAAGATTTATTTGGAAATGTACAGTCCTTTTAGCAGTACTTCTGATGAAGCTTTTATCCATGCTGAACAAATTATTTTTTAGTTTACGGTTACACTTTTAATTTGCTCTCATGCTTGACTTTCATTATGTCCGTTAGTTCTTGGTTCTTCCAGTGGCTGTTACCTTATGAACAATGTGCTGCTAGACATGAACTTGAGTTTGGTAAGATTTGATGCTACGTTTAATAATATGTGGACTCTGTCATGTTTCTTCTGTGTTTTTTTTTCCTCCTAGGGGAGTCCCAGGAACTGTGTTAGCTCTGTTTATTATTGGATGGTGCAGTCTGTCAGCCTCCAAAATTTTTACCTCTGCATTGGCTATGGAAGGACAGCAGCTCCTGATTGCATACCCATGTGCTTTACTTTATGGACTTTTTGCACTTCTAACTGTTTTCTGAGATGTATTTTCTGGTCGTCTTCTTACAGTCTGTTCATGGTTGTTGGAGGGACAAGGGGTTATTTACTTATT
>WEIT01003376.1:1759-26921 GCA_013389985.1 Dryoscopus gambensis | reverse complement strand
AATTTTAATCTCTTTCTTCCTCTTGCCCTGGCAGTTCTTTTCCCCTGAAGTAGAATGATGGCTGTACCTCATATTGGAGCATGCAGCAGGGAAAAGAATGGATTTACAGGAAACCATTCTATTTCAGTACTATAGATTCCCATTACATAATTTATTCTTAGGAGCAGTAACTCACAGATTAAAGGGGTAGATACACACATGCAACACCAGGTGGAATACAAGACATAAATTTTAGTTCTGAAATACTGAAAAGCCAAGGGTGCTCTTTATCCCTCTGAGCCAGTTTATGATGACATGGCAAAGTAAGTCCAAACCAGGAAGGATGACTGAAACCAAAGCCATGTGCCACTGTGTTAAGTGCTGCCAACAGTGACGCTGTGAAAGTGTTCCTCCACCAGTCTTAGGATTTCTGTGTAAACAACCAAAGCATGTGCCCTCTCTCAACTGAGCTGGCTCAAATATCTGACTGACAGCTTGCTACCTTTAATGAACTGGAAAAATGTGTTTTCTGCCTCTGCAGATTTGGGCAAGTTCAGCTCCAAGAAATCATGAGCTGCTCTTTGCCCTCTCCATCATCCCACTCCTTTCAACAGTCCACTTTGGGTAATTAAAAAGACAAAGGCCTGTTGTACATTTTGAAAGGTTTTCACGACTCTCAAGACATAACACTTTATCTTCCCTGTTGCTTTGTGTCATTCAGACAGAAGATTCAGATGCTTGGAAGCTACAAAGCCTCCATGACAAAAGCTTTTATTCCAAATGAAATGGGGTCTTCCTTTTTTTCCTTAATATATGTTTGTATTCATTAACAAAAGGATGTTTTTTCCACAAAACTGCATCTACAGAATGTAGCAGATTACATTCACAGCACTAACACCTTACAAAGAACTGTGCCGACTCAGGACTGCTGGAGCCAATATTCACACACTGAGTAAAAGACATGATGGACTAAAGATAACTGAGTTGCCCATCACCGAATTTTAACTCCAAGTTGTTGGTTTTTTTTCTGGTTATGGTTATTAGAACTAGGAAAGCCATTTTGATTCAAAAAAAGAAAAAAAGACAGAAGGGTGATAGGAAAGCTGTTTCCTTAGCAAAGCACTGCTAGACAGGATGTGGAAGGTGCTACAACTCTTCCTTGCTGTTAAACTAACTTAGTCTCAATGTAGACCTGACTAACCACTACAACTGGTACCATTAAACTGTGCAGCAAGAGTCTGAAGTTCATATCCCATTCATATTCTACCTTTTTGTCAAGTTGTTTTTAATTTTTCTTCTTCATCCTTCCTCAACTTCAGCAGTTTTCTCCAGTACAGAAAACATTTCCAGATTAGTCTGCCTGATTTCCTCCTGGCACCTTCTCCAAGAAGCACATCTCTGTGGCCAGAGGTTTTTCCTCTCAGGGAGGAGGAATCTCCTTGCAACACTCCTCATGAAGATGGAGCACTTTACACAGGAGCTTGCAATGGGCCCCTGAAGTCCTTACAGATTGTTTTACAGCAGCTAAATGAGAAGAAATTCTGCTTGTGATGAAGGCTTCTGAATCTGTGTCCTGACACTAGAATAAGAAATAAAATCCTTCCACTCTTACCAGCTGCAACCTCAAAAATCTGAGTGACTGAGCTCACTGGACCTCAGGCCACACAATTCCACATTTACCCCCTTTCAGTAGTTTTCTTTCCTCTGGTGCATGCAATATCCATTCCCTCCAGAGGCCCCTGTGTCATCTGTTGAAACATCTGCTTCATTTTCTATTCTGCAAAATATCCATAAGAAAACACTCAAAAAACCCACAACCCACAAAAAAAGTACTTGCATTTTTTACACTGAAAACATAATAAAAGCACACATCATTTGGAGAACTTTTAACAACTTGTTCTCATCTTGAGTAACATAGTCACAAGCTTTACAGGGAGAGGAGAGTACACTTAAACACCAGTGTACCCAGTGTATCCTATGACATTTACTTTTCTCTACCAGTTCCAAAGAAAACATGCACATATACACTATGCAACAGAAAGTGGAAAAAACGATATCTCATCATGAATCCACAGTTGCAACACTGCCAAACTAAACATAATCAAGGGTAACCGAACACTACTTCTTTCATCATAACCCAGCTTTCTTCCCTCATGTGCCCTTATTCCTTTAGCATACAAGGAGAAGAACTCATGGATTTTTCAGCCAAAGTCTTAAGCTTTCTGTGCTCTGCTTCATCCCTGAAAAGAAAGTCAAACCAATCAGTATGCTTATTACATACTTATAAATCACTTCAGAAGTGAGTTCTCTTTGTGATATTTTAGAAGAAATGCACTGTTGAGAAGTCATATCTATTGATGTATTTTAATCTAAGAGTCATAAGCTAATTTTCACAACTGAAGGCCCGTTGCTCTTGCTCTTTTAAAAAATCTTTTATAATAATGAATTTAGTACTTTTCAAAGACATTGTGTTTGCAGTTCTAAAACAACTATGACCCTATCTACTAATTCTGACAGAGGACAAAATTGAACTTTCAGCCGAGAGGTTAAAAGACTTGATTGTATTGCTGACAATCCCTTGCTCCAACTGTGCAGGTAAAGGGAAACAGTGTAATGTGGCATAAGAAGGTTAAATGAAGAAACAGCTTCTCAGTAAAACAAAGAAATTCTTTCAAGATAGAAATATTAGAAAATGCTCTTAAAAAAACCATTCTTCAAATGAAGCTTAGTACTGAAGAAAATAATGTCACCTGCAGCTACACACGTTCTCATAGTGTTCTCCAAATTACACTCTTACCCTTCTAGATCTGACAACTACCAAAGTAAGCACAATCTCCTAAAAACCCATAGACACTGCACTTGCATCATCTGAACATAGCTTCTTTTAGGACCATCACACCAGGAGATATGCTCCAAAGACTCTAGCTATCTGAGGAGTTGCCATTCAAAACAATAAGGATTTCTAGGCACTGAACAGAACAACTTTATTATAGATGTCCTGCCAGGCTTCCCAGAGCACAGCCTGCAGCACAAGCCATAGCCTGATGCTCCTTGGATATGAGTCCACACAGATCCAGAAAGTCTATACCTTTGATCTACCTCATTTAGTTCATGTTACTTCTCTAGACAGCATTTCAAACCCTGCCATAACATTGTGAGGAACATATGATTCGAAGCAAGTGGTGCAAGGTAGATTCCACGCTGACCAGCATTGTGTTATATAAAAAATTTAACTATCAAGAAAAGAAATATAGTCTGCTGGAAAAACTCAGCCCTTTAAAAACAGTCCAAATGCTTCTAATTTAAAAACTTAAGACACTCTTCTCCTAACATCCTTTCTCCTGATTTTGAAAACAGGATATTTTGAGACAGCCTCAAGAAGAGCAAGTTACAGTCAGCATAAGAAAATTAGTCATAAGCATATAACTATGCACTATTGTATCCTTGTAAGTGTACACAAATACTATTTTCCCCACCAAAATTTCCAATGAGATTTATTTGCAAGTGCTAGCTTTCTTCTACAAAACAGTATTTCCTACTACATGGAGCATATAGATTTTCAACCAAAAAGAAAATTAAGGGAGAATCAATTTTGGTATTTTTCAAGTTCTGCTAGAATAATTTTGAAGACAAAAACCTGATGAGCTATACCTTGTTTCTAATGTATCTACCCTTATTAAATAAATGCAGATGTTAACCCTAAGAATATTATGGGATTATCACACTAAGTCATTTAACACAGCTTTTCATTTTCTAAATCAACACTCCACTAACTTCACTTAAATAACCTGCGGGTTTTTTTCTTTCTAAAGAAAAATTCAGAACTATGACACAATACAATGTGCAAAGCATCATAATTTCACCCTGAGGGTGGCTGGGCACTGGAACAGGTTTGCCTACGGAAGTGGTCACAGCACCAGCCTGACAGAGTTCAAGAAGCATTCGGACAATTCTCTCAGGCACATGGTGTGACTCTTGGGGATGGTGCTGTGCAGGGCCAGGAGTTTGACCTGATGATCCTTGTGGGTCCCTTTCAGCTCAGGATATTCCACGATTCTGTGATAATACCCAAAATATAAATTATACTGCAAGCCCCCCTAGTAGTTATTGTCAATAAATCTTTAAACCAACTTAGCAAGATTTCTGAAATGTTTAGCAAAGGCAGATGCCAACTAATACATTTTGACAAGTGGTAGAATGAAGATGAGCATTTTGAAATACCGTAAGAAATAAGAGAACACATAGACTGTTGTGTAAACAGCTGTATTTCAGAATGCTTTATACAGTAAAGGGCTGTCAAATACAGTTTCTCTCTTCAAGTACCATTTATTTAATAGCTCTACTAGTTTGATGCATTTGATTTTTTTTTTTTGCAATCGTTTACTTAATATTGCTGTACAGATCTCAAGGGTCTCTGTTCCAGGCTATTTGTATGCAGCCCAGAAGAATTTTAAATTAAACTTCTGTTTTAAACATATTGTTTTGCTACAAATGCATCTACATATGTGATATTTGTTTAGTACTGCAGATTGACATGACATTCCATTTGCTTTCCTTTTTATTGTATGAAAGACCCTTTTTATCAAAGTTGTTGCCTTGATTTTTAATGAAGTGTGCAGTTCAAAAAGCAGTAAAATACAGGGTTTGCAAACAGTCCAAGTCACTGTTCAACTAGATTTTCTTCACTTGACATATTTTGTATGTGCACACAAGGGAGAAGCCTGAAGTAGAAAAGACTTTCTTATTTTTATCAGTTTAAGTAGAGAACATTCAGCCACTGCATTTAATATCATTCAGAATGACATTGTAGACAACCATAGTTGTCATGTTCATATTCTCCTTTTTGAGATGGAATTAAATTCAACCACACAGTTTTGTGTTCCATTAAGTTTGGTCTTTTTTTTTAAACTTAAAGAAAACAAAGAACTCTAGTGAGTTTATTCAGGGGGTTGCAGTGTCAAGAGACATCCACGAGTGTTTTTCAATATATTTGCAATATTAAAGCTCAGTAGAAACATTGAGCAAAATGGTTGTATCCACTGAAGAAGACACAACTTGGTATGAAAACTTATGAACCCAAATAAAATCTCCAGACAGCAAATAATAAATGACTTCTGGATGAAATGAGAAAAGATACAATTAACAATATAACAATAATTGGAGGTAAAATGATGGAAGAGAAAAATCACACAGTATTCATATAAATTGATCAATGAGACACAGGTACAATCTACAGAAACACAACAAAATCCAAATTAACTGTTCTTAATATACACCAGGAGCCTGAGAAAAGATCTTAATTATATCAATTGGTTTAGACAAGCCAATCAATTGGTTTAGACAAGGTTTATTGTCTTTCACAATAAACACTGGATGTTAGGATGACTAAACCTCCAACACACAAAAATTTCCTTTCAAAGTGAAAGGAAAAATACCTTCAGGAAGGAAAAACACTACAGCGGGTTCTTTGTTTGCTTTTGGGGTTTTTTTAATTGTTGTTTTTTTGTGTGTTTTTTTTGTTGTTTTTTTTTTTTTTTTTACAAACTGTGCTTTTAAGTTCAGCATCATGCACTTTTTTTTTTCCGTTTTATTTTTTCCTACACTTGTAGGTTACTCTGTTTTTCTGTCAAGGTCCTTCATAAGGGAAATTACGGAACAGAGGCTGGAGCAAATGGCAAAGCAAAGCAGCATCTGCAACTCCTGTGCAAAACTGTCCCCAAGGGTAGCCTGGGGTGGCAGAGCTCCCCCAGCCTACTGCCCACAAGACTGTCTGCTCTGTGATCGAGTTAATCTCAAAACTGGATAATCTGCCCAGGGTTAATCAAAAACAGACCTTAGCAAATCAAGACCTACAAATATCACTTTATTTCATACAAAACCTACGTAGAAAGATGCAAGGATTGGAAGGGGCAGGGGGAGGAGGGGTGTGAAACACAGGAAGACTTTCAAGAGCAGTCAATATTCAGTGTTCGAACTTTTCTTTCAGCTGACTAACATCTGAAAAAAAGTAGTATTTTCTTCCCCAGAAAACAAAGACCCAGATCCTCAACACCCCCTGAGATTGTTCTTTCATGACTATCATCTTTTACCTAATATTTACAGACAGCATTACACTGTAAAACCAAAATGTTTTCATTACCCTGGAAGTTTGTTTGGTTTTGATTGTTTTTTTCATTAGAATCACTGACAATAACGCAGTTATTTGATTTTAACGTAACAACTTCATGTGTGTAGTCTGGTTCAGAAACAAAATGTGCACAACTTCACAAAGTCAGTATTAAGACATTGATACTTTTTTCCCTGATGTTTGTGCTGGTTAAACATACACCTTTAATTACAGAAATGCACGCTGCCCCCAGGCAAGGCTGAAAGTGATTGATAGTCACATTTACAATTTGTTCAAGGCTTATCCTTTATAATTAACCTTCTTATAGCAAGCAGAATACATGTTAGACGCATAACAGCATGCTATTTAACTGCTTTTTGAGTTGTATGAGGCTAGATCTTGAATTATCCCAGTGATATAAGATTGTGTAAACCAGTGCATTCTGAAAAACATTATTCTTCTTCGAAATATTAAAAAAATTCTATGAAGTAACATGAATTGTAAATCTCTTAACAATTATGAAGATAACTACTAGTTCCAGGAGACCTAAACATTTTAAAAGCTGGTTTTATTTTATCCTTACAGTCCATAAAACAAATTCTGCTCAACTAATATGATCAACTGATTAGAAATTGGTATTTATAGTAGTTGTTTTAGAAACTGAATTCATAAATTTAATTGAAAAACTTCAATCTCATCTAGGTAGTAAAGGACATACTGGATCATTAATACAGAACAAGCAAGATTAATTGAGGTTATTTAAAATAAGAGCATCCAAAACAGTAAAAGTATTTTCAGGAGGGGAGCAGAGGGGTATGAAGATGTAAACTCAAGGCTTCTAAATTAAAAATCATTCACATCCTTACACATACATTTCAAGGATACTATCTAGGTAAATACAGACAAAACTCCCTGTGCTAAGTTTCAGAACTTTTTGATTAAATTCTCATCTCAGTAAGTAACACACACACTACAATTTGTAGGGAATGCTTCAGGGAATGCTTCAACTTGTTTGTACAGACAGTTTTTCATCTCATCTGTTTTGTACACTGTCTGGAAAGAATGTGGCAAATGAAACATTTGAATGAGAAATTATTTCTACGCTACTTTAATTTTCTTCCTCAACAACAAGCAATTTGACTATTTGACTAGATAGCAAAATAAGTTCATATATTCTTCAGCATATGTTAAAGTTTATTGAATGTAGAGCTATTTTCTCCCCTTATTTAACAGACTCCCTACGGAGAATACTTTAAAGTTTTGTTATTTTCCTTATTACCTTCCATAATTCTTATTTCCAGGACTTTCAGATGTAACTTAGCAAGCTCTTCTCTGATCAATCTCTACCCCTTCTGCTAGGAAGGCTGAAAGAATAGATTTGCTTTCCATTTTTCCAGAGGAGCACAAACTCTTCGGATTATTGAAAATATTTAGACTTTATTTTCTTCCATTCCGTGAGGGTGTTTGGCCTCAGATTTTGATATTTCCTAGTTTTTGACCAACTGAGTCTTCTGGAACCAGTCTGGGAGTGAAGGAACCACAGATGCATACATGTTTTGCTAGAATGTACTGTGGAGCTATGGAAATGAAAGTCTGGAAATGTATCATTTCACTATGGCTTTTTAAACAAAATTGGAACTATATAGGACCCTGTCAAAGTAGGTAAAACTGCACCATGTTGAATAAAATAAAATTAATAAACCACTCTCAAGGCAGGTGCTTGCAAAGCAGGACATTTTGCTAATCTCCTCCTTCCTAATTATAAGAATTAAGGATGTCTCTAACAGTCAAGTGTAATTGAGACTGACTGCAGATATAGCTCAAAGAGGTTTCATTCACCCTTTTTTGAGAATTACCATTTTGGTTGAAAACACTTTGGTTTACTGTCAATTAGAAGAACACTTTGTTCATGATAGGCTCAGCAGCATTGCTGGAAGATCATTTCAGTTGAAAGACTGGGAATTGTTTTTAACCCTCTTCATTTGTCCCAGATGATCCCCTCACTGAACATGCAATCAGTTAGTTTAAAAAGAACGGATGTCGAAATATTCTTTCAGTTTCACAATGGACTTGGAGGCTGCAATCATCTGTTTCTGACTCTAGAACAACAGGCCTCAACTATATGCCTCTGGTTTACCTTGTCCAGTCAATCTTTCCAGCAGCAATTTTAACATGTGATAAACTGTACCTTTTTATTAATAAATACAAGGCCTCCCACATCCCTGATGGCTGGAGCTGGCCCATGGCTGCAGACTACTGCCACCAGCCTACACCTGCTTTGCTCACACTTGGTCACAAGCACATTTTACTTTCAGTGGTGGTCCAATAATACTGCCAAAATACTGCAAAGCTAAAGTGTTACTCAATGGAGATAATGGCATCAAGTATACTTCTACTGTAACAATGGCTGTAAGTAAATAGAAAGAAAGCAAAAAGTAACATTTATGCTGTCTGAAAAGAATAAAAAAATCATTCAGAGATACATGTCCCTCAAAAAACCCAAATCAACAGGGAAATACTTTGAGAACAATAGCTACATAAAATCAAAGACCTCACACACTCTTATATAAGCACTAGCATTATGAAACAAGCCCCAGAATGATTTTTCAGGGACTGGGCAGCTTTCCTTATTCTTAGAGGATTTCACTGAATTAAGCCATTAGCACTAGTTAATAAGAATGTTGAAGACTTTGAACTATTAAAATGAATAAGAAATCAGTGATATGTGTGACATTCAGTCCCAGGGATGGTTCCTTATTTTATCCGGTACTTATTTGAAAGACTGCTTCATTTTTGAAATAATAAATGTTGTCATTTTTATAAAAGTCATGATACAAAATACAACCATAAAAGATTTTTCCGGTCTTAAATTATGTTTAAAAGTTTATTTCCTTCCTAATGTTCCAGTGGAATGACTTTTTGGCAGAACTAGCTGGAAAGTAGAAAGCAGATTTAAATGCAGAGCTTAACCCATTTATTTCTGATCTGAAATGAATGCTAATATTTGTAAAATTTTGAAGTCTTCTCCCAAGCTTTAAGTTACAAAAATAATCTTTTTATTCACTTCACGTTATTTGCCTTTTGATATTTATTCTCCTGAGAAATTATACAGAGATTACTTTAGAAACTAACTGAAAAGTCAAACTTTCCCTTTTTCTCCAACTGTTTAACTTATTTCTTCATTACTCTCAACAGCCCTTTCCACTGGGAGAAATTCTTCCTGGCCTGACTCTACAGTGAGCTATTCACTGCAGCCCTGTAGGGTTTTGTCTTAAGTACTACAGAAACAAGTAATTAGAACTAAACCCACACATTTATTAAAGACGCAAGTAAAACAGAGCAAGCTGATCACTACTAAGGCATGCAGATTTTGGCCAAAGACCAAATGGGGGAAAAAAATTAACTAATCACACTTCACAACAAAAGGGAAGATGCCCAAGCCTCGAATAGATAGAGGAATAACAGTAAAGCACATGCAACACATTAAACCAAGAAATACTCATGAGTATAGAAAAGAAAACCAAAACAAAAAAGAAAGAAAAGAAAAAACAAAAACCCCCAACTCAACCCAGCAGGAAAAAAAAAAAATCCCCCAAATCATGGTCAAACTTCCTTTTCTTCCAGAAAAGCATTGTCTGTCTTGTGGAACATGGGAACATGTAAAAACTACAGTAATAACAATTTTATACTAATTCCCATTCCAGAAAACACCTTCCATGGGACTAACACTTGAAACATTTGAACTTTAGCTATGAGTGAATTATACTTTTCCTTCTAGTGGAACAACTCAGTTGAATAAAAGCAAGTTAATATCATTAGAGTTTATAGACCCTTACTCTACAAGCCAGTTAATTGCTCAGTGTATCAGTTTTATTAGTGCACTGCAGCTTTATCTATATCCTCCACTAGCTGTAGTCATTCCCACAGTGCTGTATTTCACTGTTAGTTGCTTACAAATTTCCAAAAGTCAATGCATCTCTTCTCCCAAACAACTGTTTCTTCTACTTTACAAAGGAGTAAATAATATAAAATGCAAAAAAATCTATTTTATAGGCAACAATAGCTGAAATGAAAGCAAGATTTTGCAGTTTTACATGGAGGTTCTGCGGCTTTTCTTGGGATCATTCAACACAAGGATCTCCAAGTGTAAGCATACCTTTTGTATTAATTAAAAACTAAGCCAGAGCTCTACTGTACAGCTTCATCATAAAAAGCTGTCATTTGCTGACTTTGAATTAAATGCTTGGAGCTTGTACAAGGTGTCTTTTCTTTCTGTAGAAACAGTAATGAAGAGAAAACAGATGTAGTGATGATGAGCTTCCACAGAGAGACTATGAGAAAATATCAGTCGGGTCATTGTATGGCATGCAATACCCATGGCAAAGCAACTATCACCTTCTCTGCCTCAAAATAATCTGGGGAGAATGAAGTTAAGTTCTTTTTGCCCCTACATAGATTTAATTTGGACAATCTTGCTATGTCAGGAACTTAAAAGTCCTTTCTGAATTGCACCTTCAATTAAGTATATAAAAATGGGTTATTGCTTCATAGCCACTGTAAATTCTCCATAGCTTCATTTGTTCTTTTTCAGATGTTCCCATAACAATGACTTACCAAGAGCACTGCAAGCTCAGCAAGTGCGTTCACACGTGCTGCTGCTGAACTTCACTTTGCATTCCACTGTCAAACTCAGTATCTTATTAGTTAAAACACTAGAACTAAGTACTCTACTGCCTGAGAATGAATGACACACACACACCCCTCTGAAGCAAAGGAAGATTTTTGAGGATAATGCAGATAAGTAATTTACTACAGTAAAACTGATTCTTGTCAGGGGCTATAATCTTTTAGTTCTATAAATATAGTGTATGTGTGTGGATAAGTGTATGGACTAGTTTTTGTAATAAATAATTACTGAGCACTTCTAAAGCATCCATGTGATTTTTACAATAAGAGCTCTAAGTTCTCACTATAAATCCCTCCAATCATGTAGGGTCACATAACTAAAAAGCTCAAGCCACTTAAACTGAAATAGTCAAATACTAACAATAGTCCATGGCTAGTGGCAGCTGTGTCTTCAAACAATATTCTATTCTAGTTAAAGCCACACAAGTAAAAGAAAAAAACCCTCTTCCAGTATGCATGAGTCTCAGCAATTACTTCACACATTTTGTGATCACTTCCTTGATGATTACTTTCCTTGGTGATTACTTTATGCTACAATACTCTGCATTCTATTTTATTTCAAAGGATTTTGGAAGCCAGGCCTCTTCCAGAATTTGGTTTCCTGCTTTAGTCTTTCTGGAAGAGCCTTTCCAAGGGCTCATTCCTTCTACCTTCCTCTCCCAAAAAAGAAAAAAATATTTAAATATAAAGCCTTTTCTTCTACAAGAATAAGCAATTATCACAAATATTACTAACTGATAATGATATTTGCTTCTATATTGACTCAACTAAAAGCAACTAAGTTAGTGAAGAATACAAAAAAACTTCTGCCATATCATTTTTTTTTCAGGAAAACACTGAGCAAGCACTGGAAAATGTGTATTTAAGTTATATAAAATTATGTGCTGCATAATCGTGGCATATTTATCCATGGCACTGTAATTAATAATCAGCTGTCAGCATGCTGGAGTGGTTTTCTAAACACATTAAACATAGGATGCTTAAATATTTTTAACTTCTTTTGTTAACATGCTTCTTTGAACAAGCAGAATTATTTTTCCAAAGCACTGCGTTATTATGAATGCCTGAATAGGATTAAGAGGCTTTCTTGAAATACAGAGACCAAGTGGATTTCATCTGCTATGTGGGAAGCCAGCGCTGTTCATGGGCTTCTCAGGTTTCTATTACATTCATTATCCTCAAGCACTGTTAGGTGTTGACAGTTCTAACTGCCTTCACTGGAACGACAGGCCCTGCAAAACTGAACACATGCAGAATTTATGATTCACCGTCCATCTGCCAAGGCTGAGAGTCAGCCCTTCAGAAGTGCATGTCACAGCAGGCACATCTCCCCCCACCCTTCTGGGGGAGGTTAAAATGGGGAGTCAGGGGTAGAACAAGGAGGGGGGCTAGTGAGAGGACCCTCAGCAGTCCCCGTAAGCTTCAACTTCACCCAACATCCCAGATACCAACACAAATCTGAGAGGTTTATACATAGTTTAAATGGCACATAAATTTGTGCCTCAACCCGCTATGCTGGAGGACTCAGCATGAATTTGTAATTTGATGAAGATTTCCAAGTCCAGAGGAGGACCTCAAAGATGAAATGGAGGGCTGAAGCACGTTTCCTGTGAGGAAGAGCTGAGAGTTGGGGTTATTCAGCCTGGAGAAGAGAAGGCTCCAGGGATACCTTTTTGCAGCCCTTCAGTTCCTAAAGGCGGCCTACAAAAGAGCTGAAGAGGGACTTTTCACAAGGGCATGCAGTGAAAAGATAACAGGGATTGGCTTCAAACAGAGTAGGTTTAGATTAGGTGTTAGGAAGAAATCCTTTTCTCTGAGGCTCTGGAACAGGTTGCCCAGAGAAGCTGTGGATGCCCCATCCCTGCAGTGCACAAGGCCAGGTTATACAGGGCACTGAGGAACCTGGTCTAGTAGAAGGTGTCCCTGCCCATGGCAGGGAGGGCTGGAACTGGATGATCTTTAAAGCTCCTTCCAACCCAAACCATTCCAGGATTCCACAGAGTACAGAGACACAGGTAAAATTAGGAGAGATTCTTTTGTCAGTGTATGAAGATGTTTAGACAATCTCTTTTTATGTTCCAAAACCCAGGAACACTTTCTCCTGATTTCACTATTAAAAGCAATCAGCATATTCTGAAGTATTCCTATTCTAGACTTTAACTTTCTCCTTTCCATGAGGAACGTAAGTTTTGTCTATAGACCGCATCATTTTATTTCAAAACATACTCGGATACATTAAAAGCATATTTTTATCCTATATTATTTTCATTATGCTAAAAAAGAAGTCACATTTCAAATAATTGCCTGATGGTGCCACTATGTTAACTATGAAGCTGTTACAGATTTTTNTTTTTTGTCCCACCAAATTGTGTAGTGCAACCACAAAATGCTAGACAGATTGCACAGAGAATTTCACTCAAATCTTCCCAAACTACTGCTTATGAAACTTTTAGAAAAAAATGGATATTAAAATACTGAACTAAGAAAAAGAAGAAATACAGTGGAAAAAATAGGTCACTGTTTTAAATACAAATTTTAACAAGACTTGTGCTGTTCCATACCAAAAAAACCACTACGCAACCTTTAGTAGGAAAATTGTTTGACAAAGAATAAACTTTAAAGTATATACAAAACACCAGTATCTTATACAAAGTTGATATTGAGAGACAAAAAGTCAAATGATGACAAGTAAAACCTTTCAACAAATACTGGTTGTTTACGGCACACATTGCATTATTTAATTTTTTTAAAACATAAGCGAAATATAAAAAAGAAGTCCTGATGTTTGCTCTTGAAGATAATGGTATAAAGCAGATTATTTTCAGCAGTTACTAAGTAGAAGTTTTGGGAGGCGTGGACAACAAACCTCTTTGATTCAATTTTTAATAGCAGAGGATAGAGAACATAAAGGCAGCAGATACGAATAAGAGAAGCCTGAGTTCTTAAACTCATCAAGGCAGAGGCTTATGCTTGGATTTTGAGAACTAGATGAACAGTACTCCATACGTGTGAGCAGGAATAAAAGTCATCAGGTCAGTGAAAAGATTTTTGCACAAAGCAAACAGATCATTTGTTGCAGAGGAAGAATATTCTAGTGGCTTAGACCACTCAGTTACATATTCTGTCCCTAGCAGCAGCAGCAGCAGCAGCAGGAAAGAGGTATTAGAGCAGTCATGAGAACAGACCATTTCCGCAGTTTTAGAAGTTTCTGACTTGCTGAGTCAGGAACAGTCTCTTTACTTTATCCATTTTACACCCAAACCTACAAGTTTTGAGTCCACTGTAGTTTTCACATTGTAAAATTTGGTGAATAGCAAATCAACTCCGTCAAGTTGTGATGTTCCCAAGTTGTATCTGGCATTTCCAAGGGCAGAGACAGGTAGGCCTGGTTTGGATTAGTCTTCCTTTCAATGTACTACTTAGCTTTAATGCAGAACAATAGATATTCCGATGCCTTCGCCCACTTGGTATTGTGAAACTTCTCCCCAATATCACCACAACATTTGAGCACTTAAAGAAACTAAAAAACTCCCATCAACAAACTCCCCCCACACTCAGTGCCAAAAAAACCAAACCAGCTCAACATCATCCATATCATTAACGATTTAATATGTAAAAAGAAACAAGTTTCTCAATGTTACAAAGCAGAGAAGGTTCACCAACACACAGGAGGGCCGGTCTCACAATTAACTCAAGGATTACTGTATGGAAAACAGACAAGTGTAACACTTGAGAGTGAAAAGTCTGTTTATATCAAAACACTAGAGACCTGTATTTATATCAAACCGCAATTAACCATGAGCGTCAGCAGGACAACCCCATCCACAGGAAAAGCAGATGGATCAGCAAGGTATATACAATGAAAAGAGTAAATTTCAGCTGTAATAAACCAAATATATGTATACGGGGCACTTATGATAAAGATAGAAAGAGTTTTAATCCCATTTCAGAATTACTTCCTTTGATCTATGATGGAAGCCAAGAATAACCAATATTAAAATAAGAAGCCCAAAAAACAAAACTTCATAGAAGAAAGAAATCTCACTTTATGCAATAAACCGAATCTCCCCTTTTTTTCTCTCATTCTTTTAAACCATGGAGATGCTGTCATTGGAGAAAAGACGGCTTTGCCTGATGGAATTTAAAAATGATATTAGCATTGTAGATAATTAGGAATATTAATGATACTTATAATGTATAATGAAACATAACCTTGCAGATAGTTAGAACACTTAGTGCTTGCAAGGAGCCATGAGTAGGCATTCTCTATATATACCACTACCTGCATACACACATGCTACCTGTTACTATTATCAGTAACTGCCATCTATTTTGGGGGGGCGGAATTCAGGATAAAACCTGTCTGCACAGGAAAGTATTTTTTTTTTTACTGAAGAGAAAACAGAAGAGCAGCACAGGAATATTGTGGTTTATTTCCAGATCTTCAATTGATCTAATGAGCACATTCAGGTGACTTAATTTGCTATTATCCATAAGTTTCATCACCTGTAAAATGGTACTTATTTCCATTGTAAAACACTTGAAATGTACTGATGAAGATCTCTACATAATCAAGTACTTTTATTTTTTAGTTCACTAAGTAGGCATCTAGGTCAAGAGATTACAGAATCTAAGATTTAAGAAACAAAAAAAATTATCACATGCAATATCAAAAAGTATTCCCACAGCCTTGAGAGCATCACTGCTGAGATAATACAGATTAAAAAACCCAAAACCCTACTAAAATAATTGTTCTCCATTAGTAAGAAAAGCATTTTGATGGGAAGTGATTAATTTATTCCAAAAATCACCTATAACTTTCTTGAAAAAAAAAATCTCGTACTTCAGTTTGAGTACATATTAATTTAGATTTGTAAATCTTCTACAGAAATACAACTGGACTGGCTAGAACACCAAAAAACTTATTGACTGTGAACTACCCCTCTCAGCTCCTATTAAAATCAAACTCCTGGCATATGAAACACTAACTTGAAATAATTGACACTGACCTGTTGCTCATGTTACTTAAAATAACAAACAGAAACAAAAGCCAACAGTAGCACAGGGGAAAGTAGTCTGTAATTATGATTTGCAGAATTACTGTGTTCTTATTCTTTGGAGAGATATTACCAAGTCCTTGCTTAATATAAATACAACAAAAGCATTTTTATCAATTATACTATTTTATTTATACTCAGGTTACTCTATCACTGAAAATACTTTATATAACACTCCAAACTTTAAATTTCCTTTGTCATTGAAAGACAACAGGAACTGGGAGGCTGCCAGCCAGCACATCCAGCTGTTGCTTCTACTCCTTCCTACTCAAAAGGAGAAAACAGGAAAATTCTTGTGTTTTTTCAAGCAAGATACATAATTATGACACTTAGTACGTCGGCAGCACCAGAACGCTAAGTGCAGACTATATCCCCCTAATGTATGAAGGCATCAGGCTTCATACATTTGCAATGAGCCAAAAAGAAGATTCTCCCTACATGTCTACAGGGCTGCTGAACCAAGGACAGGAGGGGCTAAGACAAAGGTCCCTGTTTCCCTTCATCCAGCAGAGCTTTGAAGACAGGCAATCAAACTGGAAAACCCGGTCCCAGTTCAGCTCTACCTTTCACACATTTTTCTGTTTCTTAGTTCATCTTGCCTACTCAGATGGCAAGTCCAAGAGCACCTCAACACGGCAGCGCAAGGTAACCTGGCATAAAGGTACTTCTCAAAACAAATATCGCAACACTCCGTAACAAACTAGAAACTGTCAGCCCGACACTTCAGGTCGCAGATCCTGTAGGCTAAGTGGGAACCTGGGTGATACAGAGATACTAAATAAGAAATTCAGATGATCTCCATTAGCTTGCAGGTCAGTTTTTTACCAGCAGTCTCCCCAGCCACTCACTGCTGGCCGAACTTGGTATATATAAATTATAAAGGATATTACAGCCATCTAATATTTACTGTAATAAATTTGCCTACAATAATTATACATTGACTAACCCTGGAGTTTTGGGATTTGTTTCTGTTTGGTTGGATTTTTTTAAATAACACTTAACTCCTTCTCACACTGATGACTTGGTTCAAGTTCTCCCCTGAAATTTTTTCACAAACAGCTTGGTCCACTTTAACCTCCAACTGCCCCTTCTACCATCCCCCAAAAATTCTTATCTTTTGAGACCCACTGCTTCTATTTGGAAAACCAGCACATGATGTACAGAATAGCGTTATGCAGATTATAACGTAAATTCTGTGCAGTGATTAACTCTCTGAAGTCCTGGGACTAAAGTCGTGTAAAGCTAATTAAAAATTCATATAAACCCACATTATACAAACATATATGTATGAAGTATCCCATTCACTTGCATTTGTGTATCTATTTTCCTATCTCCAGCTCCAGGAGTTCAACCACTCTCCATGAATTGTTTAAAGATGGAAAACCCCAGTGACTTTTAACTTAAAAATGAATGATAATTAAAAAAAAAAAAAAAAAAAAGCCATGTCCACTTCAGTAAACCTTCCCAGTATTAGTTTTTAACACTCATGAAAGAATTTTCACTTTTAAATGCTTTGCTTTTTCCCTTATATGGCAATGAGTTCAACCACATCTGCTATTGTGAAGCTTTTTTAGTGTTTTTAGTATAGAGTTAAACTGCATCTATTTATCTCTTTTACAGCCCTTCTGCCATCTGTGACAGATCGTATTTCTTGAATTCATTATCAGAAGATGACTTGTTTCATATGTTACCCCTTTATGCTGCTGTACATGCATTCCAATTGCTGATATTTTACCTCTAGAAAAGGAATACTGGGATGTCAAGAAGCAGAGGGAGACGAATGACAGAGCCCTCAGCAGGACACTGCAGCTCCTTGACACTAGTCAGGGATTACATTTCCTGCCTTCCACTGCAGCAGGAAAGCACCAGCTGAGCAGTTCAGAGGAGATCTAAGTAGTTTAGAAAAAACCCTCAGAGCCAATCACAACTGCCTACTGGACACAGCAGTTGCAGAGAACTGGATTATTATGCAAAGTAGGAGAAAGATGCAAGTTATTTATTAACTCAGTCATCTGGGTGCCTTAATAAACTACTACTAGAGAAGAGGAAAAAGAGACAAAATGACAAAAATTATGTTAGGAAAATTTCTATGACAACAACTAATTTGATAAACCCAGTTATTCAAATATCAGTGTTCTTAGACAATTGATGCAAGTCCTCTGCTGCCTTATCTCCACACAGATTTCTTTGAAGGCCAAAAGGATCCAGACCACAGCTCACTTCCCAAGCACACCAACCTACATAGAAAGGGCAAAGGCTGGAAACGTGAGGGCCTGAGACTCTCAGCCAAACTGGCTCCTGAACAAGAAAAGGTTGTCATCTTGTCTGGACAAATGGAAATCTTGAGAGGCACCATTCCTAGGCTGGGCTGCAATCGTTCCTAGCAAGTCAATTACAAGAAGTATCTCAAGGAAGTATCAAAACTGGTACTATGAAATGGGACAGTCTCATTCCTGAAATGATCAAGATAAGCAAGAGCAACATGTAGAGATTCTCTGCACATCATACACAGGAGTCAGACGGATGGTATAAAGAAAAGCACAGTTAGCACTATAACCTGTAATGCTGCTACAACTACAGTATCTGATCTCAACATTTCAGTTCCCATGCAGCAGTCAAGGTCTGCTCTGAGTCATATGAATGTAACAAGAACAGCTCTATGCAAACTTTGTGTGATGCATTGTGCACGCTGCTGCGGTAGAGTCCTAGTTTCGTGTGTATGAAGGAAGAAAGATATTGGAGAAAAAAGTTGCTCTTATTCATCACAGAGTAAAGGAGGTTCTGGAAGCAATCAGTTGCCACAAATCCTGATCATAAGGGGGCTTAGGTTGTCAGCAGAGGAACAACCCCACATGTATAGCTTGTCAGCAGACAGACAACCTGTCATGCAATGCCAAGACACAAGTTTATTTTGAATACCGATATGCAAACCTTAAGGGTATAAACAAACATGCAAAATGTAGACAGGCTTTAGAAGATGCCAGTTATCTAAAGCAAGTGAAACAGTCACTTTCTTATCCAACAGCATTTAGCTACTATTCAAACATTCAACAACAATAACAACTATTATTTAGTTAGTTATTAATAACTAACTACTATTCAACTATTCAACAACAGTTTCTATGAAAGGCCACTGTCACAGAATTATTTATTCCCCATAATATGAAACCAACTCTCCCCAAAAGCCACCATACTCACACACACAAGGTTTTGTACTGTGGCATAGGATGGCTATACTAACCTATACTTCCATCTCAGCCCTCTATATGTTGCATTTACTCTGCTACATTTCCTTTCTAGTTTCCAAAAGGCAAAGAATAAACTTGTAATGACTCTCCTGTGTTGCCTCCACCCCATTATATCCCTTACTTTCACCTCCCACATTCCTTATCTTGAAAGTCTTACATCAACACTTACTTTTTTTTCCTGAAGTCAAACTACCACTTCCATTTTCCAAAAAAGAATGTCACCATTCCCCAGGACGTAAAGACAACAAACTCTAAAACACAACACAATTTTATTTAAATAAGTCTTTACATCACATTAAAGTACTCTATTCTAGACTGACCATTTAAACGCTTATTTAAAAACTATGACTGCTGCTGTTTATTGTGAAAAACCAAAACATTAAAAAAAAATCAAATCTCACATACTTAATGAAAATACTGCTTCACTAAAATACTGTCATAAAAAAATGCAACAAGCTCTACTATCCAAGTAAGTATAACAACTGGTTTTAAAATTTGGAAAGGGAAGCCAGAGGATTCTGAAGTTCTGAGATTACAGTCAGAAGCAAAAAAACTCTGCGTAAAGAATAGAAGACCTAAACTCAAAAGAGCTCATTTGTGTATCAGCAACAACTAGCAAAAGAAATAAAATGTAGCTGCTCATAGCAATATACATTTGCTACAACAACAAACCTAACATCTTCTCTAGTCCTTGTAAAGCAGAGCATCCTGTTTGTACCACTCTCCTCATTTATACTTGGAACAAGAGAATAATAAAGTTCTGCCCTGCCCTTTCCTCAGTTAATGTATTGCTTCTATTCACACTCATGAGATGTCCTTGGCAACTAATGATTTACCTCACCTGTTCCAGAAACAAGCTGATTATAATAAATTAATCTGGCTTTCAACACTACTTCTCCATCCATATGGCCCCTAGTATACACTCATCATTCATCTACAGTGTTTTCTGAAACAAGTGGTGCTGGTGAAGGAAACACTCAGAGTAAAACAATATTCTCATTTATTTAAAACAACTTAGAATGAATACATTCAGTACTGAAGCTTAGCTTAGCCCTAGGACTGATCAGTCACAAGTGTCTGGATCCAACTAAGCCCCTAAAATTGCACCTTTAACAATTATATTTAGGCCAATCACTGAAATAAAGAGTCTGCTACATACTGCTTCACAGACGAGTGACAGCACTATTGCTGTAGGAACCAATACACAAGGCATTAATAATGCAGACAATTACTATGATCACAAGATCACACTTGAAATTATGTAAGTTCATGCCAGCTGCTGCCATTTCATGCATTCTCTTTATTGTTCAATTTCCCTAATTTAATAATATTTTGGAACTTGTAAGTAATCAAAAGCATAACACTATGCCTTGCCTCCCTTTCACATCCTCACCATATAAGCCTCAGTATTCTGGCTGCTGGTGTAGGGCATTGCATGCTTTGGTATTGTGTGCTGTGAAACATACAATAAAGCCTCAAAAATTTTCAAACAGATAATCTGCAATATATCAAGAGGGAAACCAGTAAGAGGGAAAGAATAGTGTAAGCTATGTTCTCACTCACACTTCATAACATCATTACATAAATTGAATATAAAAGTCTATTACAAAAGTCATTCTAGGACAAAGAAATGAAATTTCTGATTCAATAAGAAACAGAAAAAGGTATGACTGTGATGCAGGTCTATTATTATATCCAGAATAATTATCCCAAAATCAAATAATGAAGTGGTTCAGTTTTCCTAGTCTCCATAAATCTATTTTGGGACTATGATTTACTACACATCATGCCTTAAAATTTACAGTAGCTACAACATAAATCTACATTTGTTTTACTGAATATTGTTCATCTGATACTACTGTTTTAATATGAAGAAACCACACAAGAAAAAACATACCAAATTCAACTCTGCACTGACTCCACTAAAGTTCTGTGCGTGACAATGCGGGCAAACCCCGCCCCTCAAATTTTGCAAGCAGTCAAGCAAAAATACCAACCCTATACACTGTTTACATACAGGCACACAGACAGAATACATCTACACCCCTATAGAAGCAACCCGACCTAGAAGTAAGCACCAGTCCCTTGGCCAGCTGTAGAAGACCAGCACACACCCGCATGCGGTCACGGCAGCACACTGTCTACCTGTATTGCAAACGGATGTGCTGTGAAAGGGCCTGGAAGCACAGGACAGCCTCAGGCTGCAGGTGCAAGCACTCCAACTGCCTCAGCTATGCAGCTCTCAGACATCAGAGAGAAGATGCTGCTCTACCATCAGCCAGCTGAGATGCCCAGACATCCAAAACAAGTATGAATGTGGCAGCTTTCACTGCTGGCAATCCTCAGTGTCCTGAGTGCCATTTGCAGGCACCTAAAGTTTCCCATGCAACCTATATGGAATTGATTATGCGAAAAGAAGATAGTGACTAGACCTTTTGTTGATAAATTGTATTAAAGTATCCCAAGTTACACTCCGATCTCACATGCAGTCATTGCAACAGTTCAAACTCATGTTTTGTATTTGCCACAAGAAAAACTGTTCATGTAAAGTTCATTTAAGTATTCAAATGAGACAACTCTACATCCTAGCAGACTCAAATATCTCCTTTATACACACAGACTAAACTCATCTGTACCTTCAGTAACTTCATATCATCTTTTACTACTACCAAAATTAATTTTGGAATTCATCCCTGTCTACCCTAGTTTAGCCCAGGTACTTCAAATACTATTTTTGAGCCCAAAGGCTTACCCAGCAGTCTAACTCCACAGAACAATGAAGACTTAGCTAATTATGCTAATTAATTAAGCTAATTAGGCAGCTTCAGCTAATGTATGTAAATGCAGCTGGTTTCAGAATATTTCATTTTAAAAGGCTAACATAATTCAGCATGACTTAAGGCAAACAGACACTTTTATAGTAAGTGTTAGCAAACAGCTGTAGTGGGTTGTTTTGCACAGGAAACTATTGCTGTCATACTCCCACAGAGAAAAATGCTCAGGGGACTCAACATTACTTAACAAATTGAAAAGACTAAGCTCAGCTCCATGACAGTGAAAGTGTAACTTGTATATCTACCTAACATATGTGCCTTGCTGTCCAGAAAATTCCCAGCAGAATTTCACAGTCAACACTGGAGTCTAAACTGTACTAATGCTGTTATCATCTAGTTAGCTTTAACCCAAAACAATCTCACTTTGCCTTTGTGCAGCAGAGGTCATGATTGTAAAAAAAAGTCACGGGCCTATTCTGCCTTATAGAGTACAAATACCCTATTCAAGCTTCACCATGAAAATAGAATTAGGAGGATAAAATACACTTTTTACGTAATATTCTACTCCAAAAGGGATTGAATATGTGAAAGTGTTTCAGGGTTAAAAATGTATTAACACATCTTTGATTTTGCTAGCACAAAGATTAGCTACAGATTACTACTACCCCATGAAGGTCCAAAGGCCTCAAATGTAATTTCTATTGCTAGGCTGAGCTTCAAGTGATGGATTCATCTGAAATCTGACTTACTAAAATGTAAAATGGACACTCACACTTGCAAAGTATACCTCCTTCTCATCTTGCTGCGTAAAAACACTAAGACTATTAAAAAATAGTATCAATATTTGGTGGATAAGCATAGGGCTAGAGAAAATAAATGTCAAAAGAAACACCCAAAGTGAAACTCTGACCTACATTCACTTTGACTAACAAGCAGGGTAAAAGGCCAACAGCCTGTAAAACTAGAACTAGAGACCCTATATTTTGATAAAAAAAGGTTCTGAAATCTTAGCAAGAAAGAATTTAACGTGACAATTGACAATTATGATTGAATAAAACTAAGAGCTGCAGTGTACATACTGGCAGTCTATCCCATTTTTGCTTGCTGTTTATCTTATTTCCTTTTCATTAAGGAAATGCCTCTTTTCCCTACATGGAACTGTAGTGACATTTGACAAAGTAATTAAGAGAAGGATGATCATGATCAGCTGCCTTTGCCCTGTTACCAAACACAGTCAATACACAGTTCATGACTCCAGCAGATGTTCGTGCTTTACAGGCTTATTGGAAACTTAAGATCTTGGTATTTCTGTCCTTCCTGTATTACATGGAGAAGAGAATCTAAACAGAGAAGCCCCTGAATTACTAGCAGCAAGTATTAACCCATCCAACACAATCTACTATACAAATCAACAAAAAATAAGCTGCCCAACAGTTTTACTTCCACAAATACAGAGCTATTATGAAACAGGGAAGCTTGAACTCTCTTGACAAATTGCAGAAAAGCTTGTCTGGGCAAAGGACTCTGTCAGGGTCGTTGGCTACTCATCCATCACTCACTACCCCTCCCAGTTAATACTTGGCTAAAATAATCCTGCTCACAAAGACATGAATCTACAGTGCAGAGGACAGAGGGTCACATATTTTAATGAGGAAGAGTCAAACCCTGACTGTAAAGAAGCATTTGTGAATTCCCCCATCACTTACGTCCTCATCTCTGC
Source organism: Dryoscopus gambensis (assembly GCA_013389985.1). Classification (NCBI taxonomy): domain Eukaryota; kingdom Metazoa; phylum Chordata; class Aves; order Passeriformes; family Malaconotidae; genus Dryoscopus; species Dryoscopus gambensis. The sequence continues at coordinate 3,351 of WEIT01003376.1, read as the reverse complement.
CTCTACTCCACCTCCTTATGTCACCCATCTTCACATGACCATGGACTTGCTTATGTCACAGGATTAATCCAAATCAAAGCTAACCCTTCTCAAAGGATTGTGTGTGTGTGTGTACGCTCAGACAAGATGAAAGTAACAAATTTAAAATTAACTGCCTAATGAAAAACTGGGTTTAGGGTTTTGTTTGTTTAACCACCACCAGTTTAAACTGCTTATAACATGAGGACCTAATTTTGACACAGACTGCTTCAGCTAATGTAGTGAAAGTACAGTAGTTAAAAACTTATTTGGCAAAAGGCATCTCTAGTCATGCAAGAATGCAATCTCACTGAGCAGCTATGAGTATGAGGTGGCAGGATATATGGTTCCTAGGCAAACTCCTCCTCATCCTGACAATTCCTGGGCTTCAAACACTGGAGTTTTGGCTACACCCTAGACACCCACCTGAGCTTCACAAAGGTATCAGACATCAGCTGCAGAAACTGGGGACAGATCCTACCTAGGGATTCTCTGATCCTCCAGTGAGAAAGCTGAGAAGGAGAAGTGAACAGATGAGGTTTTACAGATCAGAGAGATTCTGCAGGGAGCCTGGGCCAAGTCTCATTAGAAATCAAAAGTTCACTCAAAATGGAAGAATATAAATGGAACACTTCAGACGCCTAATTTTAACCAAAAAATATTCAACAATCTCTAGGCCCAAACAGACTACAGTAAAAAAAATTTCTTTTTTCAGGTTCAAGTTTGGTTGGCATCTCTCCTGCTTGATTTTACAAGCAGGTAAGTCCTTAAGGAAAGAATAAAGATAAAATCTTGCTATTTTCAATTTCCAATGCACCCTGTCTCACACTACTGTAACCACTAAACAAGGTGCAAAGCTGGAGAGAATCTGCCGGAGTGTGCAAACCCCAAAGCAACCAGCACTGAGGTGATCTCTGTTGCATTTCAAAACCCATTTTTGATGAAGAATCTTAGTATAGAAAATTTCTAAAGACCTTAAGAATATTTTGTATCAGTAATATGAATACAACTGTTAATGCACAAGAGTTACTGAAACCTTAGTCAACTAGGAATTCCACATAAAACACAAGCTAAAATAAAATACTAAGTTTACTCTTGTAACACTATTGGTCAAAAATACTAAAGGCCCTGCATGAGAGCATGTGGAAACAAACCACTGACATCCAACTGTTCAGAAACTTTTCTAGTTCTGAGTTTTTCATTCAGTATTCCTAACTAACAGGCATACAATCAGTAACTATACCAGTACATTTTACATCGTGACTTGACTGCCAATAGACCTGATCACTATCTTATCCTAGTTAAAATCCAGATTTAATAAGAACAGAAAAGTGCTCTCTATGCTAATGCTCCAGAATGTTCTCAAGAAACATATTATTAAAATAGCTCTAACTCAGAGTACCCAAAGCCCAAGTCAGAATCATTGAATGGTTTAGGTTGGAATGGATCATAAAGACAATCTCATTTCAATCCCACTAATATGGACAGGGACACCTTTCTAAACCAGGTTTCCACTGAACCAGGTTGCTCAGAGCTCCCCATCTAACCTGCCTGGAACACTTCCAGACATTAGG
>WEIT01003372.1:58758-83109 GCA_013389985.1 Dryoscopus gambensis | reverse complement strand
AGGGTACTCCAGGAAGTTTCTTTGTATGACACAACATGGTGTGTAATGAACGTGGAAGACAAGTGGAAATCCTCATGGAAAGCTTCCCTGTTAGGGGCACGTCCGTCTCTGTAGTGGTCTCTTCTACAGAACATCCTCTTCTTTCCTCCCCTTGCAATAGATGAGATGAGGCAGAACACGGGGTAGAAGGATATGATTTCTCTACTGGTGCTGCTCCCATTTTTGCCCAAAACGGTGTTTAGAGCTCAGGAACCTGCAAGCAAGCATTTCTGCTTCTGAGTCTGCTGCTTGCTGGCTTGGAGCACAGCTTGGGCAAAGGAGGATTGAGTGTGTTGTTAACTTCAAGGTATTTTAGACGGTTTGAATGTTTTCTAGCCATAAGGTGGCATGCAGAGATGATGGAGCTGCACCTGCCAACACCACTGCGTTAGAGCTTCTCACATCACAGCAAAGTCCTACTCTCCTGCAGTGTAGTATTGCTACCTGGATCTACTGGAATGAAACATGACACTTTTATCTTTGTCGCTTTTGCAGGGAGGTCACAGCAGAATTGAGACAGCTTAATGCCCTACACTCAGTGCCCCACACTTCAGGTGCCCTTTAGGGAGGTCCAAAGCACTGGGTTATGCATGGAGTCTGAACTCTGGGCAGGAAAGAGGAAATTGAGAACAGTTTCTTGATTTTAAGTTGCCAGAAGGTAACAATACTTTATGCTTCTAGTTTCATGTTCCATAAAACATATGTTTGGTAAAAATTTGTTACTTAATGCAGAAATCAGTTATCTCAGAGTTGTATTCTCTTCCCCTTCCAGAGAGTATCCACCTTTCTCTGCCTGATGTTTCATCTTTATTCATGAGCAGATTTAATGAAGAAGGTGTATAATGTAATTTTATTTGCACAAGAAATACCTGCCTATAGTATTCAAAGTTCATTCCAGTAAGGAAGAGGCATTAAGGTAGACTGTTGAAAATTAAACCTCTTCTCTCTGCTTCTGGAAGGTATAAATCAGTTTCAATGTTAAACAGAAGAACCTGATTTCATCAGGTTGTAGCAGTAAATAGAGGCGTCAATCAACCCTGAGAAGCAATTAATTTATACAATAATTAGTAATCACTTTCCTTTATATGGAAATCACATATGGAAATCAAAGGTTAACAGCCTTTCTCAAACACTGAATCTTGATTCCAAAGACAACTTCCATGTCCCAGCTTCAGCCAGCTAAAGTTTTATGTAGCAGGTTTGCTGCCAGACAGCGAGGCTGAGTGACAGCTCTTTATTAGCAGCAGAGCTGCTGATCTCTAGCTTCTCTTTCAGTGTTTTCAGTCATACTTTTGTTTATGCTTCAACTTTCTGCCATCTGTTTATTCCTGCCTGACAGCATTTGTTTGTCTTTCTGGCAGGTCACGGGTAGAGGGCTGGGGTGAGTTCAGTGCATGGAGCAGGCCACTTTAGTGGTACAATTTTAGGATTTTGAAAGGTGTTTAAGTACTTGGAGCATGGGAACTGAACTTTTTCAAATATCAGTGCACATCTACGAAACATGACACATAAAATCCTGTTTAATGATTCATAATTGCCAGGAGGTTGTGATACTGATATATAGACAGTTACATATTGTTAAAATGTGTGCAATTTTTATAGGGAAAAAGACCCAACTAGGTGCTTAGTAACAAGGCTTCATTCAACCTGTACTGGATAAATTCAGGTCAGATTTATTTTAGATGACTTCCAGAATGATGTCTCTTGGAGTGTTTCCAAAAGATAATCAATATATATGATGTGATAAACAGACTGTTTTTAAAATGTGCATGACCATTTTCCAGTTTCAGATTGGTCACGATAGGCAGATTATCAGCTCTCAGTGAAGTCCTAAGCAAACTAAATGTAGCACAAAAATGGGGACAAATTCCTATGACTGGGGCCTTGCAAAACATAAAGGGATTGCCCAGGACATTTGATGGGAATAAGCAAGAAGTTGTCCAACCTGCCAGGTTCCTTGTAGGGACCTTCTCCTTTCCTGCTCCTCTCAGCCATGCGGTGAACAGGGGTTTGGGCAGGATTTTGCCTGGGGACAAAAGACAAATATAAACACAGAGGAGTCACTGGCTACATTGAATGGAGTGGAATTTTCCATCATTGTTATTGCTTTTTGTACACATTGCCAGAATGAGCAGCATCCCTGGCCAGGAGCCATGATCCTGCACTCTGGTGCTCACAGGGGACGCAAGATGACCCTGCCCAGGGAACTTGTCAGGCACCCACAGGACAGTGGAACAAAAGGCAAGGCAGACAGACACAGTGGCAGGCAGGAGTAGAAGGAAACAATGAGAGAAAACTGAGCAAACTGAAAAGCAGCATGCTCAGCTGCCAGCACCCCTAATGAGGGACAGTTTTGATTTCCTTTCTTCCTTTTTTTATCGTCTTCTTTTTTTTAAACCACAAAGTAGATGTTTGATATGCTTCCTATTTTTTTACTAGTGAAATCTTAATCCTGTTAGTAAATCTTTCTCTGTGTCAGTTCCTACCAAGTGGATTTTGACACTTTTCCAGAACAAAATGCACATGATGGAAAAATGAAAATATTAGTCTGGATGTGGGGAAAACTTGCATACTTGACCTTAAGAATATGAATAAGAAGACGAACACCTCAGTAAAAAAAGGATATCTGGCATGTTTCAGTAGTTTTCTCAGGAAAGGGTAGATGGTCAAGAATAGGGAAAAAAATGTTTACACACTCTTCATCCTAACATTTTCTCATCAGTGGCTTGCTTGAATATTTCTCAACGTGTGTGTGATGGTGTTAAGGGCTGCCACAGCTGCAGAAGAGCTTGAGGACTGTTCTGTTTTACAAGTGATCTTCTTCCAATTTTGACAACTTTTGAAAGTCACGCAAGCACGTATGACAGCTGTAAGGAATCTCAATAGTAAATATTGAGGACAAATTTTGGGATATTTGAGGAATTTCCTCTGGGAAGGGTAGCTGCCTGCTGTGGAATGTTTTATGCCAACATCTGTAGGTGAAAAAATGAGTCCAAGGATTGTTAGGTGGTTAAGAGGCACCATACACGTCTAAAAGGCAAAGAGTTCCATTTCTCTTAATTTGATCCTTGACGAAAATTGCAGATTCAGCTATTAAAATATTTATTCTTAAACCATGAGGAGTCTTATAGATCTTTAAATTTCTTCAAAATATTTCTGAAATGTGCAGTAGAAATTTTCAGTGGTGAATTTTTATTTCATGTTAAAAATGATAGTGACCCATATGAATGATCCACGGATGTAACACTGTGGACTTTTCTATCCGATTCTATTTCAGTTTCAATTTGAAATTCTTATTCAGTATACATTTGAGTATGCATGTATTATTAAATAAAAAGAGACTTTCCAAGATGCTAAGGGCACTTGACAATGAACTAATAGATACTGTTGGGAAAGGCATAGCCCCCATTCTAAAGTCTGAGGGAGTGATGTAAAACATTATCGTTTTCTAAAAATGAGAAATAAAACTTGCTCGTAGCTTTCAGCTTCTAACACTGATGGGTACTGAGTGTGTAGGTGTGATTATCAGCATAATAAAAGTCCATTTTCTATGTAAAAAGAAAAAGAAAGTTACTTTGCCCTTGATGAAAACACTGCTAAACATGAGTAATCCTTAGGATTTTAGTTGAATTTATGAGCAATCATCTGAAGTAACTGCACAAAGCTTTTAAAATTCAGTAGTTTTTAATTAGCTTTTTAAAAATTTTGGTCTTAAATTCAATTCCCTGTAGAGAAAGCTAATATGAAATTGGCATTTGTGTGTTCTTTAAATGTTACTTTATCAAGAAGTTACCAAAATATTTAATTGTGCTAGGAACAAAGATAGATCTGTTTGATACTGGTTGACTGGAACAGATAAAGCCAAAGCATTACAGCATTGTGAACATTGTGCAACTATACCTGTAGTAAAATTTAGACAGCAGTATTTTTCAGATATGTGTTATGCTTTGCTCTCTTCTTTTTTATTATTTTGTGCATACTATATGACTCATAGGAAAAATAAAAAGTTTGATTGATTCTTCAGGAGTTCTACTGCGTAGAAACCAGTGTTGTGTCAGATTCTTTCCTGTAACTTCAGACCTTAATTCTCTGACAGTGCTGGACGTTTCTTACTGTGGTGAGCCTCTGCTGTAAGCTGGACCGTGGAGGACCTGCCTCTTGAGGCCTGGCTGGAGGGGATGGGGATGGGAGGGCTGTGTGTGTCCAACACAGCCTGGGGCTCCTGCAGCCGAGGCAGCCCCTGCTCATCTCCCCCTCAGCCCATTTTGCCGCAGCAGTGGGGAGGAGCTCGGGGGTTGTACCCAGCAACACAAGCTGTTTAGGTTCATGTTGCTGTCAAAATGCGTGTCTGGACTTTATTTACTTTGGGCCTATGTGAGGCATTGCATAACTTTAATTTTGTTCTTTTTGCAGTGCTCAGCCAGTGGCACTTCAGGCTGGATGAGACAGTGTCCTTAGCTGCCTTTATACGTGGGTTTTAGGGCACTGCTTTATGTAACCCACTTAATGGTTTTTTTCCTTATATTGTTGCCAGATGGCACCCCTTGTATGTATTTGCCCTTTACAGCTCATTTAGCTTTCCTTGACTGGGGCTCTGCATCTCTGCTGTGCTAGCAGGGCTTGCCCCCACCTGACAGAGGGCAAACAGCTCAGAAAGGGGTCGTCTGCTGGACTGGAGAAAGGGCAGCGGAGCGCAGTCCCACCAGTCCTGGCAGCCATTCCACAGCTCTGACCATTTCGTTCCACTGGGAATGAGGAGGCTCCGAATCTTCTCCACACTGTCATGTTCAGACCTGAACAGGACGGAGAGCTCCTCTGCTTTCCACAGTGGCTGTCGACCCACATCAGCTCTGTGGGAAAACCCCTGTATATGAGTTTCTGAGTGCAGTGACTCTTGTAAAAAGTGTGTCACATTGTGATCAGTGCATTTTGTTTATTTTAAATAGATGCATTGTCATGTCCAAGCTGCGGTCACAAAATTTTCCAAGAATTTGGATTTTACAGAGGACTCTAAGATTGTCACTTTTAAAGTCCATGCCAGGTGCCTGACTCTCGGTCCTCAGCTGGTAGGTGGCTGCATGCAGGGTTGCCAAGTGAACACCCACTTCCCCAAGACAAGTGTTCAGTAACTGGCACAATTCAAATGACTCCATCCGAACCCAGGTGTCTCCAGCAGCATGACCAGTCTGGTGTCTGCCAGGGAAAGTGGCTTCATCTAGTCTTATTTTTCTAATTTGGGAATGAATTGATCTGTACTGAGCTGTTTCCCTTGTACAGAGAGGTGCTATGAAATGATGTCATTTGAGGTAACAATGGGCCTGGTAGATTTGTGTATGTGTGTCTTCCATCTCAGCCATTCCCATGTCTCCTTATTTTTACTGCTACAATACCAAATTCAAATTGCAACTACCTAACAAACATGATTTTCCATTCAGACATTTTTCATTTAACTAGGAGAGTCACCAAGTTGAAGTTTTTTAAGTCACCAAGTGATAGTGTTTCTAACAGTTTTCAAAGTTACTTTAATTTTACAAACACTTCCTCAGAATTTATGATTCAAAACTATATTATGCCTTTTGTACATGATTCTTCCGTTTTTGTCTTAGGATGTTCTTGAAAAAAAACGTCCTGGTTTTTTAAACTTACCTTCAAACTAAGATAAAAGTAGAAATTTAAAACAGGAGGGAAAATGAGATTTTACAGCATCTTTAAAAGATTTTTTATAAAACCACAGCTCAAAAACTGTCCTCAAAACATGCTTGACAAAAAAATAAAGTCTATTTCTAGGTTTATATATCTATATATATATATATCTCAAGCAGCGTTTGCAATAAAATCCAAGATAGTTAAATAAAATTTCCAACAGATTCTTAGTTGAATACAATATTCTTTCCAATAAGTAGATGCTTCAAGTTAAAAATGAAACAGGATGAAGTCTAGTAGATGTTAAAAAATGATCTAACATTAAAGTTGAGCTGGAGTTCCTCAAGAGATAATGTCTTTATTTTAGCATTATCCAAGTAACCAGGATAACTGGATACCTCTGGCTCAAGTATTAAACACGTGCGCGCTATTGGATATGCAGGTAGTCCCAGACATTCATGGAGAGGTGATTGTAATTAAGTGCAAAAGCTGTTATTGTCTACATGCCTTTGGTTTTCTTTCACTTGTACTAAGTAGTCCCTTATTCTAGAACTGGCTAATCCCTAGAAATATGACACAATTTACATTTAGTGGCATTGCAGGCCACTAAAACTAATTTCACTGTTTATTTCCTGAAATACTGGAGCTGACATTTTTGGAACTAGAGAAACCTATTTCACTCTGTGTTCTACTTACAAGATTAAAATACTTTTTCTATGCAAATACTGCCTTCCTCCAGGATTACTGTAATTGATGACTCTGTCTGTTGGATTTGTGGAGATGGCTATTTTCAGAATGTCTGCAGGTAATGACTGTTCTCTGACTTGTTAATCTCTTCTGTTCTGATTATCTGAGCCGATGTTGCTTAACCCCCAAAATGGCTAGGACCACTAAGACCAACAAACAATGCAAGTCAGGGGAAAAATTTTAATAAAGACGTGGGGAAATTGCAGTCAGTTAGCAAGAGAGATGAGGGCACACTGAAGACAGGGAAGGTAAAAAGAAATTTTGAAATTGTATTTTTCATGTGAAAATCTTTCTGTAATAGCAGACTTTGGTTTTGAGTGAGTACTGGAGGTAGTTTCTGGACATGGAAGGGATTGTCCATTTGTATGGTGGTCTGAGGCTTGTGTGCTTCTCCGTGCTTCTTCTGTGAGCTGTGTAAATGATGAGTTTCCAGTGGGTGGGTAGCTGCAGCTTGTCTTGGCTCTCCACATCTGGGCGATCTTGGGACCTCTGAAGAGAAACAATTTGGCATTCTTCCAGAGAGACATGTTGTGTCAGCAGAAATGGGACCGGGGAATTGAGGCAGTTGAGCCTTCTAACAGTTCTAATGAGCTGATGTTTGATCTTTTGGAACCAGAATATTCTATGTGTGCAGGTAACCTCCCAAAACACACTGGAGACACTCCCACCTAGTGAGCGTGTGCTGAATCCAATGGGACTGACCTCTCTTGTGGCATTTCAGGCTGTGCCTGCAAGGGTGGAGTCCAGGTTATATAGAGGGGAGCTGTATGAAAACGTGCCAGGCCACCCTGTGAAGAGCTGGCCTGGGCGCTGCATTGCCAGCTCTGATGACAGGGCTGATGGAACCCGAGAGCTGCGTGCCCAGCTTTCCCACACAGTTCTGTAAGCATCAGCATGCCCTAAACAGCACGGTGTTTCAAGATGGGCCAGTTAATTTCCATTAACCTAAAAGCAGCTTTTAGAGTAGTTCGTACTTTTGAACCTGAAGTAAAGCATTAATACCTGCTGGTGCAAGTTCTGGAGATTGAGAAACATGAATTGTACAGACCATTAAATTAAAAGTTAGCAATTACATCTATGTTGCCTTATGATAGGCTGGGGAATCAGGAAATTTGGACTCTGTTTCTGGTCCTGTCACATTCACTCTGTGACCATAGGCAAGCAGCTCAACCTCACAGCATCTGAGGTTAATACCTACCCAACTTGCAGGGTTTTCTGAGGCTAGATTAATTTTTCTGTTGTTTCTTTGGCATCCTGCAATGGATGATGTTCACAGTGCATATGCTATTGATAATAACATAGGAAAAAAAGAAATGTAAATTACTTTTTTATTTGTTACAGGTGAAAAATGCAGAACTCACAGCCCATGTTTTAACATTTTGAAGAACGTGGCATAGGATTTTATAGAAATAATTGCAGATAATCAAGCAAGTAAACTTGTGTAAAAATTTTTTGTTTGTTTTTAGACTTGTGATTAATCCTAGGTTTTTGATGACCCAGATTAGGTCATCATTGCAGTTACTTCAGCAAGGCAGTAATACAGAAACTTTCCAATGGAAAATTATAGCAATGGATTCCCTGAGGAAAGAAATGTACAAAGCAGCCCTTTCTATGGCAGTCGGAAGGAAACCATCAATTTTTCATTGCTTCATAGATGCAGCTACAAATTGCAAAACTCATCTTCTTTCAGCCTAAGTGGTTTTGGGGCCTTTGGCATTAGTGGTCAGTGGAGTAAATCATGTATGTGGATTGTTGAAATGTTTTTTTTAAATGGCAACGGAAACTCTCAAGGGAATTTAATTTCCCTTTCACAGAGAGGGAAGACAAGATGAGGGGACATTGCAGGACTAATGCAATGCTGGGCTGTTCCTCAGGCAGTTACCTTATGCATTTATAAACAAAGGTTTTCTATTCACCATCTACAGTAAAGTGGTTCTGTTTGGCAAATTGTTTTACACTGGATTACTGAAGGTTCTGAGTCTTTCGTAAACCAGGTGAACCATGCAGCTTCTCATTTGGCTTTCAGTTGAATTAGTTTTGAACTACTGGATTTGATACAGCTCTATATTGTTCAAAGATTTTTGTATAGATTGCCATGTCTACTGGCATCCTTTGCAAGGAGGTTTCAAATCTGGATGAAAACCTAGATTTTCTTAGTCATTTTCTGTATGAATATATAGGCTTGGGTTTTTTGTCATTAAGTAATCATGTGTTCAGACCTGCATCCCTTTAAGAGAAGTTTATTTAAATACCTTGGCCATTTTTAATCCAGTTTTTTTTTATGGCTGTTCTTTGTGTAGCATTATATTCTATAACTGATCTTTTTCACACTGAGGAATGCTAAAATATAAATGGATATGATGCTGGAGCTCATCTGAGTGGGTTGGTGTATCAGGAGCACTGGGAATTCCTTCTTGCAGGTTTTCATGTCAGGGAGACATGGTCCAAGCAAGGTCCCACCTTCTGCATACCAAAAGAGTTGGCATTTATGTTATTTCAGAGTAGATTTGCATTCTGAAGGAAGATAAGCTGCTAAATTTCTGGATTTTCATTCTGCTCCCTTTTACAACAAGAGGTGGAATAACACAACGTTACCTGGTTGTTTAGACTGATGCAGTCAGGCATCAAGTAAAATAAAGGCCTAATTCTCCAAACTTTTATGTCTTCATCAGTACAGTGAAGTCACGCTGTTGGAAATCCACAATTAGGAACTAGTAACTTACTATTTCTGAAATAAAAACCAAGTGATGAATCTGCTCTTCATCCCTGACTTTTCTTCATGGAGTGATGCTATTCATGTGTTTTGATGGTGCTCTAAAGTCTGTAGGAAGTCCTTTGATGGTCGAGCCAGTATTTTGTTAACAGGATGTTTCCATCGTCTTTTATTGCTTTAAACTTAACCAAAAACAAATTTGGAAACTCTCTGTGTTTATAAAGGAGATGACAGTGCTAGCTGATTAAAAGGGGCATAATTTGCTGCCCCACTTATCTCATGTTGTTGATTAGCTGCAACAGATATTGATGCCAAATTCACTTTTTATATGAGTAAATTTGGCACATACACATGACAGTTCTTCCTCTTGTACCATCATTAGTAGACTCTAACTAACTGGCATTCTGTGGAAAAGGAGAATTGTTTTCACTCAGTGTGCATCTTGTGTTCACCATCTGTATGCTCTGTTTTTAGGGCCTGATCCTGCAAAACTATTATAAGAACAGTTACCCAACATCGACTTACGTTGCTGGTGATTACTTATTCCTGTTAATAAACAGAGGGGTTTTTAAGAGGTGGGGCTTGTATTTGTGAGGTGGATTCTGAACATCTGTTACAAATCTTGCAATGGTCACCATTTGTTAATAGTATTCATTGTATTTACAGCCATGTGGAGACCATTGTGGGGTCTTGAAAAAAACACAACAGAGTGTAACATCAGATAGGACAAAACAAAAAAGAGGTCACTGAGGGGTGGTAGATACAAGTTTGTAACACATTAAGTGGCATCTGTTCTGATGTTTCTCTGCCCTTCCCAGGGAAGGATTTTCCAGACGTCTAACCTGAATTTTTCATGCTGTGATTAGCTTTATTGCCCTTGACTGTATCCATAGTATAATTTAGGTTTGGTACATGTCTCCAGTTTTGCATAACTGGCAAAGTACTGCAGGTAGACATTATAACAGGCTTTGTTTAGGGCTTGTGTTTCCATGCACGCATTAGATGGTAGAAACCAGCTTTTGTTTAGGCAAGCAGTGTTATCCCCAAGTCCCAGAGTGGCCTGGGAGGGAGTTACAAGACCAAGTCTGAGAGCCCCCCTTGAACCTGTCTGCAGTGTTCACATGCATTGCAGAGCTGTTTTGTGCCTCTGCTCAGAATTTCTGTGGCTTTTATAATAGCCAAAGGTTTACCCTGCAGTGTTGAATGGTTGTGTGGCTGCTGTGGGCTGGGAGATTGTCAGCTTTGCTTAGTGTGACTTGTCACAACCCAAACCCGTCATCACTCAAAGCCTCACTGCTGGAATGTGCCCTGTATGTTTTGCCTTACGTGTCTCCCAGAGCTGACCACAACTACACAACAACCTGGCTCCTTTCCCTACTGCCCCTTCTCATGGATGTTGCACCTTGTGTGAGCTGCCACCTCACTTGCCCGTGGCTCACGTTCAAGTTGGGATTTAAAAGACTCCTTACAACTTCCCAAGAGCAGAGCAGCTAGAGACCTTCTTGAGGCAATACCTCTCTGGGTTTGGAGAGGCAGCAGCTCTGCTCACGTCCCCATCGTGCCCTTCACAATGCTGGTGTGGATCCCAGGAATCTGCAGCTGCATCCCACCTGGGTTCCTGCCCAGCCCAACCCTACACTCCTCTTGGCACTCTCCCAGACTCAGCTAATGTCCCAAGTATTTGTGACAGGATGACCAGAAGGCAGGCAGGATGGAGAACCAGAAGGAGGTTTTCAAGTAGGGTGGGCAGTAACTTGGTTAGCTTGTTTGTTGGTGAAGAAAATACTGCAAGGGATTACGTGCCTTTCATTGGTGACTTCTGAGGGAGAGAGGTTCGGTAGCTAACTTGGCTGATAGGCTCTGTTTCATGTGTGATGGACTCTTTAAGTCTTCAGATGAACTTTTGTTTAAAAAAAAAAAAAGGAATAAAAATTTTCTTCTGATTTTGCTCCAGGTAAAATCCAGCATATACATGTGGATATACATCATATATTTTTTCCTTGTTAATAATGAGAATAATGTTGTGCATTTTCTATAATACTTATTTGTGTTTGGTGTACAGCATGCTGGGTCAACTTGCAGCATGTGCACAGAAGACTGGTTCTGTTTTCAGCACCCTTAACTGTGAGAAAAGTGGCTTAGATTCTTCTGCTCTCTGCAGTTCCAGAAATCCTAGTTATAACTGCACCTAATCAACCCTCAATGTCCTTAAAACATACAGTTACAGCTGGTTGGCATAAAAGTTGGTACAGAAATGAGAAGCTGATGTGAATTTTTTTGCTTCCCTTTACTCTTAACCTCCAAATGAAGGTTATTTACACAGCAGTGTTATATGTCACCCAGCTTTACTTGCTACTTCATAGAACTGGAAGTTTAGTTATTGCAATTATGCAGATTGTTTCAGTAACATAGCTTAATGCAAACTCACAGATGACATCCATGTGTATCTTCACAGGCATAAGGAGCTCTGTGAAGACAAAAGGTTTTGGTATTGACTTGTACAAAAATGTTTTAGTTGTAAGTTCTGGAAAAAATTCAAAGGTAGCAGATGACAATTTACTCAGCCTTTGTGGGTTAAGAAACATTTTGAACATTGAAAACAAATCAGAAAAAGCACAGTCCAAAAATAATGCTGTTTTGGAAGACTGAGCTTTTAACAAAGAAAACTGGAACTCTGCTTTGACATAGCAGGACCCTGCTGTGTAGTTAGCAATAGAAAAATGGTTTTAAATGTAAATAAATTTAAGAATACAAACAAAGCAAAATTTGTGGCAAATTCATAATAAGCCTTTCACTGTGTTTTACATTAAAGAGTTTTTTCCTTACAGTATTAAATTACAGAAACTTTACCTCCCATGGTGTCTTGAAAACACTGTGGAATTGCTCTTTGTTTATGACAAAATTGGGAAAGTAAATGTGCACTGGACTTGTGTATTTGATTAAACACTTCTTTAAAGTAACACTTTTGTGTGGTTTCAGCTTTCCTCTTTGGCTTTCACTTGTCATCTTCTGGTTGTGTTCTCTATTTTTCCTTTGTCCATAATAATAATTTCAGCTTCTCGTAGTTACTGGTTGATTGAATTACTTCAGTTACCATTCAGTTGTCTTCTTGCTATTGTTTATAAAATATCACTATAGTTACATGTGATACAGATATGGCTGGCTGGCTAGGGTTATAAAATAAGACTCACTATAAAGGCTATAATATACTGTGGGCACAATTGCCTAGGACTCCCTGTGAAGCACAATAAATGCCTTATCTGTAAGGGAACATAAACTGTTGTTTGATGTCCTGTGTTTCATACATGATTTCTGAATTCAAGTGATTTTCAAATTTTTTATGTAGCAAAAAAATTTTTGGTGATTATAATGTTGTAACAGATTCTTCTTCAGAATTCTGTCTCCCAGCTGCATTAAGGATTTCACTGACACTGCATCCCAGTGGAGCCAGCTGGTGATTTGGACTATCAATGGGATAGCAATCCACCATATGGCGCATCAAAAAGCATTTCGATTTTATTAGCTAGTTATTACACTAAATGAGTACACCTGTGTGAAGTGTGGCATTGTATTTTGCTGTTCATTTTTCTTTGTTCAGGTTACTCACGGAAGCTATATCTGAAACAAATGTTAAAAGTCGAATAGGAAGAACTCATTTAATCTGTGTCCATTCACCTTTCTCCGAATGGGAGATTAGTCTCTTGCCAGAGCCCCAGACAGCTCTGTGGCTGTTCTGAGCATAGGAACAGTCTCACAGTTTACTGTATAGGGTAACCTTTAACTACTCCAGCTCATTGGGGATAAACTTGTAAGAGAGGTTGTGATGTTGCACTACAAAGATCTTTATCTGTGCTCCGGTCTTTTTGTAGGTACAGTTCTGTAGTCACTTATGAGCAAACCTGTCCTTTCAGTAACACAGTAGATACAAGTTCGTCTTCTCTCTCCACCTTGTCCCTTTACAGTGTGCAGCAAACTGATTTTCAGTAAAGCCATTTGGATTATCTTTAAAAAAAAAAAACAAACAAACAAAACAACAAAGCCTTTACCTGTTAAGATGCCATGTAAATTTGTTTTAACAGTTTTCAGCCAAAACAGAAAAATATTGAAATGGATGCAGGTCAATGAAAACTACCTAACAGGAACTTCGTAATCTCCATTTGACCTTTTTCTTGCACGTGTATATGTTAAAAAATGTAAAACTTGTAGAATGGAGGTTAAAGCAGTAAATTTGCTCTAAAACTGGTATACCCAATACTTTAAAACCCCAGAAGCTTCTGAGCAGAAATGGATTAAACGGAAAGAGCTCCTTTCCACTGCCTTCCTTCATCATCATCATGTACCTTTGTTTTCAAAAGGGTTTTTGTGAATAAGATGGCTGAAGAAAGGACCAGGACCACTTGATGTAAATGTTCCTTTTCACAGCTGGGCCAGAGTAAAAGAGCTCCGAGGCAGGTGAAAGCCATGTCTCTCAGTCTGCAGGAATGTAGTGATGAGCACTGTAGCTGGGCTCTGCTTTAAGTTCCCTTGGCAGTTTTCTGACTGATGCCAGGTGATCTAATTGGTCAAATACTACAAGGATTGTGCAAATAAGTAAAATGTGTTTTGAATTAAGAGAGTAAAGAAACTGGTTTTTCTCATATCTGTTAGAGCTTCTCCCAGTGTAAAAGTTTGGCATGATATGTGACACAGGGTTGTGGGTTTGCTTCCAGTTTCATGGCCAAGAGCCCCAGTTTCCCTGACTTGTGGTGGCAGATCATGGCAGCAGCCACAGAGGGTAAGAATGTCCATGTAGAAGAATATTGCAATAGTTTGTACAAGTATACATCAGGGCAGAAAAATGAAACTATGAGAGCATCACCCATTGTCTGCTGGAGACAATAGAAAATTCATAGTGAAAAAGGTGGGTCAATCAAAACCTGGCCTGGAAATATCCAATATAATGCAGTGTCTGTGTTTTGAAAAGCACATATGCTCCATCTAATGTTAAAGGAGTCATTGAGGAATGAGGGAAGAAAGACTTAATGGGTATCTGAACTAATTAGCGTAGACTTCCTTTACAGTCAGCAGAAAGAGGCAAACTTACTAAGTCCTGGTTTATACTACCAGAGGCTTACTGTTGTCTAAAAGAAAGAAAAGCCTAAAAGCACCCATATGTCTGTCAGCTGTACAGAAATTTGAACAGCTGACTCAGACAAACATGTATGTTTGATGAATCCTACTCTGGAAAACATTTCAGACTTGAGTAGACTGTGGATCAGCTGTGACTGAAGTTTTGCTGCTCTGAAGCTGTCATGGTAAGTTTGTCAAGATCCTGATCAGCTGAGAACCAACTAACTTAATGTTGTTATACAAAACCACATTATCTGTTGTAAATCTCTGCAGAACAGATTGATGCAGCAGTTTGACCTCTTTGGAGTCTTCTAAAGAGTGTTGCAAAGGTGTTCTTTGCATCCAGATGGTTTTTTTGTGGTTTGTTTATTCTTGTTCCCAAAATACACATCTTTTCATTCTGTGTTTACATAATGTATGCTTCTGTTTAGTACAGTCATTGTAAACAATTATTCCCTTCACAGAAAAGAGGATGTGTGATAATTATTTAGCAGCTTGTTCCTTGGAGATTGACTGTGTGAATCTTTGAGGGACATGACCTAATCTAGAGGCTTCTGAGTAGTTCAAAAACCCACAAAATGTAATGGGCCTTTTCCTGGGCCGGGTTTTCAGTAGACTGCTGAAACTGTTTAAACAGGTCCTTGTGCATGGTAACAGTCCTCAGGCACTGAAATACAAATGTCTGCAAATGATGACCTGGGTCTTAGCCATGGCTGTAATAAAAGTATACAGCTGAAGAGATGAGTTTTAGTATCCCTTGCTAAATATTTGTCCACAAAACTGGAGCCAGCATGAGGTGAGATATTGTCAGGTACTTTGTGTAACCTTTTTTTTTTTTTAAAATCTGGACGTTTTTATATAAATTAAAAAATTGAAGCCGGAGTCTACATAAATAAGCAGAGTTTGGATCCACTGCATTCATAATGTGTTTTGCTGGCCCATTTGAGTTATTAGAGAAGGCTGGATGCCCAAGGCCATTAACCAGCTGTGCAGCAAAGCACTCCTGGTCCCCATCACGCTCTCACCCTTTCTTTTGGGAGCAGTTCTGAGTGTGCCAGGACTGCTTACCAGCTTCCCCATCAGATCACTCCACTTCGTACATGCATGCCTGTGCTCTCGCCTCATCCCAGGGAGATGGTTAGGTATTTAAATTGGATTAAGCTGCTACATAAAAGGGGCAAGAGTTGCATTTCAAGTCACTTGATATTGCAGTTCTTCTCTTGGTTTATTCTCTGTTGGCATAGACACAAGCCAATTGCCCTTGTCTTATGTCCCTTTTGATACCTCCTTTTCTCTCTGCCCTCCACATCTTAATCCTCTGTCCATGTTGCTAAATTTGTCATATCATCTCTTAGAATTTTTTTGCCATCTTCTCTCTGCCTCATTCAGCTGCATCAGCCTCTCTCCTTCAGTGCCTTCACTGATGCTCTATGTTGTGAACAGTAGCATTAAACTAATTTGTATTTGCTTTGATTCCATAATGACCTCGCATTAGTCTATTTCCCTATTAATACTCTGCCTGTAAAATGCCATTGAGATAATGAACCTCATTACAATACGTTTTTTCCTAACACAACCAGCAGGACTCCAGTTTGTGAAGTAGAAGCTGGTTGAACCCTTAGTGGATGCTTGATTTAATTAATGGGAGGACACAAAATGTGCAAGCAGGCCAGTATTGCTCTTGGAGACAAAATGATAATTACCAAACCCTACAAGTAATTTGTAAACAGCAGACGAGTATTTTTCCTAAACTGACTAATCCAGCATTTCAGTAATATGATTATCTCTTATTACAGCCTTTTGTGGACTCTACCTCACATTTCAAGATGAAACCTGGTATTTTTCCTTTAGTATGCATATTAAAGATGATTCGGTTTCCCCAGTGCTTTGTATTTTGTACTTACTGTGTTGTGGTGCCATTTACACTGCTGTAGTGAGCAGTGTTTTATTTGGATCATGAAACAGTGAGGAAATGGTTCAAATTATGTTTTGCTTAAGCACTTTATCTTCCTAGTGCAGCTGGAGTTTTTATTTCACACTCAAATGCACTAGTAAAACATCAGGCACCTTTTTTTCTAGTCTATGAAGCAGCTGAGTACAGCAATAAAGGAACTGGACTAATTTAGCAAGTATTTTTATGTCTTGAATAGTATCCTTAACAGATAGACTGTTTTTTTCTGTCTTCCTTCTTTTTCAAGCCTAATATCATAGTATCTGAGCACTTGGTATCTTTCCAGTGCCCAGTGCCTAACCAGACTAAAGAGGGAGATGGCCTTACCTGCATTTCACAGATGGGAAGCTGGGACTAGGGATGTGGGGGCTACCTGTATTCTGGAAATGCACGGAGCATAGGTTGCTATCACATTAGGACTGTCCCATCAGGGCTTTCCTGTGGGTGCTGATGTGCTGCAGCAGGTGCCAGGCAGCTCTGGTGAGTGGCTGCAGGGGTGGTGGGTGGGGGCATCCCTGGGAGGGTCTCTGGCAGGAGTCACCCGAGCCACTCCCAGAGAGTTTGTGAGTTGTTCAGAGCAGAGTGCACAGGGAACAATACTGACCTGGGAACCAGGCTTGAGCTATGTTGTAATTTTTTTTTTCAATGTAGTCATGTATATTGGCCCCTACCATTCGGAGCTGTAAAGGCCAGTGGCACACCTGTAAGCTATGCCATGTAGGATGTTGGTGAACACGTTCCTGCTCTTATTTATTGTAGCTTACAGCAGTATTGCTGAGTTCTTTGTCCTTTAATGGTGTGACTCGTTTTGAGACTGTTTTTGGTAAAGTTCACAAATGTATTTGAGTATTTGTAGAGAGCTGCTGTAGGAGTAGGGCTTGCCAACTGTTTGTATTTTTGCTTTTGTCTTTCTCTTTTTAACCCCTTGCTTTAATACTTTTTTTAAGGCAGTCTTTCTGCTCATCACTCGTCATAAACTCTTTGAGTTTGCAAAAGAAATAACATAAAAATTAGAGTTACTCTGACTAGTGATTTGAGTCCAGAGTTGAAAGTTAGATCAGGAATTGGTGTCTCCCTGTACTTAATGGATATCTGCACTTGGAATAGGAAGATTGTTCTCCCCGTGCAACTTTGCAGTCAGTGTTGTACATATTTGTGCTAGTCAGGGACTGAGTCTGTAAAGACACTATACTCATCAGATTAAGAGCACCAGACTTCAAGACTGATAGAATGTTTCAATCTGAGCTAAAGGAGAATTCAGTTGTAGGTCACCTGATATCTCGTGTGTACTGGATACATTTCAGATGATTTGTCTATCTATTACCGCAGTGTGCGGATTTTTTTTCTGTGTTAATTCTTACGGTATTCCGACAGGATAGCAAAAAACAACTATCTCCACTTTTCAGGTTGGGGAGGAAGTTGAAAAAATGCCTAATTTACCAAGCTGCAAAATCCTGATAAGTGGACTATTTCCAACACCTTAGAGTATTTTTTAATTGTCTAGATGTTTCAAGTGTATAAGTTCTTTTGAAAAATACTCCATTTCAATAGAAGTTTCATGGCATTTATCAGCAAACATCTCTCTTGTAATGGCATTAAAAATCTGGCCACAATACTTCTCTATTAAAGTGTTTTTCAAAATCATACAGTAAATGTTGAATTCATCTTGTGCAACTGCAGAAGCCCCCAACTCAGCAAGTTATCTTAGGCTTTCTTCATAGTAATCAGACAAAAATGTGCACATTTTAGGATGTGATTTCTGATCTCTCTTAATCATCAAGTCCCTGCTTCTCTCTGTTGACTGCAAAGTAAACCCAGTTCAAAACGTTTTCTCCTGTGCTATAAATGCTTGCATTTATTTAACTGAATTCAGCCTTAAGTGAGTCATCAAAGACACACAGGATGCCTTGTAGCACAAAAGATTTTACCCAAATCTCCCAAATACTCAAACGTCTACCTCATGAACTTCACCAGTCTATTCAGCAGATTGTATTCACTGCCTTTGCTCTCTGTCATTCATCTCTTCCCATTTAGTTTGTTGGACTTCAGCTGATCCCCAACTGTACAAGCATGTATTAGGGAGAAGAAACTAAAAATATAGGATAAAAAATTGCAGCTGGAGAGAAGTGTTAAAGAGAGCTTGTTACCCTCTCTAGAAAAAGGCCTGCTGCGTTCAACAGCTGTTTTCCACAGAAATTGCTCTTCAGGTTTTTGTTTTCCAGTAAGTTGTGACATACTTGTTGGAATTCCATGTGCAAGATAACACATTCTATTCACGTTTGTGAAAGAAATCCCAATCTCTCTTCAAACTGTAATGTATTATTTAACTCTATATGACCTTTTGAGAAGGTGAGTAAGCTTATGCTAGAAAGCCAGATACAGACCTGGCACAACGTCCAGCGAATTCACTGTGAGTTCCATGCGCTCCTTCAAGGGCTCAGTAAGTCCAGTTTATTGCTGTTAAAGCAAATGTTCATTTGACAGTAGAGAACAAAGCAACCAGGCCCATTTATGGTATTACTGCATCTTTCCAGATGACAGCAGAGGTCAGAACTTGGATTATAACCCATTTAAAATGGAAGATTTCTTTCTCAATTTTTACTCCAGCTGCTTGGAGACTGGCTTGGGTAGAGACTAATGAAAATGCTCCTATACTTTTTTTTTAATGTAGATACTTGTCCTCAAAGAACTGAATGCAGGCCAGAAATTCGCTTCCTGCCCTAGGCAGCATTTGAATAGCCTATTATGTCTAAAACACAAATTACTCTCCTATGGGTTGAGCCAGGTTAGAAACTGTAAAACAGAGGTAGAAACCTGGCCTCATCTTTATCAGACACATCCTGTCCTAACTATTCCCATATCACAGTTTTAAACATGCTTTCTTAATGAATCATATTATTTTGAAATGTTATGTTGCCTGTGATACTTGGTAGTTAAATAATTGTGATTAGGGTTTATGTTAGGTTGTAACCTGCCAAATGGGAAGATTGGTAACAAAATAAAATCTGTATCCTGGGCATATGCTGTAGACAAATAATGATTATCTCAAACAACAGTAAAATATCTTGAGTTATCATTATTTCTTATTTCCTCCTGCCACATTTTCATTGACTTCTTTATTGACCTCAGACCCTAAATCAATCAAGCTTAAAGACTGTAAAACGTGCATGTCAAAAGTGCACATATTTTTATTGGAAAAGGAAGCTTACCCTTCACAGCCATACCTGTATGTCTGGCTTGATCCTCTGCAATGGAGATGAACAGGCAAGGAATAAAACTAGGAATCCTTTCTTACTGATTTTTTGAAACAATAATCATGTTACATTAGCACCATGGCTTTTTCCCATGTGATATGGTGGCATAAATTTTTCCACTGGTAAAAGTAACTGACTCTTGAATAATCCTCCCCCAACTGACATTTCAGGAAGTCTTGATGAGAAAAGTTTTTTGTGTATGAGTGAAATTTATCTGGCAGTTCAGGTGGTCTCTTTGCTTGATGACCTTAGCTCTGCTTGTTCAGAAACTAGTTGGGGAGTAGCCAGACAAGACTCCAAAAGGGGCTAAACCTGTCCATTTTCAGGAGGCATCCTTTCCATAATGTTTGCTGAGAGGCTGTGGAACGGGCAAGACAGTAAATTGAAGAGTTGCTCTCCAGGAAGGCCTTCTCTTTTCTGTGACTTTTTGTACTCCAGTGCCAAATCCATACCCCTACACTTCTTGATCCTAGTCTGACATGTGACAGTGGGTCAGGAAGTATTGTTGCAGTTAGAAGAATATTCTGTGGTTGCTCTCCAGCAGCCACTGAGCATTAGTGCCTCTCTGTCTCCAAGGCTGCGTGAAGAAATCCTGGAACTGAGCTGGGATCAATGCTACAGGGAGCTGTTGCCTTCCAGAAGCACCAAAACAGATACGTCTGTGCTATCCACAGTCACAGGGCAAGAACAGAGGCTCTCTTCTCCCATGTTCCAGAGGAGAAGAGATCAAAATGGTCTTTCAGTTCTAATAGTGAGTTACTTTTATGTCCAAACTTTTTGCCAGCTTTGGGGGAAGCTTTTAAGTCAGTAATGCAGTATAGAATCAGAGCTGGAATAGGTCTTTCTTGTATTAAGATAGAGAAGCGCTCTCCATTCCTCTTTTATCCTTCCAGCTGATTGCTCTCCCTCCTTTAGTCTATCCTGCTTGACCATGTGGTTTCTTCAAGCCATCAAGAACATCCATCTCACTTTTGTCACAGGATGATGTTTTTGTGCAAACATAAATATTTAGAGAAGTTTACAAAAGATTAGGCTTCATCCAGTCAAGCACTCCTGCTAATGCAGTGTTGGGACAAGTCAGCGGGGAGCAAGAGCCTGGGCTGGTGTGCACAGCTGTTGCAAGATCAAACCGTGGAACATTCCCTTTTGATTCCACCGACTTCACTGATCAAAACCATTTTTGAAGTTGGCTGGGTTTTTTTCCAGAGTGAAATCCTTTCCATCAAAACAGCTTCCTCAGTGTGCAGGCTTTGTCTGTATCGTGATTCTCGTGACTCAGATTTATTGTTGTTATGCAAATTCCTGATGAAAATATGGTGCACTTCCTGGAACAGTGAAAAATAAATCCATATTAGAGAAGTTTCTAGGATGCGATGCAGAGCAAAAATAGTTGGGAGACCTGCCCACAATATTTGTGCTTTGACAGTTTGGGTTTCACTCTGATCATCAATACCTGAGAAAAATTATGCCAGATTCCCTATTAGTGTAATACAGGGAGACTTCAAATGAGAAAATCCCATGTAAGTAAGAATGTAAATAAAGAATATAACACTGTTTTGTTTGTGTTGGGTTTTTTTCCTAGTAAGCTATAACAAACAAACAGAAGTTATTCCATAATTTATGCAGCCAGTAAGTAGTACAATGATGGAAATCCATTCAAGGCAAATGGGTGCATGTGTGCAAACACACCAGCATGTATTTTCTTTAAGGAGCTGTGTCCATCTTCAGTTTCAAGCACTGCCAGTTTGGCTTTCTGCTCCAGTGGGAAGTGGATTTGTCATACCAGCTGAAATACTGCCTGCCTCTTGGACAGCATACAAGTGACACTACTGTGGTGAGGATGGTGAAAAAACAGCTGTCTGGCATGCTTTTCTTCAGTGCTGCTTTGCTCCCCCTTTCTAGCGAGGCGACCACAGGAAATCCACAGGAAATCCTACCTTCCTAGAAAAATATCCTGCTTCCTCCTAAGGATCAGGCAGCTTGACTGGACTGTGGGCAAATTGAAAGAGAATAATCTTTCATAGGAAGTGGCTCAAGCTTCAGTGTTTGAGACACTGAAAACCACAGTGGACAAAAACCCAGCTGGTTGGTCTGATTCAAGTGTTGGTGATATTTTGGGCAGGACTGTTGGACTAGGTGACCCTTAGAAGCCTCTTCTAACCAATGTGTTTATATTTTGATAATCACAAAATCTAACTTTTTTCCATCTTTAAAATCTGTGCTTCTCTGATAAACATTGCTGGGCCTTGTATTTAGTTCCATTTTTTGTAAAGACTCTTGTTTTTTTCTAAGCTTTTAATTAAAGATGCATATAATTAAAGTGCTGTTTTTACTGCATATTATAAATGATTTATGCTATTCTAAGGGAGTGTGAGAAGTTTTTAAGCATTCTTTCAGCAAGCTGAATTTTCATCATTTTAATACTTCCAGTATATTCCTGTAACTGCACATGTTTCATGAACCTAAAGAGGTTATATTAAATTTAGTAATACAATGAGGAATATGCTTAGGGTTGTAGGTCTGTTACTTTGATGAGTAATATGAATGGGCAAATTGAAACTCACTCATCATTTAAATTGCAAATGTAGCTGAAAGTGACTTCATAGTTCAGGCCGGAGTACAAAAAAATTGAAAAAAATGGTATATTTAATATCAGAAAGTTATGCTATCTCACACAGCTATTAAAGCCAGAAAAATGAAAAGAGAGATCTTGGCAGTTCTGTACTTAGAAATCCTCTAAATCTCTCTGTGAAAACTGTTCATTGGTTTCAAGAACTTCCTTTCAGGCAAACCTTAAACTGTAGGAATTAGGATCAGAAAAAGGAGTTGCTCTGAGATGATGATTCGTTTCTGTGATTGTGGTAGCACGGAATGAACTAGAGGAAACTTTCCAAACCAAGAAGAGGATATAGTTCCTGTTCCAAAGCATGTGAGTGTAAAGAGGCAGGCTAGGAAAGAGGAGGGATGAAACTACAATATAGAAAGCAATCTGGGTAATGCAAGCCATGTATCTGACAAATTACAGCTGGTAGAAAGTGACAGCAATTTTTCTGGAGGAGAAAAAAATCAAAATTATTCTTATTTAGCACAGAATGTGTTTTGGCCAAATGTTTGGGGGTTTTTTGTTTTGTTTTGTTTTGCTTTGTTTGTTTGTTGTTGGGGGTGTTTGTGTGTGTGTTTTTTTTAGGACATTACCTCTAGTTTCTCAACATTAATTATTAAGAGTGGGAAATAAAAGTTGTATTTCTGGATCTTATAAGGATTTTTTGAGGGAAGAAAGGAAAATTGCAGGAAAATTCCATGTAAAAATGTTTGTGAGAGTCAAATTATTTCTGCTGGGTGCAGAAATACTCAAACTTATTCCTAAATGAGTAATTCCCTTCAAACTGGGAGATTAAAAACAAAAAGGGTTGTACTCTAAATCCGTATTTTTGTTGTAGAGAAGAGCAAGTAGTTTGAAAAAAACCCTGAACCAAACAAACAAACCAAAAAGCTCAAATGTAGGTGTACAAAACACGACAGAAATAAAAGGGTGTGTAAATGTTATCTTTCCTTATTGTGTCCTTGAGAAGCAGGTCCTTTCTTCCAGGTTTCTTTTCAGCTCAATGACTTTCTGGGTTGCTGCAAACTCCGTGTAGTCCCTCTGGGTCTCACATGTCCCAGTTGCTCTCTTTTTAGAGGCACATGCCAAAATAACATGAAACAAACAACTGAAACGAATGCCATATGTCACAGCTTGCACGGTGAAGGTCCTAGTTCAACTGGTGTCTTTGAGGAATGTGCATCTATTGACAGAGGAAATATTTTAACAGAAGAACCTGGACAAATCCAAAGCATATAAAACTAATTCTTGCAAGCAACAAGGTGTGTGTCAGTCTCCTCCCACCCCCAGCTCATTTTACATCTAATTAATCATTTGTTTTCTATTTAAATGCTTACCAGTAGTAACTTTCCAATTTTTGAGGTAAATAGGAAGAATCTCTTTTAGCGATGTCTTTATTGCCTACTGATTAGAAGAATTGCTGCTTAGGACTAAGGATGCTTTTTAAGATTGACTTAATTGATGATTTGAGGGGAAACTGAGAAAGTATGTGGAGAGAAGTGGGATGGAGCCTCTATAGTGCAGATTTGAGTACATGCCACTCTGCTAGCAAGGTCTCTGATGGGCACACCAAGCTCTGCAGTGTATTTTTGACTTCAGCTTGTATCATCTGTCTTTATCTAGTCATATCTTGGGGCTCAGTAAACAGAAGTACTGGGTCTGGCCCTCCCCAGCTGGTAACAGACACGTGGAATATTTAGACAAGCATTTGTTTCTATTTTCAAAATTTGCTACATGATTGTAGCATCACTGAAGGCAAGATTTTAGTAAACAATGTTTCCTTAGGATAACAGCTCTGATTTGGGGATGTTGTTTTTTCCTTTACAGGAAGAAGGTATCGTGAAGGAAATAGACATCAGTCATCATGTCAAGGAAGGTTTTGAAAAAGCAGATCCTTCTCAGTTTGAATTGTTGAAAGTATTAGGACAAGGTTCCTATGGAAAGGTAATTTTCATTGTCATCTAATCACCACCAGCAACACTGAAAATACCATGTCCTTTCTCTGAGTTCATTTACACTGCTGACATTGTGCATATATAAATTATATTGTAAAGGCAGATAAGGAGAGCCCTTTTAACTTCATTTTAGTAGCTCTTCTGTCTTTTAGCTGGATTCCTGCATATGAACCAGTTTAGGTTCTATGGCTCTGGACCTGGACTAATGAGCACAAGTGATTGTTAGTAAGAATCACTGTTTATAAAACTAGACCCTCCTCCCTCTTTCTGACCTATCCACCAGGGAGGTGAGCCACTGCTGCTTAGTTGGAGGATGGAAATAGGAACATTCAAAGACT
>WEIT01003372.1:266-58748 GCA_013389985.1 Dryoscopus gambensis | reverse complement strand
AAAGACTTAAAAGAAGTTAGCTGCACAATTCCCACTGAGGGCAACCTCAAGCACATTTCCAAGTCCCAGACTGCTGTTTAGCTCACTCTCAGAGGCCTTGAGAGGGTCCTGGAGATAAACCCCAGTGCAGAATACAGTAATCATTATTGCAAGAACATGGGGAAAAAATGCCTGCCTCTATGATCACAAGCTAATTTGTGGAGAAATAACATTCTCCACGTATCTTAGGATACAAACGATTTTCTTAATTCCAAAGACAGTTCTTCAACAGGGCATGTTGGTTGGAAATGAAAACAGGAAGGAAAGACAGAGAGAAAGAAGGAAAAGTCAATTCAGCCTTAAAGTCTTTCCATGGTTAAAAAAAAGACATTGAAACCTTTGTAACAGTGAACCTAGTTGAAACTAGGCATGGAAGTCCTTATAATTGTATTATTCAGTGGAGTTTTAAAAAAATATTTTCCAACCATAACCTTTAGCTTTATTCCTAAAGAAAACTATGTTAAGAGTATTTAACAACTTCCTGGTTATTCTAGAATTATATTGATATTAAAACTATTACAAGTTCCCTGAGATGAGAGGTATCAAGAAAGCTAATGTTTAATACCAAGTCTTGAACTCAGGAATTTCTTCAGAGCACAGTGAATTTAAGTTTTAAATATTAAATGAATGTGTAAAAGAAAACAGCTCAAAATTAGGTTTACTGTGTGACTCAGTGTAAGAAGGAGAAGAACAAGAAAAGGAAACATCTTTCACAAAAGTAACAGAGGCAGAATGGTCAGTTTTCATATTCAGGCAGTAAAGACTTTAGAAATGGTTCACTGGTTATCTTAGATTGTACTGATGTATTTTCAGTATTGTTTGAGTTGGCCTTCTAGCCTTAGGCATTTTATAAGCAAAATGCCTGGTCTCTGCAACCACTTCCTAAAAGGAGGTCTGATTTCTGGGGCATCAGAGTGTGAGTGTGGACAGTGTACCTGCCTGGACCTGCTTGTGATTACAAATCACTTCCCATATCTTATGAGAGAAAGATCAGTAAACTCCCCAGAGCAGCAAATACACAGGGGAGAGAGGTCTGCTCTGTGTTTCTTATGCAGTCCCCAGCCACCTACATTTTCATCACCATCATATTTGAGCTAACGGTTCAAATCTGTGTCTCTGGGGATGCAAATGGTTCGATTTTCAAGTTGTTCACCCAAGGCCTAAATAATTTCTTGCAGGATTAGGGAAGATGTCTTTGGTGTCAGAGGGAGTGCCTCCAACACTCTTGAGGTGCAGAGCACTTACTTAGCTTCTTAGATCAGGCTTTGGATGATGCACCATTTGTTCCAGCTATAAGTGAGTTTTGCTAGGTGTTTAGGTGTTAATAACCTGAGGTGTTTGCAAACATATCAAACTAGAAAATTGAAAGTCATGCTCAGCCACATGCACATTCTCTTCCGGCAAACTAGTATAGTACAGCTAATATAGCCTGCCAAGTAAGCACTTCGGGGCTGCGTGGTGGTTTCAAGAACCTTTAAGAATAATCAGAAAGATGACATCATTTTGCAATACAATGCATTTTCATTTGTTCTGTTCCTTTCTGGTTTGGTGGTTATTTTGATGTCCTCTGAAAAAGAACACGGTGTTCTTGACTCATCTCTCTTGGAGGGAATGCAGACAAGTGCCCTATCCCATGCTGCAGTGAACAGCTGACTAGTGACTAGTAATGTAAATTGATAATTTTGCTTATTACAGCAACATGGGTATTACAAGCTTTGCAAGATTATATGGCAGACAAGATATTTCAAGAACTGCGGCTTAGTATTTCTGCAGATGCAGCATGCTGTGCTGTTCTATGTGCAGTGCTGCTGAAATCCGTTATCTTAAGGATTTGGGGTTTTGGTTTTTTGGGGTAAAGAGTCCATAAATGTTTTTAAAGTATAATAATACAGCTGAAAATCTAGTGTCTGGAAAAGCTTACTTTTGACTTTCTCCTCCTTTTTAATGTAATACAAAAATTAAATCTTTTACTTGACCTGGATAGAAGAATATCCCAATTTTCCTCTGTAAACTTCTAAATGAACTGACTTTCTGTTAATGCTGGAGCAACTGAGCTTAATTTACCATGAATAATAACAAAAAAACATTTCAGAAAGTCTTACATGTTCCTGTTACGTCCAGATTTCATCATTTTTTTTTCCCTACAGTTGTGAGCACTGGAGGTATTTGTGTGTTCATCAGCCTAGGAAGCAGGAGCTGGGAGCAACAACGTGTGCCCAAGCTCAGCTGCTCAGGGCAGCTCGGCTGAGGAACTGTGCATATCTCCTGTGCACAGGAAACATCTTGAGAAGGAAAGTCTCACCAAAACCCTATCAGATCATGTCGTAGAAGTGTTGCAGCTGTGATGCTGTCAGATTTAAGAGTCCTGATGAAGTTGGTCAGAGAGAATTTACCTTTTTTTTTCCAGCTTCTGTACCTGCTTGATAAAAGCTGTCTCCCTTCCCACGAACCTTTCCTCTAAGAGGTTTGAGAAAATCTAATCTGTTTACAGGCTGGAGGTTTTTAGGAGGAAGAGTCTTTCAACTTGCAAAAATTGTGCCAGAAACATACTTGCTCCTCCATTTTTTTTTGCCTTTTTATATTTTAGGTGGAGACAGTTGACAAAGCTGCATGAGTCCTGGACAGGCAATTAATAAAATAATTGCCATGGAATTTTAAATCCAACTAGACATTCATTAGTTACATAATTTCACCTACTTTGCTATATATTAATAAGTAAATGCTATGAATGTGGGACTGTATTTTTATTTCCACATTTAGCTTTACTTCAGCTTCTGTCCAGTAACACAAGTGCTGAAATAAAAAAAAAAGAAGAGACGCTGTGTTGCCTGGTACTTCTGACCTCAGCAGATAGAATGTGTCCAGCTAAAAGATTTGTTTATTTTATTTTCAATTATTAAAACACTGAAAGTCTCATAAAGACCAAACTGAACCACAGATTCCTCTGTTCCCTACCCCTCCAGTGCTCAGGTGCGCTCAGGGGCAGATAAGAAATATTTGCATGTAGTAAAACAAAAAGAGTACAAGTTTAGCTACAAATTTTATTTTAATTAAAATTCTACTCTGTCAGAAGATGAAGCATAGGAGATTGTAACAGGGAAAACTTCCTTTTTTATAATAACAACAGATTTTCAGCTCTATGACCTTTCTGCTTCAGCTGCATCTTAGCCAAGTTGCTGTTCATGACTTACAGCATAAATGGCACCAAATTGCTTTTTTTCTTCAATTTAATTGATGGCAATAATTTTAAGACACTGCACATTCCTAGACACAAATGAGACATAATATTTTTCTCATGTAAAGCTGGTCACAATATGAAGAGATATGTGCACACTGATTCTAACTTTTCCCCCATCTGTAACTGAATGTATAAGGTCAATTAATAATGTTGAAAATTATTTTTTGTAAGGTGGTAAAGGCTTAAAATTGAAAATTTCCAGGGCTAGCTCAACCAATTGCAGGTGAAATAGATATGAAATGCTTTCAGCTAGTAATTTTCATTAGATTTCCTGAACCGTAGTATCTATTCTCCTGTCAAATGCAGTTAAGTCTTGTAAGTAGAAATTCAGTACTCATCTACAAAAACATTTGCTTTTTACAGGTATTTCTAGTCAGGAAGATTAAAGGATCTGATGCAGGCCAGCTTTATGCCATGAAGGTACTTAAGAAGGCAACTTTGAAAGGTAAGGATTGGGACAGTGGCTGCAGTCTCTATTTCTGTGCTACGTAGTAATTTATTTTTCTTGCTGTTTTTTTATTTTGTTGCTGCCTAGCAGTATATGAATGCATAAATATGTCTCTGCCATCCTCCAAAATTCTGCCTCACTGTAGGTGAATATTCTAAAAAGAACCTAAACCAAAATATGTTACCTATACAGTGTGAGAGCAGGAAAACAGAGGTTTGCAGTTTCCCAGCTGCATGCTTTCTTTATTTTCTTTGTGTTATTTTTAGGTCTTCTATTTGGTATATATTATCTTGTATTGAAGTGTCACTATCTTTCTATTGCTGAAGTAAATAAGGATATTGCTGAAGTAAAACCTGGCTCCTACTGGGCAGAATGGCCTTCACAGCTGGTGCTTCTCACTACATCCCTGAAAAACCATGGGAACATGTTTTCAAGTGTGAGGAGTCATTCTGAGATGGTTGAGATCATGCTGTTTCCTAGCTCATGGGCAGTAGGAGGCTAGGGCCAAATGACTGATGTTCAAAGCTGGTCATTCTCTTCTGGGGCCACAGCCTGCTACAGACAAAAAAAGAAATTGCTAGTCAAGCCCAGGACTGAAAAACAAAGAGTATGTTTAGTCTCAGTTGAAGTCCTTACTGGTTATTCCTCCACAGAGTAAGGAGGATGCAGTTGTCTTCTTGATCCCCTGACCTAGCACTGTTCTGTTCTTTCCTCCAAAAGCCTGGCACTTTTTGCAGATGAGGTGGAGATCATTCATTTTGTCTGGAGCGGATGTTTTGCTTTGTCTCAGACAGCGTGGGTTTGTGCAATGCAGGGTAGTGTCTAAATTTTTGTCATCACGTAAAGAGTAATCATTAAGTGACCAGATAGTTCTGGTCACTTAAAAATCCAGATTTTTATGCTACGCCTTGGTTTGGGGGACCAAAATACGAATAAAGCTACCAGTAATTGCAAGGTAGAGCTACTGCAGGTGGTGTCAGGCAGAGCCAGCACCTCTTCTGAGTCGTGGTCAGAATGGGGAACTGGTACACCAGGCATTTGGAAAGTCCTTTCCCCTATGAAAGCCTTTTCAGGGAAACATTAGTTTGAAGCAATGGTGGCGTGCTTCTCTTTTTGTTTGGAATCTAGATGAGATTGTTTGTTCTAGAAGAACAGCCTAGTGTAAATAAACACTTGAACAGTACAGCGCATGAGACATGCAAAGTAATAGGTCAGGCTTGTGTACATACCGTGTATGACAGAGTGCTTCTCTGACTTCTCAACCAAGAGCAGGACCGTGAAGTGCCCAAACTGAGCTGAGCTCAACTCTCAGAGCGTTCCCAATGGAGAAAGTCATCTCCTGATGGTGTCTGAGCAAGGTCTGTGTAACCCCTCAGACATCAGGATGTACCATAAACTTATTTCTGTTCTTTTGACAACACAGATTCTTTTTTTTAACCAAAAGGGAAAACTGGTTGGTCCCTGTTTTTCTGTGTAACTCTGAGGAGTGTTTAACAGGAAGAGCTTTGGATGGGGGGAGGGTTTCTTTTGCATCCCCAAACAGGATATTGTTACTTAATATTTGATGGCAAAATATGTAACATTATATTCTACTGTGAAAGACTTGTATTGTGGCAGTACTTCAGGAAATCTCAAAATTTAGATGGTGACTTTAAAGTACTCAAAGTGTCCCATCAAGTTTCTGTTCTATGAAGAACAGGCACCTCTTTGCAGTTCTGTGGTTCTTTATAGCACAGAAAGCCTATTTATTGTCTTCTCAAGTGTGGGCCACAAGATCCAGAAATTGAGGCTACTTTGTGATTTTGTTGGATTGCATCCCTTTCCCATTCAGACTACTTGCCCTCTGACTGCTAGCTCTGGATTTCCCATTAATTTCAAGATAACCACAGGGGTAGGAATTTGTCTGCACCAGTGTCTACAAATAAGTTAAATTTGACAGCTGTTTAACTCGAAGTACAAAAATAAAGACAGAACCCCATTGGCACGAGGCAAGTGAGACGAGCAACAAGGAGCATTGCTGTCAGTAAGCTTCCATGTAACTTTTGGCACAGAGATAATTTTTCTGACAGCCTGATTTTGTCTTTTAAGTGAGAGTGCTGAATTGTTGCTGACTACCTACACTCAAAAAGGCTGGAAGGCACTCCAATGTGATTTATTAGCACATCAAGTAATGGGAGCAAAGCTACAGGTACAGGTTAGCACTGCATTCAGCATTTGCTGACAAAAGGCACCTACAAGATAAATCTCTGAATGATTTTGCTTTCTGACCTGCACTCTGCACAAGTACCACATGGAGCAGGAAAGTCAGAGCTCTCTGTGCTGATGCCATTGACATGGCCAGACAGCCCTAAATGTTACAGCAGTTATTTTCTATAGTGAAACAAATTTGCAAAGCATGTAAATGAAGTCAGAAAGAAAATAAGGGAAGATGGGATACCATAGCTGGTTTCTTTTCTGGATTAGTTTAAAGAAATAAAACCTGGATAAATAAGAGACCTTCAGGAGTGATGGTGCTTGCTCTGAAGAACAACCATAGTAGGTCCTGTTGAGGGGTTTCCTATCCTGGGAGCCTGGCTGTGGCTGTGGCTGGCTGGTAATGTTTAGGGAGAAGCAGAAGTACAAAATGGTGCTTTCTCCAGTGAGCCTGCTGCCTCCTGCCCCTTGCCAGGGTACTTGCCCCTTGTTAGCATGATCCCAACTTCACCAACAGCAAAGATAAGTTATAAGAAGGGTACAGCAAGCAGCAGCAGAACTCTTCAAGCGTTTACAGTTCAAAAATTGTTTTTGATACAAAAGAGACTTTGTAGATCAATCACATGTGTAGATTTCAGCTTGAAAAAGATCTGCTAATCAGCAGGACCACTCCTGCTGTGAAGGGAAAATCAGGCTCCAGAATATTCCAGTTTAGATTGTAAAAGTTTGCAGAGGCACGTGCTGTGCACATGAATATTTGTGAAAATGAAATTAATCTTAAACTCATGAAGGTTTATTTTAAACATAGAGATATCTGAATAAGCACCTGTAACAGCATGGATCCTTGAAAGTGTAAAAGCCACTGTTACTTTTTGTTATAGATGAGAGCATCACACAAAAGTTTCTTTCCTTTCTGCCTCATTTCCTTTTTTTGGGAGCTTGTGGGTATCTAATTTTAAAGCAGAAAGCATTCTGAAGAAACTAGATAAGCGTTTCATTCTAATTACTAACTTTAAGAAAACCTTGTTCAAAATGTTTAAGGATGTTACATGTGGTAGGTGCCAGATATGGAATACATCAGATTGAACACTGCATGTATGTATAACTCAAACTCATCTCTCTTTCAAATGCTGCATATTAAATTACAGTACCTTAATAGCTTCCTTTGCAAATATAAACCCTTTTGGGGGCACCTAGGTGCTCAAAAATATTTAGACATTTAAATACCTTCCAGGAGTGACACTTTGGCCTTTGAGAATGTCATTAAATAATACTCTTAAAATACCATCTTAAGATGTTGCTTTCCTGTCTTTGTTATACTCTACTTTTTCTTTAAAATCAAATTTTTAGATAAAAAGTTGAAAGATAATAAAGTTGATCTATATGTTTAAAGGCTTATAGAGATATATCAGTGAGTCTCTACTTCCCATTCTGAATGCACTGTAAATCTGAGGGAACCAGAAATAAACCAGGGAGTGTTTATTCTGTGTATATGTGTGTCTGGTATTCACCAGCAAAGTTGGAACAGAGGGGCAGGACAAGCTGATTGTTTTAATTCATTCAGTATTTCTCTCGAGGTGTCTCAGGCTCCATCAGCTTTACTGAGTGTGTTTCAGGATTCCATGACCAAGAGTTGTTTTAGATTGGTTACAGTGTAAGTCTCATTAAACACCCATGAAATGCCCATAAATCCCCAGCAAGCTGCTGTTCTGGAATGTAGGGAAGCTTGAAAATCAAATACCCATTCCTCTAGGAGACGTGCAATCTAAGAGAAAGTGGCATGAAGCTGTAATTCACTGACATAGTGCTTATGAACTTTATAAATATTACAGTGATGATGTAGCGAGGGTTATTTGATGGATCATGAGGACGCAGTTTGCATCTGCCCATCTGGTTGGCAGTGGGCTGTGTAAGTCTTGGCACTGGAAGCCATTTGACCCTGAGAATGCAATCTACCTTTTTCTGCTTATGGGGTTTAGAAAGGATAATCTGTTTTGTCAAAACCTCTGCAGTGCTTTGCAGCTTATGATCCCCTCAGTTTAAGCCAACAGGCTTAGGGGTTTGCTGATGTGTGATGGTTATAGGTGCAGTAAGATGTGAGAGCAGCTTTAGTGACTCACGAAGAGCCTGGGTGTTCTCAGGGGTCTACGATATTAAACATACCCTAAATTGAACAACTAACTTAGATGTCACCAGGTGAAGTGTGATTTCTATCTAAACCACTGATAAAATTGTAGTAGTGGTTTCCCTGATTGGACACCAATCAAAGTGGCTTCTTCAGTTTTCCTTTCTATGTGCCTCAGTTTCCCTGTAACAAGTGTGTTTAGGTATCAGATACAGAAGTCCAGTGGTTTCCGTCTGGTTTGAAGAGAATAAAACTCAAACAAAATGAGAAACTCTAGACACTATTACCCTATAAAGCAGGACTCAGAAAGAGTGTTCACCTCAGGTAGAACTAACTCTGTTGTGCCAAGGTTTTCAAGGTGTCTTTTCCTACTTTGTACAGTCCTTGTGTTTGGTGAGAGGCTCTGGTACTTATCCAGCTTCACTATTTAAATTTTGGTTTATTATCCTTTCTTAAAGTATTCTGCTATATTTTTTATGTCTTCTTGGGCCTCTTATTACCTGCTTCTGAAAATTTCACCAGGGAAGTCCTGTCCACAGGACAGTCCAGACCCCACAGCAGAGGTACTCTTGCCCTGCAGTTTGGAGGAAAGGTTGTGTGCTCTGCATCCTTGGAACTGCTGCTTATGCACGGCTCCTTGAGTCTGAGAATTGTAACCCTCCAAATGTCAAGGATCTGAGCTCAAAAAACCCACAAACATTGCTGGACCTGGAAGTGCCCTTTAAGATCCAGCTGAGACATAGACTCACCCCTCTCCACAAATAGCCATACACTAATTTTTCGGTCTTGGAAGGAAATAGCAACTTCTGTGTGCACAAACACGAAAATATTTGATTCCTCTGTATATTTCCCAGTGGCTCTGAAATGTAAAGATCAGCCTAGTCAGTATATGCTGAACCAGACAGCAGCACTCTTGGGTCACCATCTGGACCTGGCCCATTCACGTGCACATTTTGTCTGGGCTAGGAGTCAAGAAGTGCTGTGAAACGTGCCAAACTTCCTAACAGTTTAGGAGCAAATTGGATTTAGTAGCTGTCATCTGAGGAAGCAGAGCTTTCTTTCCTCTGTGGGAGTTTTGAAAATGAAACCAAGAAGGTCTTAATCAGCCAGTGCTTAGGGGTCACTTTTGGGCTGTTTCTTTTCAGTGCCTTTGCAAAGTTACTTGCATCGGACCACCTCTTCCTTCCTCTGCTATAAAGTCAGCTTGCCTAGGGCTTGCTTTCCAAAGGAGGAAAGGGTACAGTATGTAAGAGAGAGCTCACTTTTGCTGATTCTAATGGGCTGTGGAGAATAACGTGTTTAGGAAAGGAAAGTGAACTGTTTTC
This sequence comes from Dryoscopus gambensis, assembly GCA_013389985.1. Taxonomy (NCBI): domain Eukaryota; kingdom Metazoa; phylum Chordata; class Aves; order Passeriformes; family Malaconotidae; genus Dryoscopus; species Dryoscopus gambensis. The sequence continues at coordinate 49,380 of WEIT01003372.1, read as the reverse complement.
ATGAGGAAAATGAGCTGTGTTTAGGCAAGTCATTGTGTGTCAATAAATATTATAGAGAGTCCTAGCCTGAATATACAGCAGACTGGACAGGTCAAAAACCAACAGAATGCATTGCTGGAAGTTTGTTTTCACAGAATTTGCTGAAGTGTTCGTTGAGATTTTAGGTTCTGGGTAAGATACTTAATACTTTTTAGTGATTCTGTACAGTATTTGGATGAGAAGGGAAAACTTTTGCCTATAAATATAAACTGAACACGCATCACTTAAAGATTTTATTATCTGTTTTATTCAAACCATGTGGGAATTTGCATTGTATGAAGTCCTGATTAAATTATAGTGTCTTCACAATGCTAAGTGCATTGTGAAGATCCTGTTAGGAGGCAAAAAATTCCCACTGCTAAGACATTAAAGAAATGAACACTGGATATTAAAAATGCTTTCTATTTTGTAGCAAGGAAACATTTTGGCTCGTTTGTTTTTACTCAAAGACCTGTTGTTCCTTATGGAGATTTCGTAAGTGCCAAAGAAAATCCAGCTTTCTCTTGGTGAAAATGTTGGCTGTTGAGTTCTGTATAGGGTTCAGAGAAGGGCAGTGGAAATGGTGAAGGGTTTGGAGCACAAGTCCTGTGAGGAGTGGCTGAGGGAGCTGGGGATGTTTAACCTGGAGAAAAGGAGGTTCAGGGGTGACCTTATCACTCTCTACAACCAGCTGAAAGGTAGTGAGGGGTTGGCCTCTTCTTCCCAGCAACTAGTGATAGGATGAGAGGACACAGTCTTAATCTGCACTTGGGGAGGTTTAGGTTGGATATTAGGAAGAATTTCGTCACAGAAAAACACTGGATGTGGCACTGAATGCCGTGGTCTAGTTGACAAGGTGATGCTGAGTCATAGGTTGGGCTCCATGACCTCAGAGAGCTTTCCCAACCTGACTGACTCTGTGATTCTGTTAAAACTGCTGCTCACGTTGCTGAACAGCAGGCTCTTCCTGCTGTCCGAAGCAGGGTAGAATTAAGTCATCTTTGCTTAAATATTGGTAAAAAATTAAAATCAACTCTCTGTCTTTCTCCCTGTCATCCGAACAGACTGATTTCACATAGGAGCACACACTTCTGTGCTTGTCATTTCTCCCGTAGGTAAATGCAGCAGTATTGCCCAGTCCTTTCCTGTCCACACATTTCTTCCAGTGTAACTCTGCTGTTACAATAATATCAAACTTTACCTCCCTGCATAGTTAGATGTTCATTTGGAAAGCAGCTTCAGCCCCTTAGTGTGCTGCTGCCTGAAGTAGCTTTGTTTTATTCTCCCCAAAGAGTGCACAGGATGGGACTCACAAGCAAAGTGCAGCTTTCTTCATGAGCAGTTCAGCAGCAGAAACTGTGGTGGGCACCCTAGCATCCAACAGCATTGGTGCTTGGTTTTGATGGAGCTTTTGAAGGAATTCTTCCAGTCATCCCCCTTTGCTGTGCCTTGGTTTGCCAAGCACAGCCGTTTCAGAGCACAAAGGCAAAGTTCTGTCCTGATGAAACTCACTCAGGAGCCCACTCCGTGCCCTGCAGCCTCTCGTGGCCACTCAGGTCGTGGCCCCAAAGTGCGACATAAACTGTAGGGCAGCCTCAGCTCCCAGCACCCACTGTTATTTTCCATATTTTGGAACCACACTATTTATTAGTGCACCCACAGGTTTCAGCCAAAGTTTCAGACTTTGCTATGAAGACACTGAGTACACCTGTCTTCATATTTTTGACGAGGTATAGCACAGAACTGTCTTAAATTTTTGCATTTTTTTGCTAGGTTAAAGTGCTCACGCCCTTGACTTCTAATCCTTGAGCAGTCCCATGGGCCTTAGCAGCATCTGAGTATTGCATTATTCAGGTTTTCACGTGATGATTCTCTAGAGAGCACAAAGGTGATTCAAATCTGAAGTCAAAGGAAGACAGCACTGAAAAAACCTACTGATTTCTTTGGCAGAAAATATATGTTCTTTACCTGTGATCAAATTATATAAGCTTGTTCTAAATGTTTGTTGAGTCACTCCTCTGTCAGTGAAATACAGAAAGAATGATTTTTTTAAATACAAGAACTCCCAGCAGCTCATGGAGGTTGCATTTGAATTTGCCCCCTGGCTATTCCAGCCAGCAAAGGAATGATAGCTGGGGGGGTTTTTTTGGGAATGAGTAATTCATCATACTCACGGCTCTTCTGACAGTAGAAAGCAATTTTTCAAATCATCTTACAGTTTTCAGTCAATTTGCCATCTACCTCTTTAAAGCTTCAGTTGATCCTGTGTACTTGCTATGGTGAATAAGTGGCAATGGAGACACTTGAAACTGCAGTTCCTGTAGGTACCACTATTAAAAGGTGTTTGGACCCAAACTCATCCTTCAAACTCTCCATCATAGACTTGATCAAGATTTTCACTATGGCTTGCTATCCCTTGGATTATTCTTTTTATCATATTCATTGCATTGTATATCTAATGACATATATTTGCAGTTACTCCCAAATTGGTTATTGTTTTACAGAGAAGACCACATTTAATATTTTTTATTGTTGACTAGCAGATTGCTATTAATTGCTTTGGCTGTAGATTCAGGAATGGAGAGACTACACGGACAGTTCTGAAGCCACAAGTGAAATGTTTATCCTGTTTGAAAATGTGATGCAATTCCATGTTATCTGTAGAAAAACTCCTTTGAGGACTTTGTGAGCCCTCACAGCCCTCATCAACATTAGCTGGAAAGCAGAGGGGGGAGAGAAAAACACAGCTTAGTTTAATTGGAACAGATCTATGAAGACTGACATGGAGCTTCAGCTAAAAGAATGAGTCGAAAATGAGACTCTCACTGCTGGTCGTGTACAGTACTCTGCCTGGGCCAAGAACCTGGGAGTGAGGGCTAGCTGATCTTCAGGACAATCACAGAGGCTCAGTGGTTCTGCCTTGGAAACCTAGCTCGTGTCCTTGCCTGGATCTGTGCCGAGTAAACTCACTGGTGTGGTTCTCTGGGAGGGTACCCTGTGCCTCACACTGCTACTGAGGCATTCATCTGGAAGGCACCTGAAGGCACTCCCATGGCCCACCTCTGACCTAGGGTGGTACTTTTGTGTCATTCCTCACAGACATTTGCCAAACTCATTCTTAGACTGTCTCTATCACTCTATTATTACAAAATGCTTCCTAGCATCTCTCTAGTATCTGCCTGGCCACAGTTGAAGCTGTTAATTCATCTCCTCTCAATTGAGAACAGTTTCCTCTTTGCGGTTTTCTTCTACATCTTGAAGTTTGTTATGTTTAGCTTCCATCTTCTGTAGGCTGAGAACCTTTTATGTTCCTTTCCTTCTTCAGGGTTCATTTTTCCTCGATACTCATTTTAGAAGATGTAGTTTATACACTAGGTAAGTCAGAGGTGGTGGTATCTGCTCTGGCTGCATGTCCTACCTCTCAGGTCCTCTTTGAGTGCTTTGTTATTACAGAGTAGTAGAGCTACCCCTGCTCTACCACAAAGATTATTGAAAATTCAGGGAGTGCAGTTGAACTGATAGAAATGTCTTGCTGCAAAGACAACAGAATGGTCATATTGTCGAGATGTTGAATGTTTGTTCCTTTGCAGAATCCCATTCAGAGAAAGTTCCTCGAACAAGCCAGTCCTTGGGTAGATGGATTTGTAAAATGGTGTGATTCTTGGAGTGTCCTGTGCAAAGCCAGGAATTGGTCTCGATGATCCTGATGAGTCCCTTCCAACTCAGCATATTCTATGAATCCATGATGCTGTGAGGATTTCTGGAGGATGGTTGCCTGCAGCTGTCAACCTCCACTCCCCTTCTCCCATGTGTTAAGAATTAAGCACATTATCAGTGGACAGGATGTACCCAGGCCAGTCGGGCTTTACCAGTGACAACAAAACACTGGTTACTTTTTTATCTTCCCTACTGCCTTTTTTCTTCTGCCTCTCTGGCTGGTGTCTGATAAGCCAAATGGAAATCTTCATGTGAAGATCTACTTTTCTGATTTTCTTTATTGTCTTAGTCTTGAGGCTTGAAATTTTTCGTGTCTTGTTTGTCTTGCGCTGTCTTGAAGGAGCTTTGTAAGCTTTGGTTTTGTTTTCAATACTTCTAATTTTAAGAAACCCACTGCCAAAAGAGGGAAGCTATTGCTGGTGACCCATCGAGTCAGCTGTGCAGCACGTGAATGAACTCTGAAAGTCTTTTAATCCTGCCTGATGTCCAAGAGCTTGTTGTTGGTACCACAAGCCTGCAAATTACAGGAGGAAAAAACCTGCTCTTTTGGCAAATACAGGCTCAGGTGCTTTTAGTCTTCATCTCCTTTGAATTATGCCATGTAGTCTGTTCTTTCATGCAGGCTGTGTCTAGCATAGGAGCTGGTGCCTCAGTGTAGGAATTACAAGACTTTGGCTGTGCTCACATTTCTGCTGCCAGCCTGCTGTATGAACACAAACCAGCTACCCTTGCTGCTGCTCCTCTGCTCAATCTCCATATCTGTAATGCTAACCTAATTATGCCAGCCTGCTCTTCAGCAGTGCTCACTGCCCTTTGGAGGAGTAACAGTAATTAATGGAGTTGTTATTAACACCCCTCCCCTCTTAAGTGCAACCTAATGCATTATGGAATGTAATGGCTAAAGATTCCAAATGAAGAAATCGTTAGGAAATGTCTCTTCTGCATAATGCATTGATTATTTGAAATAATCAGAACTATAAATTAATTCTGCCTTTGAATAAATTTATAGCTGTAGTGGAAAGCTAAACTGAAAATAAAACAGCTAAATATCCCTGGGATTTTTAACCTTCCTGATGGACTCTGCAAGTCTTTGGCTGTGGTAAAAATCCATTATCTATATGACAAGCATTTGTTTTTCTATTCACTGAGTAAGTTGCACCATTTGTAACATCCAGTATAATTGCCATTTAACCAAGTTCAGCTGCCTTCAACTGCAGTGCATTTATAGTTGGTTGGGACCCAAATTTGTAAGCATCCTCTGGGAGTTGCATCCAACTGCTTTTATTGGTTCCCATAGCACAGCAGAAAAAAATTATTTCCTTTCAAGCATGGGGACAGATTAACAGTGAGGTCAGCGCTGTCACTTGGTGCCATTTTAAGTCAGAGTGATGGCAGAGGATAGGGGGCAGTTGCACTGGTGATGGTTTTCCTCACAGCACTGCAGCTGTATCACTTGTAAACCTTCACCAAACAGCTGGCCAGGCGTTCTCTTCACAGCTGCTCCTGTAGGTGTGCTAGCACTTAGTTGGTTCTCCATAAAAGTTAGATGGCACAATGTGTGAGACTACCAGCTGGGATCTGTTGCAAGAGAAGCAAAATTATTCTCTGTTTTCACACTCTTCATGTAGGTCACACATGTCAGTTTCAGCTTCCCTGTGGCTGTGGCATTTGCTCCAAGATGGAGGGTTTTATGATGTTTGAGGAGATACCAGCAATCAGCATCAATTACAGTCTCTCCTTTCTATTTTCTCTACAGCATTTTCTATCTGCATGCGATAGTAATTGACACACTCAAGAGGTTTCCATGGCACAGTAATTTAACTGACATTTTCTCAGCAGCAGCAGATTATTTTTGTAAATTTGGGCAAAGCCTGAGTTGTTCAGACAATTGTACTCTGCCTCTGGTCTTTGTTTGGGCTATGACACAGTTGCCATTGAGTGGGAATTGTCTTCATCAAGACTGTGAACTCAGAATAAACTTTTCAGCTGAAAGGGAGCCTACATTTCCTCTTTTTGTTTCACTTATCTCCTTCTATTTATATTCCTTTCTTTCCTTTTATTTTGATAAATAAATAGTTGTCCTACATTTTGATATCCTTTAAATATTTATCTTCTATGTAGGTTTTGTCAATGCTTATCTATTCAAATTTGGTTTCATTATGGATATAATAAGCTCTGCAATGTAAAATGTCAATGTCATACAGCTAGGTACTATCTTGACCCTTGTATATTATCAGAAGAAAGAAATATTTTCAAGTGTACATTTAGAAGTACTGGTTTGTATTTTTGGTTTTACATGGTGTTCCCTGCATTTGGGTCACCTTTACCACCTATTTCTGTCTCTTAAAAAATTTTCCTCATAAAGGGAAAAGAATGGGCCCCCAGCTTGTACCCCCTCTGTTGTTTTGTTGAGGAGAACAGCCAGTGGTCGACAGCCCCAGTGAGTGCCTAGGATGAGATTTCTGTGCAGAAGACAGTTTCTTAAGCAACAGATTTTGAGCTTGGTACCAAGGAAGCCGGGACACTCTTCCTAGACCATCCCACTAAATGCACAGCCTTCATTCAGCTGCCTTTCCAACCTACTGCAATCTGGACACCCTCTCATCCAGAAACCCCTCAGCTGTCCCCAGGTGAGATGATGTCCCACAGATTCCCAAGGACAGCTTTCTAGGGCAGGGGAAAGCTACCATTCCCTGAGTCAGCAGGCCTGGTGTGCGTGGAGCCAAGGGAAAGGCAGTAGGAAAGGCAAGACTTCAGTGGAGGTCCAGGAAGAGAGAGGGCCACAAATCATGGGCAGCAATTGCTCCAGGTGTCATTTTGAGGGAAGGCCTGAGCTTCGTGGCATACAGTAGACAGGGCAAGAGCTAATCTCTGCAGCTTGAGGAAGCAGGTGATAGCTGTCTGCCAGTCCTTCCAGAGCATCCCCCCCCTCCTGCCACCTCTTTCTGCTTGGGACTGCAGAGGAGGCTGCGAGGGAATAGGGATGCTCAGCTCCAGCATGGGCAGAGGGGGATGCTCAGTGCCTTCCCTTGGTAGAAAAGAGAAGTGGCAGCAGTGAGGCTGTTCAGCCCTGCAGCCAGTGCAGGGAGTGGAAGGAATTTTACATGTGGCCAAGTATGAGACTGATGGAGCAAAAACAAGGTGTTCAAGATGTAAGACTTGACTATGCTGCATGAGATTTGCCCATGTCATAGGACTCCTTACATGCATCTTCATAAGAAATATGCAGGAACTCTGCCATGCTGTTATCACAGATGTGTGTTTAATTTGCTACAGAGGGTTTACCATGTGAGAGGTTTGGGGAGAGCTTTTTTACAAGCAGCACAAAGAAAGCAACTTCCAAAGCAAAGTTTTGAGGAAGGCTGAAAGTTTGCAGTGTGTGTGTGAGGAGTATGATTTGCTAGCAGGCACTGGAAGGACTGTCACAGGGCTGGTGGTCCCAGGGCTGGGTGGCCCCAGAGGGGCTGCATTACCCCTGTGCTTTACCCAGAGCTTTCACCCACGGGGTAATAGTCTTAGGGATCAAAGGTTCTTGATAAGGCTGTCTGAGACCGCAGAATTAAAAGCACTGTGTGGAAACTGCTCATGGTTATTCTTCACAGGCTTTTCAAGTTCACTCCCAATATGAATTTTTGGTTTCTGATATTTTTTTCACTTTGCTGGAATGTTCTGATATAATGCTATGGACATTAATCCTGCCACAAATACTGTGTTTCAGACAGCCTTCCAAACACTTGTGCATAGTAATAAATCTTGATTTTTTTTTTTGAAGATGTCCTTTATTGAGGTGGAGTCACTGCAGCAAAGTAGCACATAGTGAAAAATGCAGTCTCATTCCCCTGCAGTCAGGGAAGGCTGGTTTCTTACTAAATAGTTATTTAACTTTTTCTGTTCAGCTTTGTTTTAAAATATGTCAGTAAGAAGGTTCCAATCCCAACCCACTACTCTGCTCTGTAGGGGTTCTTGTGGTTACAGTTCGCCCAGCACAGCCTACATTTCCTCTTTGTCCGTTTCATGTAGCTCCTCTATTTATATTAATTTCTTTCCTTTTATTTTGATAAATAAGTCTTCTTTTTCCTTCATGTTTATATCCTTTAAATATTTATCTGCTCCCCTCCTGTTTCCCTGTAGTCATTGCTCAGTACCATTTATGTTTAGCTTTTGGCAGTTACTCAGTAACATAGGGGGAAAAAAAACCAAGATTTCCTTTTTGGTTAGGTATTCTTTTAGAGCTCAAGCAGCTACATATATTTTCAGAACTGTATATAGGGACTGAGATGTAGATGGTGAGTTCCTGTTAATGTCAACAGCAGTTTTAGCATTGACTGTTTTAGGGCCATGATTTCACCCAGAAACTCTCTGAACTTAGTCATATCTTCCACAACACTCCCTATACAGTAGTGGAGTCCAGGCTGAAAACCAGTTTACAATTATTTGAGGGCTGTGTTTCTCTTCTCAAAGGAGAAAACAATAAATCGTCCTTTTTCGTTGTTGTTGTTATTGTTGTCTGTGTGACCAAGGCATGCTGATTGCAAAGCTTTAATGAATGTCTTGATAATGACAAGAGACCGGGCTCTTTCTTACGCTCTAATTTAGGAAATGACCTTGCCTTGACCTCACACCCTGCTTGCTGATGGGACTGGAGGCTTCTTCAGTGACAGACCGCCGTCTCACAGATGCTTTTCACTTTTATGAGGCAAACACATCAGCAGAGCTGTATTAAGTATGTCTGCATCACATGTCAGGTCCTGGGCAAAGCAGAGGTTTGCTTTGTCTGGATGATGACATTAAACGCCACAATTTTACTGAACTATTTAAATTTTGAATCTTGTCTGTTTTGTGTGCAGGTAGCATGGAGGGCTGGGTTCCGGATAACCTGTTAAACTTCGTCCTGTGTGGTTTACAAATAGAAACTGTCTCAGGGCTTTGCATCTCCTAAATGAAGTGTGTCCTCAGTGCTGGATGATAAGCCACTATCCCAGCTTCCTCAGTGATGCCTTAAATATACTAGTTATTTGTTTCAGGAGCCAAAATGTTTGCAATTCAGTATCTGAAATGCTCATCCAAAAATTTTTGTTAGAACAAGTCAGTTTGGACTGGCTCTGTGTTTACCACATCCAAGCAGCCTAATGGACGGAGTGTTTAGAGTGAGAAGTTGGCGTAGTGCAGTTGTGGTCAGGAGAGCTTAGGGAGAATGTTAACATTTGCCTCCTGTCCTTTGACCAAATCCATCCAAGCCCTCCCATCTGAGAAATGCACCTCTCACTGTCCTGCCTCACGTTACCCATATCAGAACTAAGCTGGTAAACTCCAATTAGGACAATCGCAAGAACATGACCTCATAACTTTGTATGTTTACTCTAAACCTGGAAGACATAGGGGTTCTGTTTTAAAACTTCCTGGTGGGGTTTTTTATTATTCCATCTTCTGAATTTTGTTACAACTGAAAAAGAAAAGATTGAGTTTCCAATAGAGTGTCCATCCACAGGAACAAGACTGCTGAGGGAAATTTTGCTTGACAAAATATCTGTATTAAGGATTTCAGCAAAATTCTTTGGTTTGATTGTGTATATTTTTAAAAATGTTTTATAGTTGTACATTATAATTAGTGTTAAGAAAGAGGAGATAAGAAAAATAAAATAAAACCCTTAACAAAGAGTACTTTGATGCAGCCAAAACAATTTTCCTCAATTTAACTTTGGCAAAACTTGCCAAATTTAGGCTTTTTGTTCCAGTTTAGAGAACAAAAACCCACAGCAAAAACATCTGTGAAAATATTCAAAATTACAAGTTTCAAACAGGTCTACAGAAAACATTTACTAGGATTACTTCAGCCTATGACTAAAACTGCCCTGGTGGCAAATGACAGCATCCCAGACTATACATTCTACACAGAGAGGAAATACCACGTTTCCTCTCCTTCCAGGAATTCTCACTTAATATTTTATAAAAGGTTATTGGTCTCATCCTTAAACATCTGAATTGGACCAGGCAGAAGGTTTCATACCATGCCATTAAACAAAATAGTAGGGCCTTATATAACAAAAGAGAAGGGACTTGGGTTGGCTTTAAATGACTCTCACACAGGGGCACTTTGCCTTCAGTTGGTGTGCCAGGAACTGCTTGGGGAGATCCTGCACCACTCTCACCCCCTTTCACCTCTGCCAGGCTTTGCAAGTGAATTAGTAGTTGCTCAAAGATCATGAAGGAGAGGAAATGCCCCTTTCAGTACAACTGGCTTTTTAGCTTGGAGACACTGAGTAAAGGGAACAATTTTTTTTTCCTGTAGAAGGCTGGCGTAAGGGGGAATATCTTTGCATTTTCACCCCTGAGCCAATGTTCACTCCGCATACTTTTCAATCATAAAAGCTGTATTTTTTGCCTTTGATGATATGCTGCAGAAGGTATTTGTGATGCATACCAAAGCACAGACAGCTTTCACACTTCCAGAGTAAAGCGATGCACAAACTTTATTCAGCCCTCCCTGAAAAACCCCCAAAACAGGTGTGTTTTCAGAGCAAAGAGCAGCAGTGGTTGATTAAACCATCCTGGGCTTCAAGCTTAAAAGGTAAATGGTGCAACTCATTACCCTGAAAGACTGAGCAGTTCCTGGATGTCTGGATCGTCTCCATCTCAAGCAGGACAAGAAAAAAATAACTTCTTCATTGCTTCTGTTGGCTTAGCAACATCTCAATAGGAAAACACGAGGCAGACACTCATTTGATACTGGAATGCCCCACGGATAGGAAATATGAATCTTGGTGCTGCCTCTTCTTTGCACTGCATGCGAGTTAGCCAGCACTGCAGCAGGGCAGGAGCTGCAAGAGCAGAGTCTCCCAGGAGATATGAGAGAAGTTTGATGGAAAAAATTCATCCCTCTTTAGAGTGTGTTTAAGAGTAGGACTGAGGACTATATGTCCTGATCATCTTTCCTTTATCGGTTTCTTTTAGGCTGGAACTAAATTCGAAATATCTATTTTGTGGGGGGAGAAAAGGCCAATTGTCCCATAAATGTTCTAAACAACTTTTCTTTATTGCAAAACTGTATGAAACCAGTTTCTTCTTCAGATCATCATAATTTCCAGAGCTACTGATAAATAGTGATTACTGGGACCTCTGAATTCTAAGGCCAGCCCTCTTATTCATTTGTCATTTTGGAATTATGCCTATTCCTAGAGCATAGGTAATTACTGCCTGTCAGTAAGAGTTAGCACTGAAATTGTTGTTACTGCCTGCAATAGTAGTAATAATAATAAAAAATAGTTATAACTCTGTTCAAATGAAGCAAATGAAATATAGGAGCATGTTACACTCAAATTCAAGAAACAAATACTTTATTGATGATTTCACAGGATATCACATCCACTAAGGTAAATAAATTTAAATCAAACATATGCTTTACATAAGAAGAAGAAAGTTCCAGGTGTAACTCTGCAGAGGTGTTGAAGACTTTCAGTTTTGCAGAAGTTGTGAACAGATGTATTTCCAGCTGTATGTTTTGGATTTTTAGAGGAAGTTCCCTTCTAGCAGATGGCAGCTTTCTTTTCTCTTCATCAAGCTGTTTATTGAGTCTGGTTTCAATGAATTTAGTTAGAACTGATTTATGCAATTGTGAGGGGTTTAATTCTGACTTTGCTGATGATGTACATCACCATAGGATTTGGCTTACTGGATACCATTTCATGTCTGTAGCTCACAGACCTTGGTGTGGAATGGTTTCACCTGGGAGCTGTGCATAAGCACATCTGTGGATGTTCAGTTGGTCCAGTTCTGCTTAAAAATACACAAAAAAATACAAAAATACAAAAATTGAAATTGCACCTCTGCATAAGGACATGAGATTTCTGGGATCATCAGGCTGGTCTGTCAGTCAGTACTTCTCTAATGATGGGTTTGAGCCCAGCAGCTAATTTCAGCCAAAAATCTAAAACACACTTAATCTTCTGCAGCGTCTGTGGATTTTTTTGGTCAAGAGGAGAGATCCAAGTTGGTGTCCCAGTGAGGAAACAGCAGGAGGTTGCAGCTGCCAGAGGCTCCATGGGGTAGGAAGGAGGCAACTGTGCAGCACCATCAGCTCACCAGGCTGCTCCTTGCTGGGCAAGGGTATAAGGAAAACATGGCAAGAGCTCAGGTTACTGCTCTGAGGATTTATTTTCAGCTAAGTCCTTATGTCCTAGAACTCATGTTTGCTCCTGACAAGTCCCGTGTGATTTTTTTTTTAAATGAATCTGTTCTTTAATTCTCTTTGTTGGAAAATTGAGCAGAGGTAGTTCAGAGTGATATTGCAAGATTTAATTAACTGTAACAAACAGAGAGAATAATGAATAGGTGATAAAGACTATAAATGGAAGTTCAATATTAGAGTGTAGTATTGATTTAGAGACATCTGTCCTTCCGAATCTCAACATCAGAGCATCAAGGCTACTTCAAAATACAAACAAACAAAGAGAACTCTTTGATTTCTTTAAAGCCAAAAGTGTTGTTTCATGTAAAAAGGGGGAAAAAAAGGGAGGAGGAGATAAAATGACCGCCTCCAGACCCTGGACTCCTAAAACCCAGTCTACATTCTTATTGATTTTTCAAAGTGCCTTTCTACAAAGAAGTGTCTCCTGCTCTGTAGGTCTGATTTTTTACATTTGCTGCAGCAGCATAGGGCTGAGTGGTAAAGCTCTGGTATAAAGACTCTTTCCCCCATCTCTAAAAGGTTCCATATTTCAGGCCACAGAGGATCTTTCTTCCAGAAAAATAGCCTTCACAAAATGATATGCATTTCAAAAGAAAAGAACATGAAGTGCCCATGTGACATTAACTGGTACACTTCTACATTCGGTGTGTCAACAGGACACTTTTCTGTTTTTTCTTTGTGTTGTAATAATGCTCCGCTGATGAAGGTGCAACATGAAAAGCTGCTCTTTAGAGGGTTTGAGTTTAGTACTGTGTGGAACAAAAACACAGTAATGCAAGTAGTATTTCCAAGCAGAACCATTGAAGCGAGACTAGGATCACTTTTGGAAAGCCTGTATTTCTCCACATCTCAGGTAATTAGGCACCCCACAAGTACTTTGCCTGTGGGGTCCTGGGCTGCCCAGGCTGTACAGGGACAGCAGTGCCCAAACGGGGACAGTCTGCAGTGCTGCTGAACCTCTGGCTCCATGAGCCTGATTTCTGCTCCCGAAAGACAAGTTTTCAAAGCAGGAACTCATAGCCCCGTAATGCAGCAGCTACGGGTTCAGAGTGGTTACAGGGCCATGACTGGAGAATGAGATGTCTTCTGTGGTGATATCACCTTCTCTTTAATTTTGGTGTGCCTCCTGTGTGCTTGTGGGGAGAAGGGTGACTTGGCACCCCGGCAGGTCTGCACCGTGAAACCTGCACAGCAGCAAGCAGGGCACAGGGCAGGGGGCTTTGGCAAAGCACTGGGCTGCACAACTGGGTCTTTCCCTGTTGAGAGGTTAAAATGATGGGTGGAGGAGGGTGTGCTGCTGTTCTGACAGCGTCTTCTCACACCTGTGCAGTGCAAATGCAGGTAGGCACTTTCTTAGGCTACCTAACCAAGCTTAATGGGAAATGTCCCATGTAGAGTGTCCAGCAGTGCTCACCTATCCAACAGGAATTCCCGCCTGGGATCATCACTGATGGACAGCACAAGAAACAGTCTGTCTTCACACAGGTTAAGCATTTTTTGTGAGCGTATGATGTGTGATTTTTACTTGTGGGATGAGATTACAACTTGGCAATTCCCTTTGTTTTGAGTTTATCTACAAGGTAGCATAGGTTGAATGAGCTAGTATAGCTCACATTGGCCTAAGTAAAGCATCAAAATAGCAAGAAATCCAAGTATGTCACCAGTGCTATTTAAGTTTTTCAGATCAGCTGGTTCGGACCTATTTCTGTGCATCAATTTTTGAAGTACAGCAATAGACTGGGGTTTTGTTATGGTATGTTCCTTACTTAGGTGCTGAGAGTACTCAGCTTCTGAGCAGCTCCACAACACATGCCTGCAATGACAGAATCTGACTGAGATCTCAGGCTTTGCCACCTAAAGTAGCTTCATAATATCTCTTGTAGATGCTTTCATCTGAAAAGTGTATTGGCATTGTGAAAAGAAAGAAGAAAATGTCAATACTTTTAATAAAATAGTGATTGAAAAATGCATCTTTAGGATCAAGATTTGATAACATGGGGACTTGAATCCTCCTCAGTGTCTGAATATTCTGCTAAATGGCTTTGGTATGAAATCTTCAGCATTAGTTTTGTTTAGCTTGAACTCAGCTCACTCCTGAAATTATGATTTCCCTTACTCTCTATTAATCTCAACCACAAAAAGTATTTTTCCCACTGCTATCACATAATAAAGTTATCGCTACACATAAAATAATTAGTTACTATTTTTATTTGGAATTTTTCTTTATTACTGATTGTTTGGGTAGTTTATTGAAAGTTTTGAATATTATATATATATAGATCACTTCCAGAAAGTGCTATTCAGTGATACGTCATAAACACTGCTAGCATCAGCAAAATACAATAAATGAATTTTAACAAGATTAATCTGACTTGCTCTGGGACTGGTACATTCTATTTCATCTTAAATGAACTAAAGTTATTAATTTTGTGTAGTTTTCATTTTCACATTAACATTCTCTTCTGTGAAGTGTAATTGCCTTCTTGTTGTTTGTAATACTGTAGTCATTTTAGTTAGGGCAGCTCTCCATAGAGAAAGAGTCAGGGCCTTCCTCCAGAATTTACAACACAGACCAGACAGTCAGAAATAGAGGACACTTGAGTGGTATGATTTGCTTAAGGTCATACAAGCCATCAGCAGAGTGAGAATCAGAACCCAGATTGACAGAACCTTATTCCAGTACTGTATCCAGTGACCATGCTGCCTCTTAATATATCACTGTTCTTATTGTTCTTTCTTTATAGTTCGGGATCGGGTACGATCTAAAATGGAGAGAGATATTTTGGCAGAAGTCAACCATCCTTTCATAGTCAAGCTCCATTATGGTAACTATAATATAATATAATTCATGTTCATTCTTAAATTGGTTGGGGAATTGCGACTAGATGTGTTACACTTTCGTGCAGATACCCTCTGCCTACTTATGACTCTGTTTCTAACGAAGTCATAGAGACTACCTATGTGAAATTCTTCATTTATGCTAAAGGAGAAATTCAGTATTTGTAATTAGCCATTCCTCAATTGAAATAAATTGTCATAAAGTCTCGCGTGGTAGGTAGTGCAGGTGGGGTAGCGGGTGAGTTTACCTCTGCCAACCCCTTACCTACTGTCAGGTATCATTTAGAAAGACAGAGAATTTAAATAAAGGCTGGTTTTAATAATCAGTACCAGTCTAAATTTCCATATGTGTGTGCATGAATGGTGTCTTGCTGGAGTTGCCCCCTGCCATGCCAGCCCCATTATTACTGTAATAGGTGTTCTGAGGACATTTAAGTGTGTGGGCTCTCCTCTCACACAAGCATGGGAACTTCTCTCTATGCCTCGCTCTCGGTGACTCCCGATACCTTGTGGAGTGGGAAACGCTGTAAATTCATAGGTGCTTAGCATGGAAATGAATAGATTAGTAATGCACTGTTGTCTCTCAACTGACACTATTTTTCCCACAGCCTAAGCTCAATTGCTAAGTTCTATACAGAAACCTTTTTTTTTGATTCTCAAAGTTTTGAAATGACAGTGGAGCAATGGCATGAATGATACACTGCTAGTCAACAGGACTTACTCACTGGGGACTTTATCTTGATTCAAACTTCCAACATCTTCCTTTTCTAATGCAGCATTTCAAACAGAGGGAAAGTTGTATCTAATACTAGATTTCCTGCGGGGAGGGGACCTTTTCACCAGACTCTCCAAAGAGGTAAGCTGATAGATCTTTAACTCAGAAATTAAAGACTTTCTTGGATTTTCAGAACTCAGATTGAGTTGGTGGGAATGAAAAATGGCCTTGGAAATAGTCCTATATATATGTAATAGAGCTATCTCATTTTGCATGGTTAAGTGGGTTCTTAATAATTGTATTTGAATCATGCTGTAGGTAATGCAGCAGATACCATGTAGACATCACTGCCAGAGAAAACTGCACCACTGCTAAACCATTCCTGTAGCAAAATAGGACCCAGACTCATCGCTTTCAAAATAAGTCTTGGATGTGATGAGAAACAGTGTGAGCAATCAATCCCCAATACATATTGCCGTCAGGATGAGCACAGAGCCACTGGAAAAACACTCGCACTGCCAGCACAGGGAAGAGATGGCTGTGGGTCAGGGCCAGCCCCTGCAGCTGCTGGGAGCAGGTCAAGGGCCACACACCACCCCAGGCACAAGGAGATTGACTATCACGGCCCTCACCTGCCCTCCTTCTGCTTGCCAGGAGCAGCTGCTGCTTCCATACCTTCCCCAGGCTCTCATCCCTCCCCTGTCCTCCGCATGCCGTGCCCCTGGAGAGGGACTGCTGCAGGCAGGGAACATCCCAAACCCGAGTCTCACTGATGCCCATACAGAGCAGTCACAGTAGGTTTTCTAGGTTCCTTTGGCTCTTTCCTGTATCTCCAAACCTCTGTGAGCCAGCAGTCCTGGGGAGGTCGCTGCAGGAGTGCAGGAGGCTTCAGTAAGGCAGGATGGCTGCCCTGCAGTTGTCTGTGGCCTGGTCTTTGTCACCAACATGATGTCCCCAGCCCTTGGTACTTTCCAGGGTGTGGTGGTGGGGGTGCAGGCAACCACTTACCACACAGTCTTAAAGACAAGGACCCTTCAAATGCCATCTTGAGGGGGAGCTCTGTTGCTCTTCTTGGGTTTGGGGAGCTACTGATGGACTAAAAAAGCTGTGAAAACTGTATTTTCAGTCAAAAGTTCCCTAGCTTCCCCCTTCCCTCCCATTCAGTTCCTCATTCAGTGACATGCTGCAGGCTCCTGTGTGCACTATAGCTTAGGACCCCAAGTATTTGCTTTTAAGGCTTGTTTGCTAATGCACGAAGACGTTGGTAACAAGTTAATTACACTGCTGAGTAATGATCCTTGTATAAATATTCAGTCCCTGGTAGCAGTTATTTTTAATATGAGGCAAAAGATTTTAAAAATTTAAATTTAAAATATCCTTCTGCTGTTGTCATGAGACCAAGCTTCATTAGTGAGGCAGTGCTGCCGTCTCAGCAAGGGCCTCTCCAGTTTCATGGAAGAAGACAGAAAATGTGGCTCTTGCCTAAGAGGGCAGGTCCCTGTTCTGCTCAGCCAGGGCACTCAAAAGTGGAAGATAACAGCTCAGACTTTGTACTTCTTTAAAGCTTCATGTTTTCCCCAAAGCTTTTCCAGGGCAATTCACTGACTTCTCTGCTGTATACCATCAGGAACGAGTCCTCTTAAGCTGACAGTAAAAACCATACTTCTCTTTTTTCAATGTTTGCAGCTCACCTTGTCTGCCTATACTTTGCAGCTGTTTAGGGGCCAGGTATTGCAAGGCAAGAAGTTCTTGGAAAACTTGAACTGTTTGCAATTTGTTATTATGGATTTGGTTGAAAGATACTGATTTAAGTGGACTTTCAGTCAGTTCCCATATACGTATATTGCATGCATGCATGCAAAGCTTGCCTATTTCTTGCTCTGTCTTTTTGAGACCTCTGACATTAACTAGGTGTATATGTATAGATTAGATTTTTCCTTGATTATATTGATTTAGTTTCTTGCCTGTAGTATTTATTTTTCATCTTACAAATAATCTAAATTTATTTTAAAATTAATGCAGTTTTAGCATTCAATACAACTAAATTTTTAGGGGTTTTGCTTGTGTATTTATTTATTATTTTTCTTGTGTTTTTATTTCTAGCCTTTGCAGTAAAATTCTTAATTAAATTATATGACATCTGTTCTCTGAATCATCTCTTTTTTTCTCTCAGCTGTCTGGAACCGCTCAAAGCACTCAGATATTTTGGCTACCCCTTTCTGAGAGCAGAGACTTAATTTTAAAATTAAGCTCTGCAACTTCTACCATAGAATTTACATTTACATATGACAAGTAAATTTGTATTGAGCTGACTCATTTTACTTCTGTCATGCATAATATTCACACTTGTATATCCAATACATCAGCTTCTTTTTCTGCATTATTATCTCTGTGCATATTGAAATTTAATTAAAGAGAACATCCGAGATATAATGGAAGTAGAACCAAAGGGGTTTCCTGCCATCTGAGTTTTTCAGAGCTTATTGGTTTTTTGATTACAGAAGTTTCTTCTCACCTAAAACACAGCTTTCAGTGTTACCAGTATCCATATCAGCTACAGAAAAAACTGTCTTCAGTTGGCACCTCATCGGGCCCTGGATGTTAAACAAGATATCACTGCTTAGGGCCTCTGCACTGAGATTCCTTGAACCTCCAAGGCATGAGGTTTTAAATTAATCTCTGAGTCTCTTCATTCCATGTATTCTGCTCAGACTTGGAAGTATTTCACTTCCCAAAAAGGTTTCCAATTCATGGGAATTTGGTAACCAAATGCCAAGATTTAGCAAGTTAAGGGCTATGAAAGCAATATGAATGTGTTTAATTTTGCTGTTTATTTCCAAAGGCTATGGAGTTATAATTTATTCCTATTATTGTGACATAATGTCATCTAAACAGATCAAACAGACGAATAAGAGCAGCATATTTTAAGGAACAGAGGTACTCAACAGATCAAGTTTTTTTTATAAGGAGGATCTGGTAAGAATTGTTAATGTCAGTTCAGACAAATTATGGAAAATTGAACCCGCTATGATGGTCCTTCCAGCATTCCCAGGTTAGACAGTTCCTCCCTCGTCTGTGTTTAAGGCAAGCCAGCCCTCCGCTGTCCAATAAATAGATGTGGTCTTCTCTTCCTTCTCTCTAGGTGATGTTTACAGAAGAGGATGTCAAGTTCTACTTAGCTGAGTTGGCCTTGGCATTAGATCACCTCCATGGTCTTGGAATTATTTACAGGGATCTAAAACCAGAAAAGTAAGTTAACAAGGAAAAGTGAACTGAAACATAACTTCATGAACTTTTAAGTTGCTTCTGCTCCTTGTCACGCTGCTAAACCAGAAGGTGCCAGGGGCTTTGCCTTTCTTCTTGTTCGTGAGATTCTACGCAAGACCTTTGCTAACAGCAGTAGGGTTTTCCTATCATACCATTTTAGTGTGAGGCCAAACATCTTGACTGTGCTCCAGTATGATGGGACATCTGTGTGCCTGGCCTTCAGTTTTGTGAATGATTTCAGTGAAGAATTCAGATCCCTGTGCCTTGAGCTTCACTGGCACTGTTCTCTGTTTGCAGCATTCGATCTGGCCTTCCCCTTGATGCAGTGTAAACCAGTCAAAGCAACTCCACTTCCAGCTCATATGGAATATGTTGTGGCGCTGTTCAGTTTTACTGTAGCCATTACTTAAAGTTAATGAGCATGTCTGAAAACTCGTGGGCCTATTAACACGTGTGAGACATGATAATCAGGATTTTTAAAACACTTGTATTAACTGTGCAAAATATTTTCCAAAGTATTTGTTCTCACTTATATTTGCAGCTATTTTTCCTTGTAATGTGGTCCTAATTTTCCTTTCTCTTTTTTATTTGCAATACATCAGTAGAGCAAATGACACCCTCAGTGCTATCACTGGGAGTGACATGATACTGTTTTTATTCTATGCTCTTTGCCTGGTGCTTTGCTGGCATCTGCTGTGATGACTCAAATCAGGCTGCAACTTTTCAAAGTTCCCTTTTAATGTAATGTTCACCAGCATTTATAAAAGATAACCACTGAGGGCAGTCTGTTTGGCAATTGCTTATACCCTCAAAGTCTAACAGCACAGTAGCATTTTCCTTCTGTGATATCAAACTGAAAAACAGGCAGCTCTTTCTTTAAAATGGAATGTTATTGCTTTCACTCTCATGGACAAAACATGAGACCAGAAGTGATGAAATGTGGACTTTGTAGGTCAGAAGTTGAGGGGGAGGGGACTGTTAATCTCCATTACTGTTCTATGTGATTTAAATTTTAAATTGAATTTTATGTTTTGGTTAGAAAAATAGTAGTAGTAGTAGTACTATGTGACTTCAACAGATACACGTAACAAGAGCTCTCTGTCTTTTGGGCTAGAGGGTTTTTCGCAATTGGCCAAATTTTCCAATCTTGCCCATTTATGCAATCAAAACTGGAAACCAGTCTTTGGCAAATATGGGAAGTCATCCTGCAAATTGAACAGCTGGAGGGAGAAAAGCACCAGTTTTGTTCTTGATATGAAATGCAGGCAGGCAGTGGTCACACCCCAGCTGTCACAGCCAGGGGCTCTTGCATCGTCTGCCAGCAGCTCCTTGATTCCAACTTCGTTCTGAATAGCTGTTTTATCCATTCATCATCAACAAACATGTACGCAATAGAATAACTCCAATTGCAGGTTTTCAGTTTCAAACTTTGATTTTAGTGAGCATTAGTACGAACCATGCACACTGCTTATCTCTCTGATGTTAGATGAGGCTGATTTTTGAGGTAACACATGATATATGAATCTGCTGTTAGAAGGCATCCAGACATGAGCTTGTATATTCAGATAAAGGTCACAATGCTGTTACATTTATAGGCACGTGCTGTAATTTTTGCTTTAGAAGAATTTAGAAACCAAGGAGAAAATTAAGTGTATGTCAAAACTGTTCATTGTATTTGAGATACTGAGAGCTGGATTTTTCAGAGTTCTCAGCAGGAAGTGTCACTTAGCATCTCAAAAAACATCTCTCAATGACTCTAGTTGCAAGTGAGAGCACTTTATATTTCTGCAGACCAAACTGCAGTGCTTCAAATCAGGGATCATTGAATCGAGAAATTAGAGCTCATCTAAGGAAGGAAGGTGTCACTGATTTGTCATTGTCACATAGAAGCATGTTGAAAAGGTACAGATGGAATCCAGTTTTCTCTGTATTTTTGTCTGAGTTGAGACCAGTCATCCCTTTCACTGTACTGCTCTGCTAAAATCCCTCCCTGAGTGTTACCAGTCTGCCAACTGAGACAGGATTTCTCTGCAAGAAAATAAAAACTATCATCACGTAACTGAAGACCTTTATACAGTGACATCACTGTGCAAAGTTAAAGTGGCAACCCTCCCTCTTGCATTTTCTAACTTTTGTATATATGGTTTGTGGTCTTTGATGTAGAGTTAAATGGATTAACTCTAATACGGTTTCATTTGGATGCAATTGACATAGTATAAAATTAGTTTACATTAATGTATCTGTTGTATAGGAAAGGAAATGACCCGGAAATTCATACCTGGAGATAAAGCAAGGCCTCTGATTGAAAACAATATCCTCTAAAAATAGCTCTATAAGTGCAATAGCTAAAGCAAAGCAATCCTCTAAAAATAGCTCTATATGTGTAGTCACACCTAGGACAGCAGAGCATGATAGCCTATTATTTCACTGGAACTTTGGGTTTACATTAAAGAAATAGATACAGCAGAATAAAAAAAATATTCTCAAGGGGAAAAAACATGCTAAATTTTTGAATTACGTCTGGGAAAGAATAACTTTCTAAATAAGACAATAAAAGAAAATTAGGACCATCCCAGGATGTTCTCATCCTCCCCTTGCCCCATGGCTGGATCAAATTTATCAAGACCATTACAGGTATGTTGCTAACCTAGCTTAAAACAGCTGGTGGAGGCTCTGTGGTCTACACAGGAGGCCTCTTGGCAGTGCTCCCCGAGTTGTTCATCTAGAATATTGCTCCTATAGCTATTTGAAATTTCTTTGCTGCCACTGCAGGCCACTGCTCCTTGGCCTGCCCTCCTAGATGCCCCAACTTGCTTGTTCTGCTCTCAGCAGCAGCCTCAAGGGACAGTGAGAACATCCTTGTCCTTAGACCCTCTTCTATATAGTAAACAATCCAGCTATTGAACTCTTCCTCAGTAGTCAGTCTTTATAGGTGTTCAGTCATTCTCATTACTCCCCTTTGGTTTCCCTTGATTCCTCTCACCTTTGAAGTGCAACGTGCAGAACGGCACACACACGTCTTCAGGAGAGGGCCTGCCAGCGTGATTACAGCACAGGGTCTGCTCTGTCAGGTTTGCAGAACTGGAGATAAATTAATTAGTTTGTAATTTCCCAATTCTCTCCCTCTCTGCCCCCTTTATTAGACACTGCGTTTGACCTTTCATTGTTCAATGCTTTTGCTGTTCTTCGGAAGTTCCCAGAAGTAACTGCTGATAGGTTTGAGTTTGCTTGTTAGCTCTGTAAGTGTGCTAAAATAAAGCTCATTAGAATTGTTTATGTAAAAAAAAAATAGCTAGAAAATAGAACTTCCACTTGGAAGTTCAAACCACTTGGAAGAACCCTCAGTACATTAAAATTTAAGGTCTGGCTTTTTTTTTTAAGATTCCCTGGGCAAAAATTCCTGTTAACAATTCAAAGCTATGAGTTAATTTCAAGTGCAGCTGGGAGTTGTTCTCAAGTCAGCTGTACTTACTTCAAAAAGACAAGTAATGGAGCTTTCTGGTTAAAGTCTTGTTTAGAACAAGCAGATACTTCTCTTGAATTCTTCTCCTTGAGTTGTCTTGGTGATTTCAGTGGCATCCCTCATGGGACAAGATATTGTTCAGTCATACCAAGCCACTGAGTTCCTTACATGGTGAGGTGCAGTTTTACTTAAGAACCGCACAATCAAGCAATTAAATATGGTAAATATAACAAAATAAAGAAATGGTAACTTACTATAAAGTAGTATATGATGCATATGTTATTTCTTATGCTGTGGTTTAAGGGTACGAGTGACTTAGAAATAACTCTACCATCTGAAAATGGAAAGACTAAAATTATTATTTATCTTTACCATTTCTCTTTTTGTGAACCTAGATGCACCTTGAGTGCTGGCATAGGGGCTTAGGTTCACAAGGAGTGGTGGTAAGGCCCTCAGTTGTGGATACAAGGGACAGTTCATGTGACAGCTCATATGACAACATCCGATATGTTGAACTATACTCTAAAGAACACAAACAGCACTTTTTAATGCAATACGTTGCAAACCATGACAACTGATTTATGAATGTAACTGCCCTGTGTAGAGAGGGAAGATCTGAGAATCAGTAACAGACAAAGGGTTATGGTGGAAAGCTTCCACTGATATTAACAGTCCCTTTTTGACTTCATGTTTGTCAACAAAGCTACAGCAGAAAGGAATTTATATTCAGCAGGGTGAGATAGCATGGGGTCATGTGCGATAGGTATGGGGTCATGCAAACGCTAAAATGTCACAAAACACTGACAATTTGTGAGAAGCTTCATCTCTTCAGTAGATATTTGACTACTTCATCTGGTACTTTCATAACAAAACGTGCAATGAAATAAAATACTCTTCATAAAGTGTCAGGTTTTATTTCCAACCTGAAAATTTGGCTACCGTTTCTGAAAAACATAAAGTGTGGGTTGAATCTTCTGCAAAACTGCTCTCACTTAGAAAGAAACTTGGATCATCCAAAAAAAAAAAAAAAACAACAACCAACCCCAGAGTTCCAGCTATATTAGATTTGGCAGAACTTCACATTGATTTGAGAATGTTGGAGCTCAAAGTGAAGCCCAAAAGACATGTCTAAAAACCAAGATTAAAGACAGAGAGAAATGGGAGAGAATTGTTCAAGCCCTGATTTAAGACATGATGTAAAACAATGCCAACAACCCCTAATGAAAGCTTTTAATCCCTGTGATAAAATTGCAGCAGAAAAGTTGATACGGAGTTTGCAGTCCTAGCTGTACTATGAGGCTTCTCGGAGTATGTCACTCCACTGCTACTAATTTATCTCCAGCCTCTAGCATGGAGATTTCCAGCCTTTATTTTCTCAAGTCATACTTTTAAACTGAGGTCAGTGAAAGCAGTTTGAATGTTTGTGGGATGATCCTGATGCAAAAATGTCAGTCATAGAATAATAGAATATCCCCAAGACAACCCCAGGAGTCACACCACGTGTCTGAGAGCATTGTCCAAATGCTTATTGAGCTCTGTCAGGCTGGTGCTGTGACCACTGCCCTGGGGAGCCTGTTCCACTGCTAAACCAACCTCTGGATGAAGAACTCTTTCCTAATATCCAACATATACCTCGGGCCCATCAGCGGTCACCAGAGAGAAGAGATCAGTGTCTGCCCCTCCTCTTCCCCTCTTCAGAAAGCTGTAAACTGCAATGAGGTCTCCCCTTAGTCTAAGTTCTCTAAGAGACACCCCTATTTTGTGGCATTTTTTGTTCCAAGCCTATGTGTGGTTCACTTATTTATGATGTTGGTGTATTTTTCACCTAATAACTGTTATTACTGCTTGGAAGAGAAGGTTGACAATGACTGTATCCAGTAAAAGCACTCAAGCCTTAAACTGAACAAATAAAATGAACAAAACTCCTAGCTGAAGGTTATCACTCAGTGGGATTGTAATGTAGTTTAGCATTTAAAAGAAGTCTACTTTTTATGGGTTTTATAATTTCAAAACATTAATTTATGTGAAAGATTATTCTCAAGCCTGAATCATATTAAGAACTTCTGGTTCTTTTTTCCCTTCCACAGAATAATACTATCTTATTGCAAAGTAGTGTATCCTGCAAACCAGAGCTAAAGTAATTGTGATTGTCACAATAGAATGTCTAATATGGGTATTGTGGGATAAAAAGGAACTGTAAAGTGATAAAGAAAAAAAGAACAGAGTATGATCGGATAATAAGTTTGCTTCTACAGTCACAACTATTTGTCTGTTGTTGTAATTTGCATTCTTAGAAGCAGGTACTTTGTTCTTTTCTTCTTAATTTCACTCTAAGATAATTCAGTGCAACAGTTGCCTTTTTTTTTTCCTTCTCACTGTTAGCATATTGTTTTCTTTTTACATGAAATATAATCTTCAGTTAGTAACTGTAGCATCATTTGTGCTGCCAGATGGCAAATGGGGAGACACCCAGATGTCCAAAGGGTGCTACCAGGGCCCACAGATGAAGCTGCCAGCAGCTGAGGGCATGGTACAAGGGTGGTTAGGGAACATGAGATGGAGGAGGGAACTGGAGATCACTTTTTAGGGGATATGGGATACGCATCCATTGGAAGCCAGGATCTATTCATTTTGCTGCTCATTCAAACATTCAGTGTGACAAAGAGCTTCTGTATGTTTCTGACTCAAACTCAGGCAGTATTATCAGTCTGATGGCTGTGTTGGTGTTGCCTCCATCCCTTTAATGAGGGTAAGGTGTGAGCCCTCTAATCAGGGCAGAGGTATGGGAAACATACCTTGTGTACATACAGAAGCGGCATGGATTTTCAATAGGAAATCACAAAATTTAAAATCCATTAAATATAAAATCAATGTTTCTGGGGAAATTCCCGCAACCTTTGAATTGTGTTGTTATTCACAGGGGCTTCCTGGGTGTGGGGCAAAGTTTTGGGTGATTTCTGTGAGCTCTATTCCCCCTTGCTATTTTTCCAGATCCAGATCTGGGGAGTTCATACATTCATGCTCACTTCCACACTGGAAGTTGTTTTATTCTGTTCTCTTCTGAAGCACAGGTTTAGGGGTTGGAGTCACAAAAATACATTTAAACATGCCTGTTATAGAGTAGTACTTGAAAATTATGTGTTCACAAAAACTGTGGAGAAAGAATAAAGGTAAGATGCTTTTATTGAGAAGAAAAGGCTTTAATTACTGGACACATAGTACTGACTTAGTTGCTGGCCTTTGATGAGTTGCACAGCAGCTTTTTTTAAACACATAAATGAATGACGAAAGAGCATCTTTTTTCAATTATGTTTCAGTTCAGACACAACTTTTCACAAAAGTATAGCCCATTATATTTGGTTCACTTCTGTCCTATTTTCTTCCTGAATAATTGTATTAAATTCTCTAAGAGAAGAGGAATATAAAAATAGCTGGCACCATGCTAGATCATTTTGAAAAGAGAAATATACTAACTGGGACTGAAAAAAGACCACCTTCATTACTATGTCAGTTTTTATTTATCATATTTATAATGATAATATATAATATAATATATAATTTATATACCATATTTATATTGATCAAAATAATTATTTTTCAAATTCAGTGTTCCTTCTTGTTTCCACAAAAACTAGCACTGCTTTTTGTGAACCACAGAAATGTTGGAGTACCTTTGTGAGGAGAAAATATGTTGGCAGGTAGCAAATGTGAGAACACTTGAATTTGGCTTCCAGGCTGAATTTTCATCTGTGCTCTGGACAGAAAAATAAGCAGAGGCTGAGATCCATGCAGTTAGGCTGTGACTAGTCACTGTGTTCTATGATGAGTTTTATTACTTCAGCATGAACCTTTGAACTTAAGTTTAGGTCCAGTGAGTCCAAGCCTTGATTATTTGTGTGATTGCCCTTTATTAGGACAAGAACAGGAAACCTGTAGCTCCTTCTCCTGCTGGAAACATCTACTCTGCAGTTGTTGGCTTTGAACGCCCTGTTCTTTCTGAGCTCTGTTTGCATGCCCACCTTAAACATCGCATGGAGCAAGGACAAGGCTCCTCATGGAACTGCCTCAGGCTGTGCATGCTTCAGACGTGAGATTAGACAAACCTTTGAGGTTCATTTTTCTTTCTGGAGCCATAGAATCCACTAAGGTTTTGTTGACACAAGTTTTTGAATCTTGCGTATCTCCTTACCTGACTTAAATATTTTTTATTCATGTTTTTTCACTGCACTCTGTGCCTGGCTAATGAATGAATGTTTCTTTTTTGCTTTATAGCATTCTTCTTGATGAAGAGGGTCACATTAAGATAACAGGTATGTGAGGAACAGAAAACTTCATGCCTATAAACTGATTTTTTTTTCTGCAGTATACTCCATGCATCCTGGTCTTTGGTTGGAAGTAGTTTGCTTACAGAAACTAGAAGCCAGAAGAGTTTGAGTGTTGGGCTTCTCTGTTGATTTGTTAAACCCCCATGCTGCACAGCACATGGAGAACATAGCAGTTTCTTGGTAAAATTGTGTGCTTGACTGATGTGAAGCAGGCAGGTTTGGCTGCCTACCGCTGTGGATGGAAGGATGCTTCCAATATGACTTTAATCCAGGCAGAGGATGACTGGAAAGACATCCCTTTGCCACTCTAGAGGCACTGTCCAGCCAGCCTTTTCACTGGTGTAATCTGGGATTATTATTCCTAATACTTCTGGCTAGCTGCGCAAGAATCCTCACTAGCACAGCGTCCACCAAACCTGAACTGTGTATTTCTGCTTATTTAAACTCCCTTCTGCCTTGGGCTGGAACCTCATTCTGAACAGAGAAAATGGTATGCCTAGTTTCAGGGTGTATTACAAGTGCTAGCCAGGCACTCCACGTAGGCAGGGCTGCAGCACACACGTGCCTGTGGCCCCTTTCTGCACACGGACAAAGGGCGCTTCTCCAGCTGGTTGGTGTGTTTTTTTCAAACAATTTAAGTGAGCAAAAGCATAAATAATAATTTTTAGAGACCTGACAAGTCTTTTTTTGCTTCAATTTATGTAGATTTTGGTCTGAGTAAAGAAGCCATCGACCATGACAAGAGAGCGTACTCATTCTGTGGGACAATAGAGTACATGGCCCCAGAGGTGGTCAACCGGCGAGGGCACACGCAGAGTGCTGACTGGTGGTCCTTTGGCGTGCTCATGGTAATGCAAAAATTCTGCTTCTTTGTTGGACGGGTGGCTGTAGGAGGGATCAGATCCCTCAGATAAAAATTGCAGTATCAGGAAAGTTTTTTTCAGAGAGGTAGTGCATTCTCCTTAAGCCAGCCTTCTAAAATTACTTGTTCAGATGCTAACTTGCACCCCTCCAGCCTCTTCAGCCTGTGTGCTAGTGTTGCTGACATAGGTGAAGATCAAGAAGTTGATTTGTGACACTGTGATTCTTTTAAAAGCTCTATGAACACTGTTAGTTTTTGGAAGCAGCGTTGTTTTATCAAGCATAGTTCTGTCCCTTGAGCCCAGACAGCAGGTATCTGCTGCTCTCTCGGGTAACAGAGGTGGTGCTGCTCTCTCCTGAAGTGTGCAGAATGCAGGTCTGCCTTGTGCTGGGGGCACGGCCACCACCCGGCAGCTGTGGCTCACAGGGCACCTCACCATGGTTGTCACGGCTCCCCTGCAGACCCAGGGCAGGAGCAGAAATTAGCAATGTGTTCTTCTAATACAGCACCATTTCCTGTGATATGGAGGCTGTGTTTGGTAGCTCTATATTACACTACATACCAAAATCCATAGAATATGTTTAAATTTTGTTTACCCAAAGCAGACAACTGGTGTCACGAGAGGAAGTATAGGAAGCAATGTGAAAACCAGTGAAAATTTGAGTGGGGGAGGGCCTATATCATTGATCCAGCAGGTTGGCAGCAGTTAATCTACGTAAGTATTGTAATTTATTGCCTGAATTATGAAAGGAGTGGAACATCCTTATGTCCTGTGGCCACAAATCCATTTATGGATGATCAGCACTTCTGAACCATATACGTATATTGGTGAAAATCAATAGGTTATGTCTCACAGAATAAATCTGTCTTTAACTTTTTTATTATATGTTTAGTTTTGGAGGATAACTGTGTCTGCTCACTCTTTGTCTCTCCTTAAATGATGGTGCATTTGGTGTATAGATTGTTCTTTAGCCAGCTAATAAACTCTTAATAAACCAGACTACTTCCTTCCTGGGTTATGCTAGGCTTTCTTTTTTTTTTTCTTTCCATTGCTCTTTTCAACCCTCCCCTAAGGATTCAGCATATTAGAATTAGAAAAGATAAGAATCCCTATGAAAGGAGATGAATTAAAGAAAATAAAACCCTTTAAACTCCAAGCTAATGCTTTAAGCCTTTAAGTGTTACCAGACATCTTAGAGAAAAATATGTCAATCAGTTGAACCTTTTTCCCTTTTCAACATTTAACTGGTTGGGGCAGACAAATGTATATTTCCACACACTAAACGTGTGTGAGGATTTTCTGATGCTGTCTTTCACTCTGTTCTTTTCTCCTTGTTTTCCTTGTTCTGTTACTTGTATGTTTTATTATGAAAGCTGTTCTTCTGTCTGTCTGAAAAACTGAAGATAATTAAATGGTATTCAAATGATTTATTAGCATTTCTCCCTAAATACTTTGCAGTATGATGTAAAATAGATAAAGAAAATACACCAGTTGATGAAATATGCATAGATTCAAAAGAAGCATATGTGATAGTGTAATTTTCATATCTAAAATTCTTATTAAAAAAGGGAACAGATTAGGCAGATAGTTACAACATGGCCTGTATCCTCCTCATCATCAGAGCAACCAAACGCTCACTTGTCTGTTCTGTTCTGTGAAGGGGGATTAATGCTTCAGTATGAAGAGTCAGGTTGTGCTGGCAGCTTCTTGCCAACCTGCATTGACCAGGGCACAGGCTAGAGTCAAACTGAGTGGTCCTTGCAGACTCCTTAAATGTGGCATATTGTGATTATTAATAGCAAAACAAACTTGTCTGAAAATTACTAAATTCTGGTCTTACTAACTAATTATGTTATTAATTATTTCATGAATTATTATTCACCAGGAGTTTCACTGTCAGCAACAGTAAAACTTCATTTACTACCAGCTAGGTCTTTGACACAGGCCACACAGCTGAAACTATTACCTGCTCTGTTTGTTTGCTGCTCAGTTTATTTGAATTGTTTTATGGTAGCTTACTGTATATCAGTGGCTATGGTTATACAAATCTTGAAATTCGCCCTTTCCAGCATTCCAGAAGACAGCTCCTGCTTTGCCTTAAATATGTGGTGATGACTGCTGAAACCCAACTATGATTTGTGCTGGTGAATTTATGTGGTTTATCATGACCAGACAGTCGTCGTTTTTTGCCTTTCTGTATCTTACTGCTTTGGAGATTTTAGATAGGATGTACTCTGCAAGAGCTTTGCATCAAGAGATCTTCATGAACAAGTGTTTGGCCTAAAATGTTAAACAGTTGGATATGTAAATAATACCTTTTCAGCTGCACTGCAAGAGTCTTGATGCCTACACTACCATCTCTGAAGCCCAGATAAACTGGTCTGCATGATCTAACATATGCAAATCTCTCGGAAAGCCTCACAAAGCTTTTGTAGTTCATCCTACCACCTGATTGACAAGGTCACAGACCTTATGGAAGTGTTTATCTCTTTCAGTTCAGGAAAAAAAACCTGTACACTTTTGAGAGTCATGTGAGCAGAGAGGGGACTCTAATTAGACTAATGGCTGTGAGGATTTGGTAGGCAGTCCCAAAGAAGAAGAAATGTCATCATATATGTCAGCAAGTAGTGAAGTCTTCAGAAGAAAAGAAAATGTCCCTTTGGTATCCAAAGTATTCAGCTCTGTACTAATTCTGTAGTAATGAAACAGTGGCATTGGAAAAATCAATACAAGACATCAAAGCATTACAATCTTCTTTTATAAAGTCCCATCATAACACTTGCTTTATTCCCAGTACAAGAGATGAACATAATCTCTTCATGAACATAATCTTGAATGTTTATGCTTGCTGCTGTGTTAAGGGATTCAGCCCTTTGCAAGCACTAATTTATTATGTTTCACACTCAGATAAGAATGAAAAGTATTTAACGCACTTTGCAGATTATTAAGCTGAGAGCTTGAACAGTTCTCAGATACCTGAAAAATGACTGGAAGTGTTCAGAGGAGAACCAGGCCATTCTGATGAGAGTGTCTCTGGTTTCAAAAACTCAGTGGTATCAAGTTTCTTTGTAACTCCTGAGTTTTATCCTGTACTCACAATACTTCAGCAGACTTGGGCTGAAGTAGTTTGCACAGCCTGGTCTCGTTTCTTCTATTAGGAAGATTCATATGTTAGT
Source organism: Dryoscopus gambensis (assembly GCA_013389985.1). Taxonomy (NCBI): domain Eukaryota; kingdom Metazoa; phylum Chordata; class Aves; order Passeriformes; family Malaconotidae; genus Dryoscopus; species Dryoscopus gambensis. Next base: position 18,813 of record WEIT01003372.1, on the reverse strand, counting down.
TACCTAGGCTGAGGACTTTTTCTCATTCATTATCTTCCCCAATGACCTTCTGGATCACTTCTTGAATCCATTTCCTCAGGAAATGCAGCGCTCCTTTCCAAGGTCTTCCCACATGTGTATCTTCTGGGAAGTGCTCATGGTTTGCCTACTGAAATTGGAGACTGCCCTGAAAACTAGAGAAAAGAAGCACTGCATGATATATTGAGACCCCTCAGCAGGGCTTGGACTATGTGACTCCAGAGGCCCCTTCCCATTAAGCCTAATTCTGTGGTTCTCTTAATAGGCAGCTGAACTGGAACAAAGAATATTTGCCTTTCTTGCACTTTGGTACGGAAGGGAAGTCAAGGTTGGAGGGAGGTGCAGCCTTCTGAAGTATTGTCTTAACAGAAGATTGCCCTCCAAAACACCCAGGAAGTGAATCAGTGGGAAGGAAGGAGCAAACAGATGGTTTGTACAGATGGGGAAGTGGGGAGAATGAAAATTGAGTCTCCCAGCAAAACTATTGGCACTGCTTTAATAGGCAAAAATACTGCAGAGTTCATTCACCCCTAGGCTCAGCTTCTTGTCAGCTTGCTGTGGCCCATACAGCTCTGTATTTATGTGCAAGAGTGTAAGCAGCATGTTCTCACTTCTGTTTTGATGTTCAGGTTTAGCAAGATGTTTTATTTTTTTTGAAAAGTAAGCAGGAAGACAGGTCGTTGTACAGTGAAGGAGTAGCTTTGATGAGATGAACTATTTCAGTATTTTTTTCAGTCTTGTGCTTTCATTTTTAACCTTCAACACATTTATTCAGGACTGTAATTGAGAAACTAATGCCTTTTTACAGATGCTTCTTAGCTAGTTCATTGAAGTAAAAAGCTCTGATACACTTAACTTACTTTCACTTTAAATATTGATGTTAAGTGCATTTCTTCTGAACCTGAATTAGTCTCAACATTAGGCCTGTGCAATTGGAGACGTGGTAACAACGTGCTGGCCATTACAGCAGCACAGTAAATATCCCCCGCAGCCTCCAGGACAGTCATTCTCCCTGTTCCCTCTTGCAACTTAAATTTCTTCCAAATGCCTTCCCTGTGGTTTCTGTCCCTTGCAGCCACGGTGCATGTGCAGGTATTCCTGGGATATTGGTGTGAGTGGGAACTACAGTCCCTTCCCCTGTAGTCACTGACCAAGCAGTTGCTCATATCTGTATCGTCTGCATCAGCAGTGTCAGGGCCATTTATGCCGGTATAAATGAGATGTAGCAGCCACTGTGGTGCCTCTAAATTAGATTTATTATGACAACGAAGTAACAGGAGCAAGTGTAAATGAACATTAGGTACTTACCATGAGCATAAACGCTCCAGAAATCACGAGGAGGGTTTGGTACAATCTGTACCATTTCTGCTGCTGCCCTGGGAAGCAATGTTCTCTGCCCCTCATTCCCAGTATATCTGAACACTTTTATCAGGACTAAGGCTCTAATAGGTCAGAATTACTTTGAAAATGGTATTTAAGCTCCAGTCTCATCTACGCAGGTTTAAAAATTCTCTCCCATTATGTTTCTTTGTAGAAGACAAGCTGCTTTCCTACAGCTCTACCAGGCAGCTCTTTTCTTGCCTCTCCTAACCCAAGCAGAAGTTAATACATTTGTTTTTTCCAACTCTTGTTCATGTTTGTCAGCCACATACATTTTTTAAAGTGGAGGCTTTTTTCTGTTTCTACTATGGATTTAAGTGCCTTGAGGTAATTCGTTACTAATGAAGATTAATCCTTCAATTAGCTATATTCAATTAGTTATCTGGCTTCTAAAAATCTTCTCTGACCTTCTCCCAAAATTAGCATAGCAGTTTCACCATTAGTTTTCTTCTGTTTTCTGTATTTTTATTATGGTATAGGTGTATTTAATCTGGGCAAAAGGAAGAGTCAGGCTGTGGGGCAGTCTGACACAAGTTTTGGTAATGAAAAGATCCTTCTTAGCACAAAGAGCTTTCTGGGAGCACTGTGGTTTCTTGTAGGATAAGATACAAAAACTACATAAGGCTTGAAGAGTCTTTCCTGCCTTAACAGATATCACATTATAGCTATGAGTATTAGTCAATTAGATGGATTCATTAACCTAATTAATTAGATTGTTATAGTAGAAGAAAGCCAAAGCCTGAGTGACAGACATAAACAAGTAACAGTTCACCTTACCCTCAATGGACACTGTTCTCCTCTGTGTCCAAGCTGAATTATGTTCCTGGTGTCTTTACATCTGGTGATGCACAGCCTTCAACTTCCCTTAGTCAGAGAAAGCAGCTTCCACTCCATAAAACACCATGGCAAAAGTAAAAGACCTGCTATTGAATCCAAGTTAGGCAAGCCTCTTTGGCTGGGGTTTTGTTGGTTTTTTTTCCTTCTTAAAGATGTGAAATTCTCGTCAAATTTACTGAAAGCACGAATCTGTCTCTAAGGAACCATAACTGATTGATGTTTCAACACATGAGTTAGGCAAATAATTGATGATGACTGTTGAATTTGCTTTGAGATTTGGGTTCAGTTAAATGTGACACTTGTGAGATTCATCACTGAGTACAGCCAGAGGAACCAAAGCAGGAGAGAACAAGCACACTCAAAAGCCTTGAGAATGTGGGGTTTAGGTTTGTTTCTCCTGCAAACTGTAGTAGAGGCATCTCTAAATGGTGCAAATATACAGTCAGAAAGGTGGTTTGACTCAGCCTAGAAAGATGTGGAGTGGCATTGTTGAATCCATTTTCCTTGCATGGTAGTCCATGCCAAACACCTAAGAACAGCGTTACCCATGCAGGCTGAGGGTCCCACCAGCCAAATACCTCATTTCCAGCATTGGTCATAAAACAGGTGCTGGAGGAAACAGCATGTATGACACTTCTTCCCAAACATACCAAAACTTGACGACAAGTGTCAGTGTAAACAGTTTGTACCAAATCTCTGGAATGGAACAGTCATCCAGGCTTGCTGTGACGTTTTTTTTCTGGAGCACAGCTTGTTGGATCATTTCTTTTCCTCAAGTTTTCGGTTGTGTTGGAAATAGAAGATGGATGTGGTCTCTTTCAGCCATGCAGACAATCCCAGTGCACATTTGATTTACCGTTTTGTTGCTACTCCACAGTTTGAGATGCTGACGGGATCATTACCCTTCCAGGGAAAAGACAGAAAGGAGACAATGGCACTCATTCTCAAGTGAGTATCAAAACTGCTTCCGTTCTTCTAACTGTGAGTTAACTCTACCCTCTGGAGACTCCATAGGGCCCAAGTATGTGAAGGGTAGACAATAATAATGTGCAAAATAAACTTTACAAAGCTATGCAAGGCCTGAATTTAGTAAGGCACACATAGCTGATGCCTGTGTTTAACTCTAAAATTGCCTTCAGAATAAATAGTAGGAAGTGAATGTCAGTATCCACAAAATGCAGGAAAGTCATATTTCTGCAGGACATCTTTTATTTTGTAGTTGCCAAGTTTCAAATAAATTCATTTGCAATGTCCCATTCATTTAATGTTAAATGCAGAGAAAAGTACTTGAAGCTTAGCCTTGCTCAGTATTACATTTTTTTTCTGTAGCGGTGAGTGGCCAAGAGAAAAGTTTTATTCTTTTTAAATAGTATGCAGTTTAGCATACGTTTTTTCATTAAGTTTGATTGTTCAAATTCCTCTTGATTCCCAAATTTATTCCAGCAAACTAAAAAATAGAAAAAATTCTGTAGGAAAATACCTATTTAGGTTGCAAAATTTTTATGAGATTCATTAGATCTGCTCTGCCTCTAGCGAAGTCAGTGGTAAAACCTTCCTTAAATTCAGTAGAATAAGATCAAGTTCTCTGTATTGCACTATGCTTAGGTAGCCTTTGGTCACTGATTTCATGTGTCTGCCCATCCTGACTACTACAATTCCACTGTTTCAACCACAGTGGGATGGGAAAAAAGTTTGAAAAATCTATTTTCTTTTCAAGTGTTGTGTTCTTTCAGAGCCAAGCTGGGAATGCCACAGTTCTTGAGTATAGAAGCCCAGAGCCTGCTGCGAGCCCTCTTCAAAAGGAACCCCTCCAACAGATTAGGTACGTGTGCGTTGGCTCAGGGTATTTGTTATGTGCTCCCTGCCTTGTCAGTGGTGGTCGTTTCTCTCAGCTCATCTTTTATCATGGCTATCCTCTTCATTAGGTGGCATTTTGCATTTCTTCCCAGGGCACAGTGAACCTTCAGCATCACTAGAGAAATTTGTAAGGAGCACAGGCAAAGCATTGAAGTCTAAAACATGATACTAAGTTGTATTTCATTTTTTTGGTAAAGAGGGCGTGTATGAATGTATGGAAGAGAGCTTTTATGAATGATTTAAGATAACTGCAGTGTATGATAATATAGGGGGCTGAGAAACAAATGTAGTTTAAAATGTGTACAATTTAGCTGCAAATCTGAGGTTTCATCTCTCCCATTCTCAAATGCATTTCAATCCTGTCTCATTCTGTTAGCTGGGGGCAGTCTTACAGTAGACTTTATTCTTTGTTACCCAAATACAGCATCTCCTTTTGACTAATATTTCTTCACCCTTTGTTAATAATCTTGTTTAGATCGTGATAAACTAAAAGTATATACTGGAAAATGTATCTTATGCCATCTGTACCTTTGTTTACGGGTTTTATTAAGAAATTAATTGCATTTGATGAGGTCGTAGACAATGCCTATGGCATGATTTCCACGGCATATTTTTTCGTTGTTCCCCACAGGGATGAGGGGACAAGCCCAACCAAGCACGGTGCTGGGTGACAGTGGGGAGCCAGTCCTGCAGCATGCCACTGTGGCCCCGCTCCTACCAGGGGGATCCCACATGCCCTCCCACTGCTCTTACCTCCTGATCTGAGTGGTGGCTTTGTGGTCTGATACACACTGCGAACACGAGAGTAGAAAAAGCATTTTCTCGTCAGGTTTCAATTGCTCTCAAGCAATTTGTTTTACACTGGAAAAAATAGAGTATCGGGATTTCTAGGTTTAATCTCCGTTCAGAAAAATTAGGTGCTCTACCAAATATGAACTTTTTCCCACTCCCTACCTCTTTCTTTCTGCTGTTTCCTCCCTGTCTCCGTCTCTTGGTTTTATTCTGCTCTGCTTGTTTTTTGGCTTCCTGCAAGTTGCTATCCATCCAAAATGAAGTTCCAGTGAAGTCAGTGGGAGTCTCTGGATACCAGTCCTTAAATAAAAAACTACTCACTAAAACTTAGTTTTAGCCATCACAATTCTAGCCCTCATACATTAGTAATGGGGAATTGCTAGGGGTCAAAGATTAAAAACCTGAGGTTTATTGAAAAACTGGGAAGGCTTGGAGGGAAAAAAAAAAAGAAAGAAAGAAATTATTTGTAACACAAACATCCAAGGAGATAAAATCTAAAAGAGTAACAGTAAAAGAGATCTTAACATTTCAGGGATAATGGTGGAAAGCTCCTGAAGGCACTCCCTGTTTTAACTGATTGAGAATCAGCACAAAGGAAGATGGAAAGTGACCTGTTGATAATAAAAGAAGAAAAGCTTGAATAGTTGGCCTAAATACTGAACAGAAGTCAGTAGATAAAAGGACTGCTTCAACCTTGTGGATTTTAGCTTTTTCTGGAAAAAGAATAATAATATTAATAGAAAAGTAGGCTTAGACATACAGTTTTGAAAATTAATGAAGCATGCTAAAATAAATGAACCATATTATGGATCAAACACTTGTTTTCAGCCATTGCTTCATAAATTTGCAAATCTGGAGAGTGCATTTAGTTCCAAAATCCGATTTTAAACATTGACAAGATAAAGGATGCTTTTTGCCGTTTGATTTTGGTATCTTAACAAACAGAAGATTGATGATGTATTCTGAAATTTTGCTTTGACACTTTGTTTTGAAGCTTTGGATTATTAATGGAAGAAATATTAGGGCTGAAGCAAGTTAAACAAGACTGGGAAGAAATTTAGTAATCTGGTATACCTGATTCTATTTTTAAGTCTGATGCCCATATTAATATTTGTGACAAATTTTTATGGAATGGAAAGTCTTCCTTTGATATCCCTGGTTTTGGGCACTATCTGTTCTTTTCTGAGGCTATTTGCTGTACAAATAGTGTGCATAGCACTGCTTTGGTAGTATTGCTCTAAGTACAACAAATTTCATATTATGGGTAAACATAATTTTAAATTCTTAAAATAAACTAACTGGATACCCAGGAAAATAAGGAGTAAGCACCTCAGAAGTAAAACTGTATGATGAAGGTGTTAGTTCATTACATTGCCAGGAACTTAGGCAAGGGACTTGCCCTACGGCCTGGATCTGCTCAGGTAGGTAAATAAGTTATTTATTATTTAACGTGATTATTTAACGAACATATATTAAAAATTTATTTTATATTGAAAAAATTTTGTTTAACAAACCTCCCTACACTGCTGAGCAGTGTAAGGTGTCCTGAATCCTTATAATTTAGAAGCTTGGCCAAGAAAGTTTAAAATAAAAGCATATGCCAATAGGCTAAGAGTAAAACTCAGGGAAATCATTACTATTTTCCTAATCCCATGTTCTCAGGGAAGATACATTCTGCTTTGGCACATAGAAACTTTGGGGTTTAACTTTATAAGATGATGAGTTCAGAAAAAACCAGCTTTCACCTTTGTCAGAGTGACTGTAAAGATTTCTTCTAAACCTTAGAAAAATACTTCAAAAAATCTAGCCCACTAAAAAGACTCTGAAGCTGTGGAGACACTAGATTTTTATTATCTGAATCTAAAATTCTGAAAACTCTTTCTGATGAATTTGAATATCCACGTAATCAACTTTCAAATTTCATAGGTCTCCTTTCTTCCCCTTAATATTTCAAGGCTCGTGTTGTCCATAATGATTCAATAATCAAAGCCAATTAAAAATAAAACATTCTACTCTCACTGTTTGCAGGCACTTCTATTACAGGCATAAAACTTAGATAATTAAGTCTCACTAATACGAGGCTGCTTTTATATAAATGCGTGCACTCTATAATGTGTTTAAACTGGCAGATTGATCTGAAAGAATTATTTATCTTCTCGGACCCTTGTGGGACTGGATGGCACATAAGAATATTTGCAGGCAGTAGGTTTGATTGTGCTGATTATTCTTGACTGATAGGTCTTAGTACTAAACTGACATTGAAGTGAAGTTAAAAAACTCAAACGCACTGGAAACCTTGGGGAAGGCGGAAGGTTTGTGGTCATGCAGTGTGCTGTTTGCTGAATACCCATCTCTATGCCAAGAAATGTCCATCCCCATGAAGCAGGCCTTTCCAGTCGTGACCTCTGTAGTGCTTTTCTTTTCTCCATGAAAGCACATCTCTTTTCAGTACCCCTGTAGATTTGCAGACGGTAGATGAATGGCTGAAACATGCTGAGCAAATCCAGAGAGACGCCAGCATAAGCACAGATGCTGCATGTCTCCCGTGGACTTTCACAGCGGGATCAGGGCCGTCCTTCTGGCTCCCAGAGCTGTTCCTGAATGCCCCCTTGGGCAACTTCCCTCCTCCAGCTGAGGAGAGCACCAGGCCACATGCTGCTGCCTGCAGAAACAGCACACAATCCAAGAAGGAGTTGTGGGCTACACCAGCAGGTCTCATGGCACAGGAGGTCAGGAAATAAAAACTGCAGGAAGTGCTGAACCTTCTCCATAGCATAAAATCAGTTGCTAAGAATTGGAAGTTGTCCACTCTTTGCAAAATTAGGCTATTACCATCCTAAATTTCTTTAATATATTAAGCCCTTGCACTTAACAATATATTCCTTCTGATGTGGCCCCAACTGGGAAATGATAATTTTTCAAACAAATGCCTGCCTCAACTACATGCTTGCATTTCTTACTGAACACTGCAGCCCCCCACTAAAAGAAGTAGCTGTGGGTGTACTTTTTTCTCGGTTCTTATTTCTGTGGGTTTGTGGAAAAAGGAACAACAACAGTAGCATAAAGTGTGGCTTTCAAATAGATGGTCTGAAAAAAAGCATGTCATTCCCAACACACAATGATGTATCCATTAGTCTAAGCAAGAGGGAAAGAGAAGTAGTGGGGAAGGGGCAGAGCGGAGAAAACTGAATGCATTAGCAATTATCCTCAGTCTAGGATATGCTGCTAGTGTCTTACAGTGTCTGAGCACTTATCCCAGTCCTGCAAAAATCAGCCTGGCACTTGTGTTTCATCCTGATGTGGTAAAGAGCATTTACTGCACATTGCAGTTTCCAGTCACCACCACTGAACTCAAAGCATTTTTCACAGATACTTCTTTTCTGAAGATTTACTTAATGTAATTCTCTTCAGAGTAACTCTGTTGGTTTTGTGTTTCTGTTGGCATTGCTAAAATCAGAATGAATCTGCCAAGGCGATCTCGCAAACTTCAGACTGTGCATTGAACAAAAATATGCTAGGGAAGTCATAGAACAAGTCTTTTTCTAAGACTTACTATTTTCTTCTTCAGTACCCATAGGCCATAAACAAATGCCTAGGGGTGTGTAAGAACAGGATAAACATATGTGTTGCTTCACCCAAATTTTCTCCTACCCTATTCCTGCTTTAAGGTCAAGCAGGGGGTTTCCTGAAACTCTTGTGGTTTGTCAATGAAGTAATCTTCAACAGATTTCTTTTCAACAGACTTCCCTGGCCTCCCCATGAACCCATATAAGTATTTTGCACCACATCATCTTTTCCAAGTAATTCCACATCACACAACTGTCTGTTTCCTGAGGCAACATCTCCAGGTTCTTCTGAACCTGATTCCTGCTAGCATCGTTTAGTGATCTATTGTATGCTTCTTCGGTCATCTGTTTCCAGGCTGAAAAGTCCTGAGTTACTCAGTCATTCCATAATATTCCTCAGTCATTCCATAACATGCCTTGTTGACCTTCTTTGATTTTTCCTAACTTTAATAAGTATACCCTTTTACAGGGGGGTGTGTCAGCTGCAATCCATACTCAGTTGCAGGAATGCAGCAGATTTACACAGTGGCAGTGCAATGATGTTGTCCCTTTTGTCCTCTCTCTTTTTCCAAGGTTTGATTTCATGTTGTGTTTGCCTAGAAATGTGTGTCTGTCATAACCCACAGACTCCTCAGTGGGGCTGATCACCTCTGAGCACATAATTTTGTATGGCAGGCTAGGATCCTTTACCCTCGTGTGCATTGCTTGTGTTTGCCCATACTGAAAGATTACTGGGATGGGGAATTAATCAGGAGATCATCCCTATTTGCTGTTTTCCAGCAGGCCTGACAGACAATCCTGCATGTTATATTTACAAAGTGCTTGCTTGCCGTATCCATTCATCAGTGAATGTTAAGTAGGCTGTGGGAAGCAGTTCCTGATCATTGCATTTTGACAAACATCGATAATGATCTTGTACACAAGGAGAGCAGACATCACATTTTACAAAAGCTTCAGTTGGCAAGGCCTTTGTAAAGCTGCTTGTAATGCTGATCTTCCCAAAGAACAAATACTGCATACATAAAAAGTCGAGACCTCTGAGGTGCTCAGTGCCCCTTGCAAGGTGCTCATGAATCCCAAATACTTCTGGTAATCAAAGTTGCTCAGTGTGCTTGTGAAGAGGTAGGATGGGTACCCTACAGGAACTGATTCTGGAATTGCACTGCAAAGCCTTTGCTCCCAGAGTTTAATTCCCCTTGAAATGAAAATGAAAGGTGCTATTAATAAGGTCAAATAAACCCCCAAAATGGCATTCTAAATCCTCTCTGACAGTTCTTTAATTATTATTGACTACCTGTTTGGTTCTCTGATAGCACTGAAGCAAATAAATTGAGCTAAAGGAATAAAAAAAGCCAATCTTCTGTGAAAACATAAGGCAAAAGTAATGAAGGAATTAGATTCATTACCAGATCTCAGAAGACTTTCCCTAAATTTCCTACAGAAATGTAACAGAAATTTAATAGTGAAGGGAACGTAACACTGAGAGTGATGATTTTGGTACTCACAGGAATTTGAAGAGAGCATTTGAAGAGGGGGAACCTAAAACTCTGTCTTTCCTCAAATCATTTGGAGCCTTTTGGTATTTTGAGTCTGTACTTGCATGTAGTGCAGCTCTCTCTGCCTGTGGAGAACAGTAGCTAGCCAAGGTTTGAAAGTCAGTGTGGATAGAAGAGCTGCCACTGGTGGAGCATTGCCAGAGTATTAGGATATTCTGGGTCCTTTCCTGACCTTGCTGGTGCATGCACTGCTGTGGCTAAAATCCCTTGTCTCATCCAAAACCTTGGCAGCAGCCTCAATTAGAGAAAAGTAAAAGACCCTTGGGATCAAATTTTCATTAATGAAGTGCCTTTGTCTGTATTTATGGGAGTTTATACTGTACTGGCAGTTGCACCATTCAGGATTTCTTGACTAGAAGAAATGTTTAGATGGGGACTCTCACTTTGCTGAAAGAAAAGTGGGGACAGGGAGGGAGACTGGAGAAGAGATGTTATGCTGCTCTCTTATAAGCATGATTTATTTTGATTCTTTCCTTCTCTTCTCAGGTGCTGGATTTGATGGAGTGGAAGAAATTAAACGTCACCCTTTCTTCGTTACTATAGACTGGAATGTAAGTGGAGCAGCATTATTTTTTTCTTAGCTACATTTTTTGAAGACGAACTGCCACACTTAGGAAAGAAATTGCATTCTCTAACAGAGAGTCTAACTTCTCTAACACAGAGGAGTTAGAGCCTTTTCAGTGCGTGCCTTTGTCTCTCTTGCATGCGTGTTGGCATCAGTACTCAAAACTGGAACAGTTGATCAAATTACACATGATTCAAGTAAGACATGTCAGATGTGATTCACAGAATGGTAAACAAGGATTTATTTTATTGCTATCAGCTACAGCTCATAAAGGTGGTGGTAGAGATTATCTGAGTATTTGATTTAGACTTGTGAGAGGTTAAATCTCACATTTTCAGCATCGTGTTTGTTCAAATTAACTTACTCTTAGACAAACCTGGAGGCAAACATTTTTCATTCTTGATCTAGACATCTGCCAGTGAATCAGAGCTCCTGTTTTCCACATCCTCTAGCATTTCCTAGTTTAATTTTATCCACCCCCTGTTATGGTATTGTTGTGTCTCTTCAGTATTTAATGCATTCACTCATGAATGCTACTACAGGGGGTAACATTGATGCAGGTCTTGCGATAAATTCTGGGAAAACTGCATGAATCTGTGTGACAGAGCCATTCTCAAACTGCTGCTCAGGACGTTGCAGTAAAGCTAATTCCTCTGTGAGAGAACATTTTGTGGTTCCCAGGTAGCCTTTGAAAGGCCCACAAACCCATTTATTTTGGTAAAAATCATTAGAAAAATCTAATTTTAGTTGCATGTTGAAGAGTTGTCGTGACTCATAAACATATTAAAACATAATCAATGAAAGTGGATTTTGAGACTTTCCTATATAGTCAAGCTGACTTTTAGTCCTATTACGTAGAACTGGAGTCTAGAGTCTCTTTCCTTTTCTGCTTCTTACTAACCATGAGATTCTGTATGAAGATTTTACATTTATGAAACAATAAGCGAAGATAAAAAAAATAGAGAATCCAAAAGACATAAGTTGTTGATTATGACTACGGTTATTAAAAATAATATTAATATAAATAAAAACAATATTATTTTCTATATTTCTCCTATATCTCCACAGTCCTCAGCTTTGCAATCAACATATAGGTCAAATGAATATGTCTTGATGTAATAAGAAGCACTGGAACAGTGAGAGGGTTTTTCTTTCTTCTATGTTTGCTAGTGGAGCAGCTCACTAACTCATCATAAATAAATGAGGCTCTGCATCTTGGAAGGGTTTTCAGAAAAGTCAGTTCTGTCCCATGAGAACACTCAAGACCACCTTCTGTCATGATAATTGGTGATTATTTCAAGCTCCGTTCTGTAGGGAACAATTTCACGCCTGTCCTAAGGAAACTCTACCGTCCTCCATCATTTGAAAAAGCTCTTATGGACAGGGAAATATCTACCACGAAGAAGATAGGTATGCTTGAACATGCCTTGGAGCTAGAGAGGAAGGTGGATTTAATTGCCCTTTGAAGGGTTATCCAGCCCTCTAACACTGCTGTGAAATATAGCTGTAAAAATCCATTTTAATCCAACATAATTAGTGCTCATTGCACTCTCTTGGAGACAGGTCATTATTACACCAATCAGCTATCATCTTTGTAATGTATTTCCTCATTCTAACCTAATTTTGCAATCACTCATGGAGATCCTGGGAGGCTTATCTCGTTCCAGCAGCTACAGTATTGGATGCATTTCAGAGCAGTGTGAGCCAGCCGGGCCCTAAGCTGAAGCCAGGACTTTGGCTCTCAATGATCATCCAACCAGTTGTTGACGTGTTCTCCACGGACAGAAACAGAACAGGGTCAGAGAACAGAAATGGATCAGACATAGATATTTAGCCCTGATCTTTGTACAGGTGCAGGAGAAGAGTCCCTGGTGCCCTCATTTTGTTGTCCCATAATGTGTACAGAATCTCCCACATCAGTTTGCGGACAGTCAGCAAACAGCATTGTTGAGACGGGACAGAAATGTTGATTTACTTTATGCCTTGGTAATATAAAGACCTCTGTGAGCAAGAGGCAAGCTCTTTTGGAGAACTTCTGGGCTACCTTGGCAGCTCTGATAGACAGGACTGCTGTGACTGACAGCACAGAAAATTTCAGCAACTGTAGTAATACAATTCTCCATCAAAAGCCCCCTTATCATGAAGGGTAAGAATGGGTTAGTGTCTGCTAGAAATGCAGTATGAAACAGGTCTGATTTTAAGCATGATTTTTCCTACGAGAGTGACATGATATCCAGGAACAAAGTACCAAGTTGTATCACCTAATTTTAAGGAGAGATTCAAAACAGAAATGAGTTAGCTTCTTCCTTCTAAGTTGTGTGTGAAGTCTTGATGTTGCAGTGATACTAGAACGGCAGACAGAACCTGACTTCGGGCTTGCATTTCACAGTATTTTCAGAGCTGTTCCCTTGGGGTTTGGATTGGACCTGGTTATTTTCTCTGTCACAGAAGTGTTTACCTGTTGAGGCAGTCATTTCCCATCTTGTACTGTCTTCAAACAGGCACAACCAGATACAATGTCTGGTGTGGATGAACACAGCAAACGCAGTGCAAACAGCACACACAGGGCAGGAACGGCCCCTGTCATGATGCTGCAGATGCTGCTGCCATGTGACCACTGTGTGCAGAAGCAGTAAGTGCAATCCTGGAAAACATGAGTGTGGCCAGAGAACCTTTCTCCTCCCAGCCTTTCCCAGAAGCCATTCCCCTGTTCCAGGGTGCCCTTCTTCCGCCAAATCTCCAGCCACCTTAGGTTTAACTTCTGGCTAATTTCTGCACTAAATGAACTGTGGACAGTCTGACACAGAGTTTTTATGCCCAGACTTAAATTGTGGCGTGAGACTCTGTAAGACTCTGATTTTTACAGCTGTTGCCCTGTAACAAAGCCCTAAGTTCCCACTTTCCAGAGTGAAAAATAGCTGGAGGTTTCTGAAAATACCAGTCTTGCTGCTCTGAGGCATTTAGTAGGCACCATGCCACAAATTCAATAGATCTGTTGTTAAATGGATGGACTGTCTTTCATGATCAAGGCTGGGATGCTCAGGAAAGAGATTAGATGTCCAGCTCCTTGAGAGTTTTACCTGCTTATTAACCTTGCACCTCCTTTTCTTCTTAAGACAAGCAGACCCAAAACGAGTTGATCACTGATAATTTCAGTTGCTGGCTGTGAGAAAGCGCAGTCTGGTTCCTGATTTTTTTTTACTACCGGTCCTTCTTCGCAGGTCATGCATAATGAATTTCTGGCTTTTCACTGAAAATGAAAAATGAAATCCCTTTTTGCAGACTGCTGTCGGAGGAGTGGGCTATAGCAGTAGTTTTTGTTTAGATGACAGGCTAAATTGGAACTAGAGCAAATGACATGCTTGAAAATGAACTGTCAAATACAGCTGAGGAAAGGAGTGGGAAGAAAATGGATTCCAGTTCTTTTTCCTTTAATATTAATCAGAGATCAAACTAAACTGAAAATGTGAATTATTTAATTGCAGATTTTACCAACAGCAAAAATTAATCCTGGGGTCTGAATTCTGCTAGCTTTTACATCATTTGCAGGCAATAACATTGAGTCATCAATCTAGCAGAGGACAAGCATTTTAGAATGTAGTTCATCCTTTTGTCTGCTTATTGGATTTTCCATGACAGGTATATGTATCAAAGGAGTTTATTCTCACACTACAAGTGCATCACTGTGGAGGGCAGCATCTTTCTATTTCTAGAAGGTGTCTAAGGAATAATTCAATTCTTCATCAAAGAAACTCAGTTGAGGAAATGACTAAATAGTTTTTAATGAAATTAAACCATTTTCCTTTTCTTGATATTTGCCAGGCACATGTACAGAGCATTTACATCTCTGCGGTTTTTAAGAGTATGTTTTTTTAAAGATTATGAAAAATTAACTACTTATAAATAAGAAGAGAAAGAAACACAATGTTGCAGCATTTTATTACTAGTCTCTCTTGTGTATTGCTAAAGTTCCAGCTGAGGAGGTGTTCATCTGAAGATCGTATTAAGGATTTTAAGAAAAGGTCGGTGGCACCTGGATGAAAATTAGTTTTTTCAAATAAAAATATTTTTGTCTGAAATCAGAAAGATAGAAGCTCATAGTTTCTCAAACTGCAATAGAAATGGTTTCTAGTTAATTCATAGGTACTTATTATCAAAGTCTCAGGAGGATGTGCGGCGTTGATAAGTAGTCAGAAGCATGGATATGTATCCAGTGTGAATATCTAAATGAGTGTTCTCACACCTTGGAGTCCATCTCCCTCATTCTGTGGATTATGCGCTCCCTCAGCACAGCCTCTGGATCTGACTGCGATATGCAGTGATTCCTGGTACCTGTCAGTCACATTTTTCTGTGCTAAGTCAGTGCTGTGGCCAGTTTAAAAAAAAAGGTGATGGGATGTGGGAGCTTATTCTTTACTGGGAAAGAGAAATAAATAATATTCTCAATAAAACATTAAGCGCTAAGGAATACAGTTCTTCTTTATGGATGTGGAAACAATGTGGAAGAAAAAAAAATCTTCAGCTTCTTATACCTTTGCAAAATATCAAACATATCATGATCCTAAGCACCCAGCCTGAAATTTAAATGCTTCAGTTAGCACTAACATATCCAAAGTCTCTTTTGAATGCTTAATCAGATGCCCCAAAACAAAAATTTGAATATCAAACCTGAAATTTAAACTGGGAAAACTAGGACCCTGTTCCCATTTAAACAGATGATGGAACTCACAGTAACTTTTGCATACGGTTCTAAGACTACCATGACTTAGAAAGTACATAACTGCTTAAACTTTACCAGAAGTTATGGCCAGCCTGATAGAAATGGTTGAAGGCAATATTTGAAATTTAACTTGCTGTCACTGCCCACTCTGGTTGGTTTCTGTCAGAAGAGGTCACGGTCAGGATACATCATCTCTGAATAGTTTGGGGACCATGGTAAGAGATAATATGTTAATACATTTCCTAAAATTAGAAATATTCTTGGAAAAATCCAGAAGGATCTCAGATCCTCAGAGAGATTCACTCTCTATGTGTATACAAAGCAGTGGCTGTGATTCTTACTGTTTTCTTAGATCAGCTTGTGCCCCATTGAGTTTTGCAGTCTGCAGGGTGCAGGTATCTAAAGGGAGAGGCGTTCTGTCTGGAGCAGGCCTTTGTGTTTAACTGTGTTGGGCTGCCCTGTGGTTTAGTCATTTGGCTTTGGTTGTAGTGGTTCACTCAGAGAACTGGAGCCAGTGTGGGATGGAGAAGTCCACAGATGATACTGCTCTGCTCTTCCTGGTCCTCAATGATTTAGTTTAGTTACCCTATTCAAGAGCTTGGGGAAAAATGTTTTAGGCAGTTCACATTTTGCTGGTTTGTTGTCTAATTTTTGCTGTTCTGTTGTCTAATTTTTATCACAAGTGGGTAAGGAAATGGAAAAGGGAGTCATCAGGGTTGTGCTCAAAGGAGTGCCTTTCACTCGCACAAGCGACATGTTTGTTTCCATCCCCTCCCAGAAAGTGAAATTGTGATTATACATCTTTAGGTGGCATGTGACTCATGATGAATCTTAAATCCCTCCCTAGTGGTGGAGGATGTGGGTTAGGGATTCAAAATACAAATGTAGCTCCTGCAGCACTTAAGAAACTACAGATGGGGGAAGGAATTAAGAGGCAGAGAGAATATGGTTACGGTAACGAAAAGTCAGTGCAACTCCTGAGTGATGTACAACTCTGAAACGTTTTCCAATTTTTGGACCTCACAGGATGAGCTGTGCAGTTCATCTGGGGAGGAAGCATGTGCATGTGACCATATTGCTTTCTGCAGTAGAAGCACTGCAGTTTTGAAATAAGACAAATAAAGGGAAGCTGGAAGCAAATAGCTTTTTCAAGGTGAAATCCTAGCAACAGAAAAACCTTCAGTAGGTGCTGAGTTCTCTTTTAAAGTTCTGTGCAGAAAAAGATGTATGTTAATTAGTAGGTTGATACTGTTCAGCTGATGAGTGACACTTCCTGCTTAAGATTGCAATTGGCTTCTAATTATTTGGAAGACTGGCTTTCCATTGTGGCTCACAGCAGTTATTCATCTCCTTTCCTCTCCAAAGATATGGAGCAGTTTTACGCAAGCAGGAACTTTTTATGGTGAAATGGCTATTAATTATTGCAGAGTCATTTCCAACCTCACTGTTTCACTTTCCCAAGAAATAATAATTCAACCACAAATATATCCTTTATGTTAAGGCTAATACTATGCTGCAGAATTTTCCACTTCAAGAATCTTTATTTATCAATGCAAAATCAGATTCAAATTATGGTGATGTATATATATTTTAGGTTGGACCACATGCTTTGTATTACAGAAGTTAATTCACCACAAAATGCACAGTTCAAAAGAATCTTCCTGCATGCAAGGAGCTGGACAAGCATTCAGTAATCTCCATTAAATATTTTGAAAAATCTGCTCATTAGGAAGTTTTTAAAGAGCTAACCTAAAAATACGTATTGCAAACAGTCATAAAGCTGAACTCTCTAGTTCTTATCTTGACTTGAAAGTTTGGATTAAATGTTATATTTATGCTCAGACATGTTAATTATGGGGAACTGTCTCTGCCAATTCAGCCCTTTGAAACCTGAGAACAAAAGCATTGCTAGAAAGGAGATGCAGTGTAGGGACTGCAACATGGGGCAGGGAGTCAAACTGGAGCCCTGTTCCCCGTGCTGCCATCAGCATGATGTTCAGTTTTGGCCGTTTCAGGCAGAGATGATGCAAAGATGGCTGAAATCATTAGGGCTCTTTCCATTAACCTCTGTAGGCTTTGGATCAGATCCAGACATCCTGCACCTCAATGTGTGTGTGTCTATGTGTGTATGAATGCTTACAAAGGAGCATGGTGTAGCAATTTCTTAAAGATTTCTGAGAACGAATAAACAGGCCACAGGGTCCCTTGTAATAAAGGCAGGATGTATTAGGATGAACTTATGGTGCCTGTTACTTAGGTGATCCCCTACATGGCCCCTCAGTCACCAGCAGAAACTCTCACACCTAGCAGTACTTACCTGTTATATACCTTCCTCTCTTCCTTATGTTTGTCCTTGGTCTTGCTCCCCAGTCCAAGCCACATGCAGAGCTTCAATGTGATTCCCCACCCATCCACAGTGCTTTCTCCCTAGCATCTTGGGATGGGAATTTCATATAATCATCAGCTGTAAACCCCTTTCCCTTTTACCAGGTATGCTAAAAGAACAAGTCTCGTGTTTAGGTTGTAAAGACCAGGCAGCCAAGCCTGTTGCTCAGCTCAGTCTGGCAGCATGTCAAACATATTGCTGGTTCTTGACAAATAATAAATGCTAAAGCAGTCATGGCTTCCTAGCAGTTCTTTGTGCTGATTGCCATTGCTGCTCTGCTGAAGTCACCCTGTTTCCTGGTCTTACCACTGCACATTCCAGTCCTGCCCTTAGACCAGTGAATTTCCAGATGCCCCAGCTGGAATACTGTTCCTGTCTATGGGCTAAATTTTTGCCAGGAACATTTGTGTTTATATTCAGGATTCCAGTAGCTGAATGTGCACGGACCATCCAGGGCACAGATTTTAAGCCAACCTGTCATGTGGGAGCCAGAACCATGGATACATCATCCTGTTCTGTCAGTCCAGCAAGGAGAGCGTGGAGCTGAGAGAGGACACCCTAAAGAAAGTGGGAGAGGCTACCTCCGGATGCTGAGGGTGCACACATTGGTGTTGATTGTGATCTGTTCTTCTCCTTGTAGAAACTGTACAGAAAAGAAATCAAGCCGCCTTTCAAGCCGGCAGTGGGGCGGCCAGAAGACACCTTTCATTTTGATCCAGAGTTCACATCTCGGACCCCCACAGGTTAGTAAGGTGGCACATGGGTAATCCATCTTTCTAGTTAGTGAATTCATTCTTCCTTCCCCTCCCTGTTCCAACACAGTCTACAAGTCTGATCATCTGTGGCATTACAGGGTTTTGCCGTATCCAG
>WEIT01003362.1:0-26268 GCA_013389985.1 Dryoscopus gambensis | reverse complement strand
GGGGGGCGAAAAAATACATAGAGATTATTAAAACACCTCAAACAAACAGGAGAGTGGAAAGTTAAATTGAGGTACTGTGAGGAAAGTTGAACACTACTGACATAAGCATAATTTATACAGTGTCAAGCAAGGTCTATGTTCTTAAATTCAGGCTTTGTCCTTCTCGTGTCACAAATCTTGTTCTGGGGTGGTGTTGCACTGCTGTAGCTCTGGCTACAGCCCCCACACCTGGCAATTCCTGGTGGACGAGTGGCACTCAGAGCTCTGTACTCTGACATCTCCTGCTCACTGCGAATCCCCATGCCCCCCGCAGGATCTGCCTTTTGCATATTGTTATAAGGTCAAGGTTTCCCCCATCCAGTTTACATATATCCTGATGTTTATGCATATCCCATATGGAATATGTGTGACCTCTGGAAAGTTCTATTAAGTTCGATGTTCCATTTGTTCATTCAAACAGAAACTTCCCCTGAGATTTTCCCTGTGGATGTACTCCCTGTCATTTCACAATGTGCAGAACTCCATTGGTTGTAATCCCTCTGTCCCACCCTTTCTGGCATGCAGACAAAAGAGTTTGGAATGCATGCACTGGGGTCTTTTGTCTGCATTCCTGTTACAGTAAGCATCGGAGCCTGCATCTGACCCCTCTCATCTCCTGCCTTTGTCTACCCAATCTTCACATCGAGTTTGCAGTCCTGCTCCCTGCAAGGGGGTACCAGCGCTGGTTTGTTACTCTTGTATTTCTGCCGATTATTGCTGTAAACTCCCACTCCGGGACATCTGAAACAGCAAGGCACAGCAGCTTGGTTGCTGGCCTCTTGCAGACTGCATCAGGGTGCTATAAACTGATGTTAGAAGACCACTTACTATCTCTCATAACCTTGCTTTTAGTTGTTTTTACCTCAATCCAGGTCAGAAAGCAGATGTAGAAAAGTCACCTTAGACTTTTTTTTCATAAAACAGGAGCCAGAAACTTAAGCCTTTGTTTTCATTTGAACCTTAACCAAACATAATTCTATTGTTTTGTGAGGAATATTAAATTCTGTCTCCATTAAATAGTTATGCTAAAAAAACTCTTCAATCCTCCAACTGCAAGTTAATTAAGGTTAGAATACATATGTTTTGTGCATTTCAGAAATAACTAAAAGAGGCAAGCATCAAAATACTGCACTTTCTGGGGGAAAATTAACTGAAGGAAGGTTTACCTTTTAATACAGACAAAGATGAATTTGGGGGATTTTTATTCTTCAGCAACAGGCACTGCAAAATATTATACTGTATACAGATATGTACAGACTCCAATAAATAAGGCAGAACATCAGACCCTAAATTGACATACTTCATTGGTGGCAAAGATGATAGTAAACTGTTTTATCACTGAGAGCAGCCTGCACTACATATGGTTGTGGCTTGCTTTCATGCACTTATGCGTTTTCATATTCAGACACTATATATCTGTCCTTTGAAGCAGACTATCCAATTCATCATCCAACTTGCCATTCACAGTTTTAAAGATACCTCAGGCAAAGGGTGTTCTCTCAGTTGATCTATTTGTTGTTGCAGCACCAGTACCTTTTCTATGCATAATACATTACTTAGGGCCAAGAGAATAATATAAATAATACTAATAAAAAAAAATTGTTGTACAGCATTCTCAAGGATCCTCATAAACTTATCCAGCTGCATCACAAGCAGTTTTCATATGCCTTAAAGACAACTCTACATTTATCAAAGTCTTAATAAAACTGTGTATCTTTAACAGACTTACTTCAAAAAAGTAAGCAAGAATATTTCCTCTAACAGTACTAAGCAACATTCACAGAGCAGCTACAGAGCTGTTTTGGGCAGAGGTGGTTTCACTAATATTTCAAGCATGTTTGCAATCTTTCTTTGATGTCCAATTTGTAAACAAGCTGAGGACCAAGCTTTTCACATGAGTGTACAGTTGACTTTGCTGAGGATTAACACTGTAGTGTTAATAACATTGGTAGTTATTGGAGGAAAACACAGAAATAGTTTTGAGAACAGCGTCTAAGTCACATTTCTCATAGTCACCAGGCTGCAGTCTCATGCTTCCTCCCATACTGTTTCCCCAAAAACACTAAGCTTCTCCAGAGGAGTTTCGTGGTGGCACTCCTATATTTGTACCTTCACGTTGTAATGTGGCCATTCCTAAGTGGTCTAGCATACTACTAAATAAAGGGGAACTATTTAAGCTCTCAGCTCACACAGGTCTTTCAATGGATTTCTTTTAAATCTTTGACGAGAAAAAAAAGGAAAGTGAGGTTTAAGTTGTTGCACTAAGGGGGCCTATTCTGCTACATGGAATGAGAAGCGAATCAAAGTAGCCAAAACACTTAGGACTCCCAGAACTATATAAAAACCATCTCCTTGCCACAAGCTGCTTAATCTTCTAGAAAGAAATGAGTAGAGATGCAGAGTAAGCTAAAACCAAGACAGGTGAGGACCATGATAACTTTGATCAGATGAAAAAACTGAAAAGGAAACAAGCCACTGCATTGCACAGGGCAATGTGACCAAGCCAGGCAGCTCACGGATGAACTAAATGAATAAAAGAGTGCTTTGATTAATTTCATCCTTCAGAATTTATTTTTTATTTTTCTATGGTCAGAGTCAAAAGTTTGCTGTTCTTTTACTTGACGTAAAAAAGAGGTAAGGAACATATGCAGTCAGTGGTGAAATTTGATAATAAGCAGTTGATCAGCTTTGTACACATGGTGAAATCACTTCAAGTCAGTTTATATGTACATTTTCTAGCTCACAGAATCTGCACTTGTAAAAATAGCTATTGCACCTATCTTGTAATGGGATCTGTGTAGTGGGCTCTCCTGCACAGCATCTTATTAAAAACTTCATTTCTGTATAAGTAGATCTCTTTTGGCTGAATAGTCTTCACACGCATAAGCTGTGCAAGGGAAAAAGCATAAATAAATAAAAGAAGTTGAAATCTCCTCTGGAAAATTCAGAAGACACTCTAAAATGTCAATTTTCCCTTGTTTACTTCTTCACAAAACAGCACAGGATGCTGAATTCAGGACAAGCACAGGAAGAGCAAACAGACAGATCTGCTTTTTCACAATGATGTGAATGGCTTCCAATTCAGCCCCACATTGTTTAACATGAATATCTGCTTTTTAAAAATTAAATTCGGTATTGAGACCTGGATTTTAGAAATCCTAATGGCTAACAGTATGTTCCTAATGTTTCGAAGAATATTTACTTTAAGGCAAATACAAGTAAATCTTTCTTAACATTGTAAGCAACCCAAATGTTCAATAATTCACATTTGTGTTGGGAATATGAAAAATGTGAAAAAATATACACAATTTTTAAAATATGAAAGATAAATTTAAATGGTATGCAATTTTTGCCTTTTTTTCTCCAGTCATTTTAAAATCAGCAGTTCTGTTTATGTCTTTCAAGGAAAAATAAATGTCACATACAATAGTATTAGCTGAAATTGTAAGGGATTATCGAGAGAAAACTGCAAAGCACTAACAAAGGGAAAAGGGGATGAGTCATAACCTTACAGGGGTTGAGAAGAAAAATTCATAAGGTGGAACGAATTGGAAACATCTGAGACTGTATCTAGGAAAAAAAAAAACAGGCAGAAGCACAGCAATAACTGGAACTCATCAAAACAGCACATCTAAATTGAAAAAGTTGCTATTCCTGTCACTAGAGATACCGGCCTAACACCAGCCTAATTCATGTATTAATTTACCTTTTTTTATATTAAACTCATATCTTATTGTCTTGATATTACCCAGCAAGGAGCTAAACACCATACCAGCTACTCTCCTCTCCCGAGACTACTTTAATCCCCTTGGCATCTACATGTTTCTAAGAGTAGACAAAGAAACAGTTGAGTGTAAGGGAAGAAGTGAACTTCCCAATCTGAAGATGACTGCACAGGTCAAATTTTCCAGATATCAGACAAATGAAACATATGTAGACCAAAAGTTCTGTCTGCTTATTGAGAAAGCTGAGCTACAGGAAAGGAGAAGAAAAAAGATTATCAGGTTTTTAAATATTTCTATCTTTATCTAGGTCTATTCATAGAATACTGTCTTTCCAGAAAAAAGAACTTGCAGTTTTCACACAAAAAGCCAAAAAGTGATACATCTCTTAGAAAATATTTCTCTTTTTTGAGCAAAAAAGCAAAAAAAAAAAATTAGATCCTCTAAAATATGTAAATATTAATAAAAGTTTAGATCTTATTCAAAACTAAGATAAATTTGTCTTTTCAAAGAACTGGAAAACAAATCAGTTCTATATTATTAGCTCCAGTATCCATTAACTAATATTTTCCAGATATATGCCTGCCAAACTTTTTTTATACTTCATAAAATTCATATGACACTAAAGCAGATCCAAAAACATCATGATGAATTAAAGATCACAGATGGCAATAACTTACTTAAACATTTTCCATGAGAAAAGTCCTTCAAGCATGCTTCATGAAGTTCAGGATATCCAGTATTTAATAGTCTTTTGGCAAGGAGTACAGACTACTAAAAGATACTTAAGGAAACTGAAAAACTTTAGTAAATTGTAGGGCATCACCTTGGAAATTGCAGTTGTCACTTGATGAAGATTTTAAGATTATTATAATAATGTAAGCACAGATGTTAAAAGAAACAAGGATATTGTAGATCCATTCAAACAGCAGAGAGAGAAAATAGCAAATGTACTGAAATTAGTAATCAGGAGCTAAAAGGTATGCAACTACAGGGTACCATTTGTATTAATATGAGCACAAAAAACATTATTTTTAGGGTAAACTGCTCAATTCTATGAAGGCATTACTGAAGAGAAATCAAAAAATAAGAGGAGAAATATGTTCTACTGTACCCTTTTCCATAGTATTGGAAAACCCAACAGGGAACCAAACAACCAAACCAAAACCAACCAGAGCAATGAACTGAACTGAGAAAAGCAATGTTAAGAAATCCAGGAGATATATATTGACATTATTCCCTGTGCCTTCTTCAATTACATCTTTGTACACTGAAGAGACACTAAAGAAAACAGACTGCACAGACTAGCCTTACAACAGTGCTAATATCTTTTTGTAAATTTTATATTTTATATAAAATAATTTTATATTTTATTTTATATCTAATCTCCCACAGCCCACTCTGGATTTTAATGTGCTGGCATGTGTTTGGGGTCTCTTTTAGTACATCTGAAGTCAAACAAAATGTGTGTGTTCCGAGTGCAGGCTCACTGAGATGCCACTTGCTCTCTAATGTTATGCATTTTTCATAAGCAGAGGCATTTTTAAATGACCACTACTACAAAATTAAAACAAAAAAAAAAAAGCCAAAGAACAATGAACATGTTCTTAAGGAAGAATAGGCAGATACATTTCTTCAACAGCTGACACACATTTCCTCAAAGGTATTTCTGCTACGCAAGGGCAATAATTATACGCCACTTTGAAAAAAGCATAATGTTAAACACAAGGTATTGAATATCTCTTTACATCAAGTAGATTAATCTTAATATGGTTCATCTTTATGCAAATATCACAATGAGTATCTGGAGGGTCATAATTTCCTCTGGTGCAAAATCTGTGAAAGCAGTGTGTCTCAAGTCTGACTTTAAGAAGAAAAACAGCAGCTGCCACTACTTCAGCTAATGGCAAATCTCATAGAGCAATAATTTCCCCTAGTTCTACATTGCTATCTATGTGTACACGTGTACATCAAAAAAATTCCTTTAATCCATTACTGAGTAAGAATGGTACTGTTTCTGGAGCTTCTCATGTAATTTGATTAGATAAATACACACAAACATAAATGCCAAGATAAGTTCAGCTATTCATACAGGAAGATGTCAGAATGCCTGTCCTTTCTTCAGTATGCAGATGAGTGCAGTTCTAATTCCTTGCCTGTATGGGCAGCCTTAGTAGCAGCTCTCCCACAATGGGAACTATAGGATCCCCAGGTCACAAAAGTGACACTTGGTGCTTCTCACCTTGACCTTTTACCTTCATATTCACTAATTCTCTAAAAAAGGGAAGAGAACAAAATAAAAAAGGATTTCTCATGCCAAGAAATCATGGAGTAATAGAGCTTTATAGTAGAGAAAGCAAATTGTTATATCCACTTGCTAACATCTCTCATAAACCCACAGTAACTGCTAGCAATGCCTCACCCTCTATCAAACCAGGTCATTATCTGCCAAGTGGAGTGATTATACTGCTCCTTTGCAACAGAAACTTTCACTGAAAAAAGGAATTCATATTTCATTTATCTGCTATTGGGCTGATGCCAGCATGTTGCACTATTCTCTCAGCCTTCTAATTGTTTGCATATCTTGGAGTCAGAGAATCAGAGATTCTCACAGTTTCGTGTAAATAACACCTGTTGTTTATCTAGTTGCTTTCTTGTGTTGTACATTCCATTTGCATGATAAATAAAGTTGATGGACTCTTGGTCCATCCAATGTGACGGAGAAGGTGTTAACTTCACCTTCCAATCATCTGTAGTTATTGATGCCATAATAATTTTTGCTTTTTCATATATTCCTCTCATATCCCTCTTCATATACGCTTTTATGCAGCTTTTCTGTACCCTCAGTGCTTTTAACTCACATANATCTATGATAAATATGCTAATATGTAAAGTCTATAATTGTATAAGCAAACGATCGAGGGGGGGCTTTTCTGTGTATTCTCCAGGGTGCATTTTCCAATGTGCATTCCGTGCCTCGGTCCAGGGGGGGCATTCTTGCGGAGTGCTCCTGCCTGGATCTAAGGATCCTTAATAAACTCGGAGGTAAAATCCCTTTTTCCCCTCTCACCGTGTTTGGCTTTTAATTCTAAGCCCAGAATAAGGCATCAGTTATAAGAAATCTATAAATATTGTAAAGTAAAAATAAAGATACTTCCACTTCCACTTCTTCTTCTTACCCTTCTGACATCTCTCCTGTCCATGCGTCATTATTGTGTCCACTGGTGCATCATCTGCTGACCCCGACACATCAGCAGGCATGGAATTGTATAGTGAGAATATGCTTGAATTAAAATATGCTGGAGGAATGTAAAACACCATCTACTACAAGCATACAGCTAATTCAGGAAAAAGATTTTAAAATTACAAACAAACAAAAACCCAAGCAACCAAAAAACCCAACAACAAACATCTCATCATCCAAATCTTTACAAATATTTTATTAAACACAGTTTCTTTAATCTTATTCCTGCTCAAACTGTGAATATAAAATAGAGCACATTATTCTTAATGTTCATCTACCTAGATTTTGTTACTCCGTTTCTCACATTCATTTTTCTTTATTCTTTTTTGGTGAGAGAAGAAAACACATACAGGCGCATTGGAGAATGGATACAGCAAGGAGTAACAGAGAAAAAAGGAGCTGTGGCAGAGGTTCCAAACATGATCTAATGGACAGCCTAGGAAATCTCATAAATCACAGAGATGACAAAAATTAAATATTACCATAGTTTTATAGATTGGAAACAAACACAAAGCCACACCAAAATTTTGCTCCAGAGTTAACATGACCCCAAATTCCCAGTGTCTGCCCCAGGGGCTCCAAATAAAATAGAATATTTTTTAAAATGCCTTTTTTTTTTCTTCTGTAGAAAGAGACATCATTTTAGAACTTGCTGATTTTGTTTAAATATGTTTGCAGTTCCATACAGATCAGAGATGTTTATGTTCTGTGAAGAAAACACTTTAATATACCATTTTACTTTGCCAGAGGAAGTGTAGAATTCTCTCCCCAATTACAAATGATGCAATTTTTAAGTCATATAAACCACACTATTTCTTCAGTAATAAGACAATGCTGCGATCTTTTCCAGAAAACACAAAGCCTTGTCTTAAATATATTTGTCCCAATATTGATCATCTAATCTCTATGTAAAATAATTTGTCTCGGGTTTTCTTTTAATAGAAACATGACATCAGGTAATCATTGAATTTTCCAGGAAATATTTCATCTTTTTTCTTTGAGGCTTATTCAAATTTTTAAAAGCAAAACAAGTTAAATACTATAGACACCACAAAAAGTCTATTTTTATTCTTTTTTAAGAACTCTGCATCTTCTTTATATTTCTCCACTGTAGCAGCCTGATCATTTGTCAGCAATAACTGTAATGGCAGGATTCACCGACAGAATAATATGAGAACTGTTTTCAAAACAATTCCTGAAATAGACCCTTTAAATAACATTAAAAAGTAAGAAAAGTTTTAAACTGCATCAATAATGTAAAATTTCATAGCTTAATGCAAAATTTGACATCACAGTTACTTTCAGTGCATCAAGGTATATCGATGAGAGTATTTACTGTGTGTGAAAGTCACAGCTTCCAACACAAGTACATTCTCAGCAACTCCAAGTTGATAGCAGCTGAGATATCTTGCAGTCAAGGAAATGGAATATGCAGCCTCCTCCTGTGTTGATGACAAATGAAAAGTAGCATCTCCCTTTCTACCATTTAGATCACTACAGAGAAGGGGATGAAAAAAATACCAGCAGAGAACAGTGACTGCAGGCACACTGATACTTAGCTATCCCAAACAGTAAGTTTGAAGCTAGTTTGGTCTTTTTTGCTACGTTAAAATCAGAAAGGTAGTCTCGAGGGTAATAAGAATGCAGAGAAATGTAATTTTGATGGGAAAACTGCAGAGGAGTAAAGATAGTTACATGCTTAGATTTATCACAGAGAATTGTGAGGACTTCTGGCCTCCCTTCCCTGGGGCAAGTCTCACCAAAGACTCCCTGCTATGTACTGCTTGACTCCTGCAAAGCCAGGGAGATGCCTCGCATGCATCTAGCAGCAGTCACCTGCCACCCTTCCAGCTGTCCCACCTTTGGAGACCCAGCATTGCCACACACTCACTATGTGAGCATCTCCAGGAGGGCGAGGAGGGTGCTGCTCTTCACCACGGTGGCCAGAGCTGCCTCTTTCCCAGTGACAGAATCTTTCCTTCAGGAAACATGTGCTATTTCTTGCTGCAAATTTTCCTGAGGCATTTATTTTACCCTTTCAGTTAGCAGCAATGTATCACTGTAAGTTTCATACATATCATCTCCACAGACACGCATTCTAAACGGACAGTCTAAGGTAAGTAGTTTGTGGTAAAATAAAGAGTACCTCATTGAACAACCATTTTCTGTGCTAGAAGTGAGTAAATTTCTTGACAAAAAAAATCAGCTGAAATTCAGAATGCTATGCGTGGGGTATGCAGAGAGAATACACCTGAAACTGTAATTATTGAACTACATTTTGTAAATTGCAATATTTTTACAGTAATTCTGGTAAGAAGTATTTTTTTTTTTTGTTATCGTTTTACAAAATGTGAGCATCTTATTAGGAAAATGTCTTGTATAGAATCACATTCCCTCAAAGTTAATTCTCAGTCTGTATCTCCCACTACAAATGCTGTATGAGGTATGAAGACAACACTGAGTTTTCAAATTAGGTTTGCAACGGCTAAGAATCAGTATGAAAATTAGAAAGTCTTTTTTCTTAGCAATTCACATTCTCTTGCCGGGAGTTTGCAAGCCAACCAATATCCTAAATTGGATTTTGTTTAAATGGATATATAAAATTGGGCTTTAGCAGTATAAAAAAAGACAAAACTTAATTGGTTTAAGCGGGACCATTTTCTTCAGAGAAGCATAAAGCTGGAACATTATTTCTTCAAGGAGGAAACATTAGACGTGTTGTATTGTATTGTGCTGTCACTTACTGCATTTTAAGCTCACAGTATTACAAACTAAAAAATATTTCAAGATTTATAAGACTAACTTATAGTTCACAGTATTTTTCCTGTGTTATAAATCAAAAAAGATTAAAATAGCCCAATCTAAACTGTAATTCATGAATCTAGACCATGCTTTTTTAAAGTCAATAGAAAAGTGAAGATAGTGACACATCTTAGAAACATCCACGAGATCACGGAAGAAAATGACAATAAATGCCAGAGTGATGAATATTGTGAATTCAAACTATTAAAGACAAGGTGATAATCGGCAAACAGCAGAAAATAACACCCTAAACAATATACTGGTGCCTAGGTATTTCTTACTGATTTAGTGACTTGATCTAAATGGCCCTGGCACTGTAGGATTCACAGCTTGTTTATGGCATCCTATGCCATGAAAAGTGGAAGATAATGTTTTTGCTACTTGCTGGAAGAAATTGCTACCTGCAGGGCAAATTGCTTATGAAGTGATCTCATATTAAAATATAGGGGTCTATCTTGCCTTAGTTGAGTCACCTTAAATATGTCAGATATCAGGTACATAAAAAGAGAGTTTATTAGACTCACTTTTGTCCTTCACAGGCTTGCCATCAATAAAAATCTGAAATTGAAATCCATAATACTACACTTTTTTTTAACATTTACTTTATAAAGACCAATAGTTTACCTGTTCCCACAAGCATTCTGCAAATAAAGACTCTGTCGCGGTGATGTTGGATGGTAAAATGCCACGACCTTCCCAAAAGCGCCTCCAAGGAAGCCTCTCAGTGCAGCCAGCACACTTGCACACACACGTACGCTCTCACACTGGATAGCCAGCAAAACAGTCCGACGATGAATGAGCAGGAAGGGTCTTCACACGGGGTTCTATGGGAGAGATTTACCGCATCCGCACTCGTGCAAGGTTCCAGAGAAATCCAGTGAGAACAATGAGGGTCCAGGATAAGGGAACCAATCGAGAAACTCTGAGGGCATATTAGGTAACAGGGGTGTAGCGGCCAGCAGAGCCAGCCGGGGAAGCAGAACTGGGGTACATTAACAGAACAGAACAGAGCATTCTGGGAGAAGCTTTTTCAGTCACCATAAGCTGGAAAGGAACCTAAGACTTATCCCACCACAGGACTCATCCCATNCAGAGAAATCCAGTGAGAACAATGAGGGTCCAGGATAAGGGAACCAATCGAGAAACTCTGAGGGCATATTAGGTAACAGGGGTGTAGCGGCCAGCAGAGCCAGCCGGGGAAGCAGAACTGGGGTACATTAACAGAACAGAACAGAGCATTCTGGGAGAAGCTTTTTCAGTCACCATAAGCTGGAAAGGAACCTAAGACTTATCCCACCACAGGACTCATCCCATCATAGGACTCCTTTCATTCCTTGTCCAGCAGGCCTACCGGCCTCCACAAGACACCTCTGTTTCCATAGAAGATACAGTATTTGTGTGACTTTCCCACAATGCTCAATATACAGTCAAAATGAAATTTGACAGATTATTCAGAGTTTTTATTTCGTTGACGATACAAGAGCCTTCTGAAGACTGGACTTCTAATTTGAACTCTCAACTTTCAAACTTAGCATCAGGTAAGACAAATATCCCACTCTCTTACTGCTAAAATGAAACAAGAATGTAGTTTTTACCACATAATCCCACATTACTTCTCTTCAATACATTTCAGACTCAAGGAATAATGAAAACCAGAGCAGAAATAACTGAGTAATGTATTGGGCCCACTTCACCTCAGAATAAAACAGCCATTCCAGTGGTTTGGATTTATACATTGACATAATTTGTAGGAATGATACCATGCAGCTAAACCATAGAATCAAAGAACAATTTAAGTTGAACAGGACCTTTGGTCATCAGCTGATAATACATCTATTCAGAGCAGAACCAAGTTAAATCAGGTTGGTCAGGACCATGTCAAACCAAGTTTTGACTATCAAGGTTGGATAGTCAAGCAGACTATCTGGCTCTCTACATATTTCAGTGTTTGATCATCCTTATGACAAAAAGAATAAATCCATATATCTAATCTAAATTTGTTACCCAGAAGTTATTCAGACTTGCTATCCAGTAGAAGCCCCAGCACCTATTTTCTAGTCAGTTAGTGCTCTGTGTATTGATGCATAGGGCTGGTCCATACTAGCAGTAAGAATTTTGCTTTCTCTCAGTTTTTTCTAAACAAAATTTGGCCCATTATCTACTTACATCAACTAATAATCAGCTTTCTGAATTATTTTCCCACTTGTCCACTAAGACAAAGAAGATTTCCCTTTTCTCAGGAACAGATGGTGAGTACTTACTAACTGCTCATTATAATCTGAAAGTAAACATTGGCTGGAGATCAAACAAGTTCTCAGTATAACCTCTGAGGCATATGGCTGATTGAACCATTATAAAGACAATTAAATACTTAAAATGTTAAATTAGTAAAACATACCTAGTGTAAGAGTGTATTGAGCATGAACAAATACAGCCTCCTTTTCCACCTGCAGAGATAATTGTAGCCTACAGAAAGCTTAAGTAATCTGTGCAAACATCCTCCAAGTACTTTTCCCACTATCAGTGCTCAGGGCAGTTCTAAAAAAAATAATTGAAATTTATTACTCCTATATACAACTGCAGGGTTTTTTAAAGCTGTGCATGAAGTCTTCAACAGAGAAAGCAAGGACCTGTTTCTGATCTTGCATAAACACTATTAAGACAGTGACTGGAAACTTTTAGAAAATTTATTTGTGATTCATTGTTATAAAATACATAAGTTACCTTAGATGAGACTTCTGCGCTCAAAGAGTTCTCCTATCATCCGATATAAATTTCTTTGTGACCAGAAACAAAATTGTTTATAGAATTTTTATATGCTTGTTCAGAGTGCTGTCAGGTGTATAGATTGTACAAATTGTGGGCACATAAATAAAGACTCAACCATTTCTCTTGCAGGGGGCGTAGCATGCAACAATAGAAGGCCTGAAGAAGACATTTTCCAACAAGATTACTCATATTTTGTTGTCCTCTTTGAAATGTGAATAGTGAGTTAAAGTTTCATTCTATGTATTGATGGAGTTCTTGATTCTAACAGAAAATTCATATAAATGTTTAAGATGCAGTTTATGGTTTTGGCATGATAATAACAGATGTTACTAATGATTTCTTTAATGTGAATCTGATTAAATACTTTAGCAAAACATCTAATAAAGTCAACATGCATTATTCTTATATCAAAACTTCAGTGTTTATTCTGTTCTCATTATTATCCTTTATGGCTGTATTATTTATTTGCCCTGTTAGAAAATATTCAAGTATTCATGAGAATTCTGCTTAATTTTACTCCCCCTCTTTTGAGTACAACAATATATTAAAATTAAAGTGTTATTACATTAATTACTTCATATTTCTTTCAGGAAATTGGCTAATAACTGTGAAAAACATTTTCATATGTTGTTCATACGCAATATGATGTTCATATGCAATGTTCATATGTAATATGTACATGTTCATATGATGTTCATATGCAGTATGTACTTTTATATTCATATTTTAAATGTTTCTTAGTTTTTCCTTATATTTATTATGAGACTGATAAAAATTAAAAGTGTGATAAAGAACAACATTAAATTTTTACTGAGCCATCTGAATTACTTGGTTAGAAGAATGCAGTGAAAAATGTAAAATTAGCAGAACCAAATACTAGATAATATAGATGGAATCAAAAATATACAGGTATTTTTAAGATCCTAAAGGCTCTCCTTCAAAAAATAAAACTTACCTCAGAGATTTCGACAGCTTTCAGTCAAAAAAACCCAAGACACTCATGCCCTATTTGCTGTTCATCCAGAGACAAACATTAAGCAGCAGAGAATTTAACTTAATTGAGAGATAACTTCAAAGTGTAAAGACATTTCCAAAACAGAAATGCTGCAGTCTCATTTAAGACAGCTAATTATAGTATTGAGTCATAGTTAATGTTTTACAGAAGTAATTCCATCCGTAGCACTATTTTCACTACCCTCTAGCTTTGAAAAAGTCCCTACTGGGCCAAAATTTCTCATGCATAGTCTCAGCCTAAAGGGTTATTTTAAAGTTTAAATTAAAATGCTAAGAAAATTGAATTACAAACTGAATTTTGCACTAAGAAAAATTTTCTAATTTCTGGTCTTCTAAAACTGTTGCTACAACTCAGAATAATTTATTTTACTTCCTATACTGACATAAAGCGAACTTCTGAACAAAGCTTTTTAGCATGGACTCTGGCTTCAGCTTAGTTTGTACATGATATGCCAAGAACTCTGAATGTTGTATAATAAATATTATCCTGGGATAGAAAAGCTGTCAATGTCACTCCTAGTTACTGCTCTCTGAATTATCTGCTTCAAAGTCAACCCAAGTGGCAGTTCTTGGGTGAGCAATTAACAGTCCCAGGCTAAAGAGACGAGACATTCTGTGTGTCCCTGCGGAGACACTGTTATCTGGCAGTGGCTCAAATCAGATGCTCTACAAAGACTTTATGAAGGAGATTGTTACTAGAAAAATGCAGGCTAAATCAAACACAGCTATGCTGGGAACTAATGACACACCTAATGGAGGACTGATAACTGGAGAGAAAATTGATGCTTTACACCTACCAGCTCTACCATGTTCTAGAACAGATCAAAATCCCACTTTAAGATTAGGTATTTTATAAGACTTCCTAGTGTTTTCATCTGCTTCTTTTTCAGGACCATTCAGCAGATTAATAAACATAAAGATTCACCTCGTGGTTGATCCAGACCATCATTCTTCAAGCAACTAACTACTAGTTTAAAAGAGCTCAAGAAATCTTTCAGAAAGCTGTCCAAAGAGACAATCCACCACATCTTGTACAAACTACTCCAACAGTTCATCATTCTTCCTAGAGAAAAAGGCACATTAACCTGAATTTGCATGTGTTCCATCAAAAGCCATTAGATAGTCTTGGGTCTCATCTCATATATAGATGTCTAGTATCAGGAATCTGATTCCTGTGAAAGTACTTTCAGATGATAATCAGACATTTTGAAATATATCTCTTAAATGAAATAGATGGCACTTCCTTGATCAGGCAAACACAGAGACCTAGAAACATACTATGTTTGACACATAGGTCAAAATCAGATCATTTTTCTTTTAAGTCAGGAGGCTGGAAAATTAAATGGAAGAGAAAATATTTTTTTAAAACAAACAAACAAGATCTTCATTTTACTAAGTCAGATTTTAATTGATTTATCTTTTTTTTAAGATTCATTTTCAAGTACCTCCAAGCCAGTGGAGATGATTCTATTTAAAAGTCTGTTTAAAAGTGGTTACTCCAGAGAAGGAGAAGCTATTGTTTCTAAGCATAGCAATGGCATGAGAGGAGCTTACAACCAAAGATACAATATGAAGGGGCAGGGAGCAAAGGAACCATAAAGTATGGAATACTGTAAAGCACAGACCTTGGTGGAGGAGGAAATTGAAACAAAATTTTAAATGCAATCCATAGAGATAAGCATAATTATTTTGACATTTTCTTTGAAATACAGGATTATTAACTATGCAGAGGAATAGCTTATGTGTTGTATGAGAAATACTCAAATCTGAATTAAAGCAAGAACTGAGATACATAGGCAGTAACTCATAGTTCTCATATGAACAGGTTAAATGCTTATTGTTGTCAAAGGCTTATTAAATTCATGACATTCACTTAGCATGAACCATCATTTTTAAAATCTCTCATTTTATGGAGAGGTGTAAAAGGATTCTGCTATGATTAAATTAAAAGTCACTATACTTGTATGTATTTTTTAAAAATACAGCAGACATCTTTGGCCCAATTGCCTGATATTTTTATATGATTCATTTCACTGCTAAACAGCTATCAGAGACATCCCCACCTGCATCTACTTAATTCACTAGAGATGTAACTTCATCGTTTGCTAAAAGTCATGAGATCTTTTGATACTCTTTCTCACGAGAATCTTCAGGAGTGAGTGATAGAGATTGTCACTGAAGAAGGCAGGACACTTCTAGCCTTTGGCAACAAACCTGGAAGATGCAATTGTCAAATAAAATAAATACAGGAACAAAGCTTAAAAAGAAAAAAGTAATAGCTCCCATGCCTTGGGAAATCACCATCATTCACCAGCTGAATCAAAAGGTTTTTGTGACCCACTGAAGTGAAAGACAAACTCCTGAAAAATTAGTGCCGTCACCCTTTTCCTACAATGCCTGTTCCTTCCAAGATATATAGAGTAGAACAGTCATTAAGAACATGACTACCATGCTTTTGTTCACATCTATCAAATGGAAATTCACATGTCGCTAAACAAAAGGTGGACAAGTATTCTTATAAACTGCATCTTTTTTTAGTGAGGATCAGGAGCTAGAAGTTTACAGAGTGCAAGAAAATATTTTCCTTTTAATATGAAAGAAGGGTAATGGGCTTTCTTCACGGTAATAAATATGCTGACTTAGCTATCTGTAAGGACTTCCAGACTAGGGAGATGAAGCGAAATAGGAAATCGAAGCATATGCATCCAATGAAGAATACTAGATCTATGAAATGTGAGACTCAGCAGTCTACTGAAGAACATCATCAGAATATAACCATGACATGGACACAGACTGTATAGCTTTTGATAAAGCATGGAATAGTTTACCAAGAGCTGTCTTTTGCATGGCTATAACATAACACAGCATCCTCAGTTTACATTATTAGTACGGCACTTTCATAAATTAATTAGATTTACGGAGTGAAAGTCCTGACCCATTTCATGTCAGCATACGATTATAGCTTTTATTGTTTAAACAAGCTATGAAAATACAAAGGAAGCATTATAATTGCATTACATTATAATCACATTAAAATTAGCTTAGTCACAATTCACTGTGATTTAATCACTGTAGGAGAATGATCAAAAAGGGTGGTTGCAAATCTGAAGGAAATTGAAAGAATGTAGAAATAAACTATAAAAAATAGGACTAGGATATTAATCAGCATAATAATATGTCACTCATTTAAGATACCTGGGAGGGTTCATGGTTACTACAGTATATGACACGGAAGAAAACCTCTGTGGGTCAATATGTAGGAATGACCGATACTTTTTCCTAGCAATAGTTTGCAGCTCTAAATAATGCTAAAGAAAAAGCCTTCAGTTACACAAGGTCATTAAAAGTGTGCTATTTTAGGCAAGTACAATGCCCGAATACCTACTGAAAACACAAAATCTGTAAGTATTTAGATGAATTTTTGATCTGTTAAGGATGAGTGTAATGGAAGAGGAGGCATGAGGGATGTATATCAGGAAATGCACATGATTCTGATATCTGCAGTGACTACTACATGCTTAAAGTCTCTTGCAAGTTCCATCTCACGCTGTCAAGGTTTATAGACAGTCAGTCAAGGCGAAAAAAACTAAGGGTCAACAATCGAAAATATCTAAAAGTTTTTCATATGAATTATAAACCAATGTAAAATACACCTTCAACAGGAAAGGGGGATTGGCCAGAAATTTCTGGTGACTAGAGACAAGGAGTAAAGAAGGAAAGCATTTCATATTCAACAAGGCAGAACAAGGCAGAGCTCTTAAAAAAAAAAACAAAAAAACCCTACAGGTTGTTGTTTATATATTTTAAGACTCAAAGATGTTAAGTATTCCTCATTACACTACAATAAAAACAATTATCTCATGCAAATCTTAGGTGTTCTAACAGGTCTTTCATTTTTTTAATGCCATGAATGGAACTGTTATTTGTGCCATGTTCAGCACAGTAATTGCATTGATCCACCCAGAAAAATAGACTGTAACTAACTTACTTCTTCTCTTCCAAACCTGAGATTTTCTGTTGCTTCAATACGAATTGTGTGTTCATCAGTTTTCTGCTAAATGCAACTTGCAGATGCTGATGCAGAAGTGATCAGCACATCAGCATTTACAGTCTTGCAAGTACAGCGCAGAAATTTTTTTGCTTTCATTCACATAAGAAATAAAGTACTTATAAGCTATTTCCAATATACAGAGACCCCAGATGTCAAAGATCAAAGCCTCATTAAAATATATTAAATTACAACTGCAGAATGAGCTATTAGAATGTTATTTGTACATGCTCAGTGCTGGAAAATGAACACTAATGCATCACCACTCTAATTCTCATTTAGTCCACTCAGCATTTATAAAGGCAAAGAATTCCACATTAATCAAATACCCTTAAAGATCTACCAGGTCTGCCTCAAGGGTAAAAATGCACTCAGGGTCACCTGCTGTGAATCTGTTTGGGGGTGGAAGAGGGTTGTAACGAACATTTATTTAAGTTTGCTACTATGAAATAAAAAGCTGATCATCAACACTGACGTCCAGAACTTCTCTCACAGAAAAGGGTCTTTTCAAACCATGTTCACGCAGCCATGCCTCACCCAATCATATATAAATTTTCTCCTAATTAGCACAAATCTTTCATTTCTTATTTACAATATGAATTATTTTTACAGAATCAAAATCTTGCCAGCTAATAGTTTCAGTCGGTGAAAGGTCATATTACCATAACAGTGTATCTAGCGTCCATTTTAAAATTAGATTGAATGCAATTTTTTTCAATCTAACCAAAAAACCACTGTTTCTATTTCAAAGTACACATTTAAAAGGAATATATCTGCAAATCCCTTCAGATTCATTGACACCCAAAAATTAACACACACGTTGAATTTTAAAGGCAAATAAACTTTTCTTTTAGATCTTAAAAAAAAAATCACAGAAAAGTTAAATTAGCTTAGCACCTCTACAAAATATGGCTAGGTTTAGGATGACTTGATAAAATGGAATAGGTAGGAACCAAGCCTATCAGCTTGGAACTGAATGTTCATATGAAATGCAATTTGTTTTGTGCTGAGTTCTTTCAGTCTCACACATCATTGTGTCTTAAAAAGGTGTTGCAGGGCATATTAAGCTCTCAGATAAGCTTGAAAGTTTGTAATAGCCCTACCTAGGACATTAAGACTTTAAAATAAATGAGCAACCTTGAGTAGCGGATGAAGCAAGAGATAGGAAAGTTATTATGATATAGCTGAATAATCCCATATTGTGTGGTGTCATTAGACAGGTTTGCTCATTTGCAGTGTGAGGTCAGCAAGTAAAAAGCAGCCACCTTCAAGCCAAGCTTTTAAAAAAAACCCCTTGGTTTCTTCCTGGGGTTCCTTCATTATCAGAGGCCTCCTTTTTGCTCAGTCATCCAAGATTCATCCACCAGCAGCTCCTGACATCCACCTGTAGGTTTTGGGCTTTGCCTTTCCACCTAGGTTCTGTCTTTCCATCTCATCATATCACTAAGACCTGCTCTCATGTTATCTCTGGTCTGTGGCTTATCCAACAAATCATCTTGGATATGTTTTTATTCACTTTTAACAATTTAATCTTACTTATAATATTTACTCACCAGTAAAATACCAGTGTACTAAGTTCCTTTTTTCACAAAATCTCTTGAAATCTCTCTGCTTACAGGAGGCAGAGAAAATGGAAATGACAAGAGTGTAAGTGCCAGAGACTGTTATAGTTAGCCATAGGTCTATCTTCCCCAGTAATTCATTATCATCTCTGTAAGGCAACTAGCAGCACTGTTCCCAGTGCTTCAGGAATATGGCCAGCCAGCACTGGCGTCCAGCAAAAATCAGGTTTCCAAGTGGAGAAATTAACTGCATGTTATTCAATTCACTGCCCCAGCATCTTAGTGAGCACTAATTAATATTTTGTACCTGTTAGCATGGCTTGAGCACAATGCATGCATTTTCATGTCTTCTTAACTATCTTTCCTTTCAGGGAATAGTCCATGATAATGATACTCTGAGTTAGAAAAGTTTTACCTTTTCACTTTTCAGTATTTCACCTGCTCAGTGAATGGCATTGTGATTGTCACAAAATTAATATCTGCTGCTTAAGTCACATAATCTATGATGGCCTTTTTCTTCCACTGAGTAATCAAGGCTATTTCACTACGATAGCGTAACTATATTTCCAGCTTTAAAAAATGCTATAAATTTTGCTGTGTCCAAACAAAATGCACTCTGGCTCATTCAAAACCTCAGACCAATATTTAAGTTCTTACTCTCTAGACCTACCAGGTCAACTCCTAAGAACAAAACCTTAACACTTCAGATGGCACATGTAAAAACCATCAAGTGCTGTTCATGCTTTACTTATGTAAAAATCACTCCAGAAAATAGCTGCTGGCATTGTTTCTCTCAGATACACATTAAACTGCTTGCAAAAATCAAGCAACTGATCTCAGAGTCCCACCCTCCTGAACCTTCTGCTGCACGGACCAGCACAAGGACTGATTTACAATTCTTATATGTAGTATTCTCCAGGTCATTCTTCCAAGTTGCTTCTCCAGTTACAAGCAGTTGAATCAAATCACAGAACTGCAAATTACACAATTTCTCAACAGTTTAAGAGTACTTTTAAAGGGGCTTGTTCTATTTAAATATTTATATAACTGAAATGTCTTTAAATACGGTGAGCAAGTTTTTCAGCAATTTTTGGTGGGGACAACAGAAGGAAAGGTATTATTAATATTAGTGTAATACTTTCCACTGGGACACGCCAAAACCAAGAAAGTAATAAAATTATAAATAAGTTATAAAACTTGAGCATAAATCCAAAATCCTGGTCCAGAATCTAAAGCTGGAAAGGTCCTAAAAAGCTTTAAACCTGCCCCCAGAGGTATCTAAAAGCACTGCTTGCCAAAACCTAGCTATTTGCCATTTGCATTAACTACAGAAAATGTTGAGTGCTTTTGCATTCATTGGAATGACAAAGAACTGTAAACTACTTTCTGCCCCTTGATCAGGCTAACTTGTGTTCTAGTAAGTCTCCCAGTGAAATTAAGTAAACTTCACATGCAAATATATGTATATGAGGTCTTAGACTTATGTCCAAAACACAGTGAGAAAAACTTTAAAGATTATTGAAAGCCTTTTAAAGATTTTATCAGCCAAAATCTATTATTCAGTCATTTGTAGCTCATACACAATAAATGAAAGTATTCCAGGAAATTGGCTGCGTAATATTTTTCCTCTTTACTCATACGTTAGAGTCTAAACCATAAGAGAAGCACATACAGTTACAGTTACAGCACATACCCAGTTACTCTGGGCAGCTCACACTAAGCTCAAGTAGCACAGGAGCTGTAAATCTCCAGGAAACAGGCTTACTGGAATACAGACAAGCAGAAGGCACACTGAATGTGGAAGATTCTGAGCAAATTACTCCCTGGCTGAAGTCCCCCAGCAGCTGCAGCCATTCTAAACTTAGCCCATTTCTGGGGCTTGGTTCAATGCTCAACGCGAATGCAAAGGCTAACAAAAAATCCTCAGGGGGTTTCCGTAAGAACTCTGCATTCTGCCGACGCTGTCCACACAGCTGCCCAGAGGCTGTGCAGCGTCTTGCTTGCTTCAGGTGCTCCGAGAAGTGGACAAGCGGCAGCTTGTCAGGCACTGCAGGCTCCTGCAAGGAGCAGGCTGCAGATAGTGTAGTGTAGTGAAGGAGCACAGGCAAAGGAGGAGAGCGGGACTCTCTGCTGCTAATCCAATCCTTTAGTCCCTGACCGGGGTGGGGGACATGGGGCGGGAGGCCAGGAGAAAGGAGAGAAGGGGAGAGGAGGAGAGGGGAGGAAGAGGAGAGGAAGAGGAGAGGAAAAGAAACCAAAGAGCAAAGAATTACAGTTGCAGCCCGTTTTATAAAGGAGTGGAGAAAGGCGGTAGAAATGACATTACCCAATGAAACAGGGACACATATGGGGATACAGCCAATCGTAGGATCTATGGGGAGGGTTCAATTTGAAAAAAACCAATGGGGTGTTGAATAGAAGGGAACTTTCTGGAACATATGCATAGGCAATGAAGTTAATACATAAACATAAGGGGTTACATAACCTGGGGAGGAGAAAAGAGTAACCAATGGTACAACAACATGCAAACTAGGGAACAGGGGGCTCTTGGGAGAGTGAAACACTCTCACCCTAACAGGATGTCACACCTTGGTGCTGGGGTCTTCCTTGGCCCACCACTCTGTGGTGTGAGTGGGTCTGACTGTGTGTGCTGCAATGTTCTTGGTTTTTTCTATAAGGACTTGTTTAAGTATTTTAACAAGCCTTTTGGGCAAAAATGACCAAAAAATAGCTCAATTTATTTATTTTTTAGGATTTCAGTTAAGGTGGAGTTTTCAAAACAGCATGTTTTACCAGAATGAATCAGAAAATACAGCATATCTTCCTGAAAAGAAGAAAGTTATTGGAGGACATAACATGGTTGGATTTAAGCCTTTTTTTCTCCATCCATACAAACAACATTGTTTTTCCTTCCTATATGATTTATAGCAGTCTCTTCATGGTCTTCATGGATCATTAGAAAGTGCAATAGCATTTGGTGGATGTTTTGTTATAAAAACTGATATCTGAAATAATACAGCCATTCTTAGGATGCCAAAATAAAAAGTCTTAGGCAGGTGTTAAGTTTTTTAAAGATAATTTAAAAAAAAAAACAGTCCATTTTAAGTGAGCAGTAAGTTAAAATTTTACATTATGTTTACTGCAATTGTATACCTTAAAAGCTAATTTTAATACTAAAATAGAGTAGAACCATTTACTTTATAAATTTCAAAAATCTTTTCTTTTCATGACAAATTATCCATTTCCAGATTTCCAGTAATTATTCCTTTCCTTAAGCTATTAGTCATTTGGGCGTTACATTTTAGACTTTCTCTGGTTACATTTAACAGTAAAATGTGAGCATTGTATCTACCCTTTGCTTAATAAAAAGTAAAAATAAAAACAAAATCGCAGTGAGAAAGCTCTTCTCAGAGATGGGGGGGATGGAAGAAAAAAGCCATGTTTGAACATTCACAATTACAATATCTGATTGTTTTGGAAAGTGTAGGGGAGCATACCCGCACATATGAGAAATCGTTTGGAGGAAAGAATTGCAAATGAACAGCATCTGAATCTGAATCTCTTTGTGTTTGTCAACCCACTCTCCAAAATGCAGTCCAAAAAGTTAGTAGATATTAAAATACAGAGATGTGCATTATTAGTGGATTTACTGATTAATATTTAGAAGGTATATTGATAGGACATACAGTATAAGCAGTATTTATCATGATGTAAAATTCTTTATCTTCCTGAAAAACTACATCAACGAGTAACAGTGATTTTATAAGCAAAACTGTGCATGGATTATGTAGAAAAAAAACAGTGATTTGAAGAAAATTAGTTCTTTCATCAAAGTTCAGCCATTTAAGAGATGCATCTTCAGCTCATGAATCAATCCTGAGAAAATTTTCAGTCTATGATATTGAATTCTGCACTGGTTCTAAAAAAAAAACAACAAAAATAGAAAGTCAATAAGAATAGAGTGGAAATTAATCTTGATTTATCAGAAAACCCTTTAGTGTTCTTAAGGGAGCTCCTTACTGTTATGTGAAGTCTGAATGTCAGAAAATAGATTTATGTTCAATTTAATTTGTCATCAGAATTCCAGGAGGTCATTTACTAACTTTGTAAAAATATGGAAAATTGAGGATTAGCTAAGAACCCAATTGTTAACCGTAATAGAAGAGATGAAAAAGTTCAACTATGCTGTGACTATGAATTTTTTTTAATAAAATTTGGAGATAACACAAGCATGCAACCCTTGCAAATGTAAGAAAATGTACAATAAAATTTTTTCAAAGGTGTTCTACAGAGTCACACATTTCAAAGAATTCACATAGGCTTGGGCTGTATGGATGGGGAGGCAAACCTTGAGGAGTACACTAGACACTGCGCAAAGTACTGCCCAGGACCACTCAATATATCTGAAAACATAAGACATGAACTGGCTTTGATCTTATAAGAAAGCAGGGAAAGTAATAAATACTTCCTACAAGGAAATGTGATGGAGTAAATCGCTAATACTATAAGTTTTTGCACTTTAGGCTCTTTTAAAAAAAAAACAAAACAGGACAGTCAAGTAATCAATTCAGCCCTTCCAGGGCATCAGTGCTTCCTCACTCATGCTTCTCTTCAGTCATAGTGATCTAATATGTGTAAACAGGTCTGTGGCATTTGAGTCGCTGTTAATCTCCCCTAGATTTTAGTACTGCAAAGAAACAGAGGGAGGTTTGGAAGGTTCTTGTACTACTTACAAATCAAGGGGCTTGGAAGAGCAAAGATCATCCCTGGCACAGCTCTAGCAGTGGGGTAAATGTGACTGAGCAATGAGACTGAGAAAAAGACAAATCTAGAGGAAGATGGGAAAAGGACTGAGGATCCCCTACAGGGATAACTGTGGTTAAAACAGTTGCTGGAGGAAAAAAACAAACCAAACAGAACCAAACAAATAAACAAACTGAAACAAAACCAGAGAAAAGCAAGGCTATGCGCCTTCTGGCAGAAGGGATGATATTAAGGATGTGGGAAAGGCAGGACTAGGTCTAGCTGAAAGTTGGTAAGCAATCTTGTACTCAGGAAACCTAATGCATGACAGCAATGACTTAGACTGAAAGAAAAAATCCACCCCTCCTCGAAGGAAACAAATGAAGAGTCTATCCTCTCCGAAGTTCATTCCATTCCCAAGCTTGGGGAGAATTCCAAATACCTGAACTTCACTATTTATTCATTATTTTATTTCTCCGTGGATATAGTATATTTCTCAGCCTATCCAGCATGCATTTTTGTAGCAACTGAGAAAATAATTATGGAGATCTATCCTAGTGTAATAGTAGTTCAGCAATAATTTAGTAGATTATAGAGAACCAAGACACTAAAGAGACACTTTGCTGCAAAAAGTGGAGTACACCAATACATCCAAATTTTTTCTTGCCCCCTACACTCATGGGACAGACCACAAGAAATAAGGGGCATCACTTGCATCACTACGTATTGTCCTACCTCAGTGAATATGCAAGTGAAATCAGCAGCAAGTTACTGCACTTTATGCCTGTGGGTTCAGTATATTGTTCCATGCATTTCCTGCTCTGAATTACAGCAATTCATTTTTCTTCTCTTTTTTTTCTCAAAATTATCATTATTATTGCATCTGATCTCCTCACAAATCTTAAATATTAAAATACTGATGAGAGCTAAATAAGTGAACATATTGCTATTTTACAAACTGGAAACTGAAGCTAGCAGAACCAAAACCATCCACAAAACCATTGCCTTTAACACAGAACTAGAGTTCATATTCATCATCCTCTTTGGGGGAAACACCAAACACCACTCAATCATAGAAGGAAGAGAAAATCCCATAGAGCACATTTTTATCAATTTTTAGGCAGAATAGAACAAAGTTTTTCAGTTTCTCTGTCTTTACTTTTAAGTGCTTGAATGTGAAGATTATGTCACAGAGGTAATGGTGGAAGATGCAGCAAAGAGCAAGGTGCCACATTTGGCATGTCTAAGTAGACTCCAAAACCAGGATTTGATTGCTTTAGGACACAGGATTTGATTGCTTTAGGAGACGGAGGGTGAGGGGGGGGAGAGAAATAGACAGCAGTTTTTAACCTTGTCAGCAGAAAATATGTTTCAGGTGTAGATTTGTACACAACGGAACAAAATTCCATTACTTTTCTCTCCAGTAGGATTTAGAACTGAACAAGAGTCCAACTCCATAGTTTTTATAAAGCATCCCAGGTTCAAGGGAATTGAAGATGCACCACAAAAGAAATTTTTTTCAAGTAAAATCAAAACTATAGGAAGCACAACTTTAATTCAGTGTGAATCAAATTGAAAAGAAACATTTAAAAAAATTGAGACAAACTTCCATTTATTTCAGCAAACTTTGAATTCAGATCTTTTAAACCTAGACATTTCAAACTGAACAAATAAAGTAAAAATTGAGGAACTAGATTTTCAAGCTAGAAAGCAAACCTGTGACTATTCTAACTCTGAGCTTAGGCTGGACTATTTGTCATTATGTACAAGATCTTAATTTATCTGAGTGTCTACTACATTTTATCACTGTCTATAAAGAGAGTATAGTCATTGATTACCTTTCCAGAGGAGTCAAGAAAATGAAAATTAAAATTCTTATATAACAGACCTATTCAAATTAACCTGTTTGATGAGAAGCAACATCAAGATCATGGTTTGCAAAAGCCAGAAACTTCCCTTGCAGTGACTTAGAATAAATAGTTGCACAGTATACCATCTGTGGTCTGAGGTAAAGACAGTAGTAAAAGACAGCAGTGTTTCTCTTCCAGGTTCCAAATAAAGTCAAAAATCTTCAAAGAAAAATTTCTCCTCAGTAATCAACTCACTATAAAACTGAACTATCAAAGAAAGATTACGATATTTGGGGATGAAGAGAACATGTAAAAAGTACATCACT
Organism: Dryoscopus gambensis; assembly: GCA_013389985.1. Lineage (NCBI taxonomy): Eukaryota > Metazoa > Chordata > Aves > Passeriformes > Malaconotidae > Dryoscopus > Dryoscopus gambensis. The sequence continues at coordinate 149 of WEIT01003362.1, read as the reverse complement.
GTTTCCCTTCCCTGTGCAAGTATCACTGAATCCAGCAATGGGATAATGGCTAGACAGAATTAGAAATATAGGCGAAGAAGCTTAAGTCACAGAAGAACAGAAGAAATATATGCAAAGAAAAAACGAAAACAAACAAAAACCCAACCAAA